>KK502428.1:1370257-1784781 GCA_000688735.1 Glossina austeni | reverse complement strand
TAAGATCTTTGGAGCAAATATAAAAATACCTGCTAGTGGTTCATAACTAGAAAACTATATGTTTTTTCAATGGTTCCATTCGTCCGGTTTATGCAAATTTAGAGCATATAAATCATTGAAAGTATATTGTTTATTGTCTTCCTCAAACAAACCGCCATATACATACAGTACGCCTCTACATACACATAAACCGGCATTCATGCGGGGTGAAGGTAATGAGTCCGACTTGTAGTTTGGGAAGAAACTAGGCACTTCGGGCAAAGTGGAAGCAGAACCGCCGGGACCAGCTACTTTTACTGTAAAAATACCGTCGGTTGACGTGGTATTTATTGTATCTTCAGCCTCGGCTAACGTTTCGTCTACAAACATTTTTGGGTGTTTGTTTTGACTTTTTTTTTTCTTAAAGGTGTCTATTAAATGACAGGTTAAAGAGTTTAAGTCGAGGGCCAACAAATCGTTCCCGAACTGGCCATGCAAATCCTCCTCGTTTTCGTCCACGTCCATAACACCACCAAAACTATACACCATAGCACTTGGGGCTGAAGTGCACGATACACTACTGAGGGGAAGAGGTTTATATCCATTAGTTTTTGTGGTAATCCATTTGTATTTAGTAGAACTTTGTGCGCTTTCTAAAAAAAAAATATTATTTATTTTAAAAGGATTTACGAAAACGCAGCGCTTACTATTGGGTGTTAAGAAATACATATCGGTATGTGTAATGCCACGGTCGATATTTTTTTTTATTTTTTCTTTTGAATAACCACCCCATACAAGTATGTTGCCATCAGGAGCAGAAGCCATACAACATCCGGAACGAGGGGGCGGTATTATAGCTCCTTCAATATAAACCTGTAACCAGGTATATGATTCCAAAGAAAATATGTGGACGTCATTAAAGTAATTGTAAGACTGATTGTTATCATAAAAGCCACCAAATATAAATAACTTCTTTTTAGAAACAGTCATGCGGTGACCGCTGCGGGCACTTGGTCCATTGGAAGTAGTTATTTTTTCCCACTTGCGTGTTTTTAAACTCATCATCCACAAGTCTTTATAATGATAGAATTGTAACTGAGAGGGGCTTGCGTGTTCGCCACCAAACAACTAAAATAAAAGATAATTAAATTGTATATCTCATGCAACTTTTATATTCGATTAACCATACCCACAACTGGCCACCGTTAGACGCCACTCCAACCATCTGATGGCCACTACGCGGCGTTGGCCCGGAAGGAGACCGTATTTGTTTCCATTCATTTTTATTGACGTTATAAAAAAACAAATCATTATAGACACAGACACGCTGACCATTGTAAAATTCGCCGCCAAATAGTATGAGTTCTTCCTTTTCCGGATGTGCTACCAAAGTGAAATTGCTGCGTGGTGTAGGCGCAGAAACACAAATTTCTTCAGAAACTGTTTTAATGCGAGCTTCTTCTTCTTCTAATCTACCAATCACCTCAACTATATCAGTCTATCAAAAAAGTTCAAGTAAAGTTTCCAGTTATTTCAGAAGGCTAAGATCATAAAATAAAAGTTATTTACCTCTTCTAACTTCTTCAACATTTTTTTTTGTCTAGCCGCCAATTTTTTATCCGTTTTCATGGCAGTTTTTTCGGCCCCTTTACCTTTTTTCTTATTTTTATCTTTTTTACCCATTTTATAAAAAGGAACTAGCCGTACGAATTTTTTTAAATGTTCAAAGTTGATTACACTAAGGTGTTATCACAGGCTACACGTGTAATTAATCTTCTTCTTCATCTTCTGTTATTCAGCAAATTAACAACCGAAAATTCGCTGGGCTGCGTAAAAAAGGCCCAATGTGAATACAGCGTTCGTTCGTTGTTAGGGCTTTAGTAAAGTTGGGGTTAGATTTGGTATATGATATTATTTATTTATTTTAGTGATTATTTTATTCAAGATTTTTTTTTTTAATTTTGCGCATTATGCGTCCGCGACGTTATTTTTTTTTATAGTTTTTTATTAAAATATTCACATTACTCGTCCGTCCTGTTGGGTAGAATAAAAGTGTGAAAGAGTAGGTTGATAAATTGACTTAAGCGCCTATATGTCTTGATGACATGATTTAAAACAAGAAAATATTGCAAAGTAAGTTGTCAAATTATGAGAACGTAAAATGTCAAGAATGCTGTGGTCACGAAGACCACATGTACACAATTTGCGTAGTATGGAATGGCGAATAGAAATGGTAAAATTCGGACAGACAAATAGGATATGATCAGGGGATTGTAAGACTTCACATGTGCATAAACCTGAATGCTTTTTGGTGATTGCCCCCAAATTTGCAGGAATCACGATCATTAAAATGAAATGGTCTGGAAGATGCAATTTTATCTGCGGTGTTGTTGCCAAGAATATCCATGTGACTGGGTAACCAGAGAGTGAAAACAGAATGTATCAGACTTGAGGCTATAAAACAAGGATCTTATTTCTAATATGTAGGCATGAGCTTTAGCGGAGGGAAATGATTGTAAAGCGGATAAGACAGATTTACTATCTGACACTATAAGGAATTTCTTTTGAGGTTGAGTACTCGCTGGGTTAATGCTTCCCAAACAGATGTGGGAAGGTAAAACTTTCCTCGAAAAACTCAAACGGACTGCGTTCAACGGCACACGAAAGTTAGAACAATGTTCGAATTTATAGAAGCGCAGAATTTCTGCAACTTTGCAGAAGTCAGTGTCAGTTCAAGTTCGGTGAAATTCGGACAGAATATACACGTTGTAGATGTTAAATAGAATTTGCCGTAGATACATAGGAAGAGCTCTGTTTAATGTTTTTGTTAGAGACGAAAAAAATCTCTAAGTTATGGAAATCATGGTGTAAATTTCAGTTAAGCCCGATTATTGGCAAAGCATTTTTTCTGGACTGGATAAATACACTATACTCTCTTCTGGTGTTGGCATAAGCTCATGCTCTGGGAATTTTTATGTGCCCACCTTCGAGGGCGTAGCCAAACCATATTTCGCAGATTGAGTTTTGTAGGGTCAAGTTATGAAATGGAATGGAGTCGGACGGTGTAGTGATGTTTTCTGAGTGAGATGAACGCGATGTTTGACTTTTTCAGATGTTTCAGTTGTTATTTTTTTTATTTCGATATAATGAACTTTTTGTATCAGCTACGTTGTACAAAGAGTTACTTGTTTTGTTTTTGCTTTCCCTTTTGAAACGATTTCGTATTGAATTTTAAATTTCAATTATCGATGAGTTATTAAGGTGTTACTTTTGCACATTCTCACAGAGTTTTTTTTATCACAGGTTAGCGTAATATTTAAAACAACCGTCAGCCAGCAAATAAGGATTCTTCTTTATGATCCGAGAAAAAAATTTATTCTTCCTTAAATTAATTTTTTTTTAATTTATTTATTTTTTCACACAGAACAAATTCTATCACAAGTGTTCTAATAAAGGAAATGTCCTCTAATATTATCCTTGCGATGAAGCGTTACAGTTATAATTTTTACATTTCTTATCGTTGCGATTTTGTTTTCCTTTTGATATCTGGAATTTATGGAATAAACATTTCCATTATTTAATTAATTTTCTATTTTTATTTACAAGAATTATAAAACCATTAAACTCATCAAAGATTATATATACTGTCAGATTGGACATTGTATTGCAATTTCGTTTATAATGAGATCTCAAGTCAAGGCGAGGATAGCAATATGAACAAACGCTATTCTGACAAAAGTTAAACAAATTCCATACAACTTAATACCCTGCGGTCTCACAAGGGGTTAAGCTTTAGTACCGTGACGTGTTAATCAGTGTAGATATTGTACGCGTCTTAGCATTATTTCCAATTGCTTGTGTAAGCATATCTTACATAAACGTAATACAAGCTTATTTTATGAAGAAGCATATTTATCTAGAATTAATAATAATACTAATAAAAATAAAGCCGAAAGCCTTAGATGCTAGCGCTTTAAGACTTTAGTTTTAGAATTTATTCTCTGGTTAAATTTATATAATAATAGTAATAATAATAATACTAAGTTCATATAAATGTTCAAATACTTAATGTCAGCAGGTTCAGTTCCAATTTTTTGTAGCGAAGAGCAGTTGTAATCCTTATCAATGAAAATAGTTCAAAATAAGAAAGCATTTTCATTTAAAAGGTGAGCTTTTGTTCAACTACTTATTTACAAAGGAGTTTAAGTATTATTTCTTTGGTGGAAAAAGTTTTCTTCATACAAAACGTGTGAAATTGGGAATTTCCTTTGATTTGCAAAATGAAATTTTAAAATGAAGATTACTTTGCTCCAACAATTTTTATAGTCTTCACCGAAGGATGAGTATATTAATGTTTTAAATCCTTTGCAATGTCCGGAAGGAAGCTTCAGCGACTTGACAGCATTCTCCTGGCCGCAAAAATGAAGCTAACTATTCAAATTGGACACTGGAAGACCTTGCACGCAGATTACAAATGTGTCAAATCGGTGGAAAAACCCACCTACAGTAAATGAAGTGAACTCTGTTTTTTAAAAGTAATAAAAAATTCATGAATTCAAAAATCATAAACTATAGCAGATAAATGTGCAAACATTAGAACGTATATTCTGCGAGCGACGCTGTAGTACCTGTAGGAAAATAGAAAACATTTATAATGCCTGCTCAATATTATAGTGAATAAAGGTTTAATTATTTTCAATACTTTTATAACGTCTGGCCAATTATGTGGTATCTGAGATAAGCATTCTCCCGTTCGCTAAAATGAAGATACTGCCTACAAATTTGCAAGAGTTTGAAAAAGGCCTAAACTGGTCAAAGAACACGCCTACAACGCCCACACGTCTATACAGTTAAAACTGAGAACACGTTTGCTTTCCGTGTCTCTTTTTCGTTGCTATTGAAGACAAAATTACTATACAAAAAAAGGAAAAACAGCCCATTCAATACTATGGAGTACGCAAACTTATATTTTTCCTTTTTTTCAATCTTTCATAGGATAACGGTTGCAATCAAAAACAATTTGCCTAGTTATTTTGATTTAAATTTGTGCTATTTACGTGCCATTGGCTGTATATAAGTACATGCGATGTACGACCGATACACTGAATGAATGAAGATCTTCGCCTAATGTTACAATATCGGCATTGGACTAATTATAGATAAAATTGGTAATTATCGATGCGAAAAAAGAACATTAGCAACTATGAAGGGACTTGCTTATGCTTTCCACGCAATTCTTCCTTTTTGAGTTCAAGAAACTTTATAATTTCCTTGTGTGATTGTGTATACGCTTTATAAGATCTTTGGAGCAAATATAAAAATACCTGCTAGTGGTTCATAACTAGAAAACTATATGTTTTTTCAATGGTTCATACATACGGTACACCGTTGTTGAGTTTTTACGAATGCTTATGATTTTTCAGAATGAAGAATAATTCGATGCAGAGTGTGATTGTACTTATTCAAAATACTCACTCATTTCTTTTGATATTAACCCCGATTAATTTTATTCTATATTATAATTTTCATTAAGAAAAATAATCCAATATTTTTTTTTATGTTAAAGAAACGGTAAGACGTTTTTCTAATTGGCATCTGATTTGAATTATAATGTAACGTATTTAATACACCCACCTAATTTTAGCATAACTAATCATAGTCCTCATTTGACCTAATTTATATTACTAATAAATAGTTTTATTATTAACGTAAGCACTTACATATTTTACTGCTAGCGTAAGCGTTTATTTGCAATTGACCTAATTTTAATTATTATAATACATTATTTGTAATATCCTTTTAGTATATTAGATACATATTGACGAATGAAAATACGTGCTACCAAAGTCAATTATAGAATATAATGACAATCATAATCATAATTATGATAACCAATCACATTGATTCACTTCGGTATTTCTTTCTAACCTAAAATCAGGTAAATCGCAAATGTTGCGAAACCTAATTTACGCGTAACGCAAACGTAAAACAATGTAGTATATTTTTATCTATACTTGGGGTGAATTTACTCCTTCCCACCATAACTTCATTTTTTTCTCATAATAATAATTAAAACTCTTGTTTTTTTTTTAGTGTTATTATTCTTTTCCAGATTGCTATGGCAATGCTGCGTATTCCTTGAAGTAATATTTTATTAATAGTAAATAGAAATGCGCAGGCGTTGTACAAAAAATGCATCTTAAATAAAATAAAGAAAAAATTAAAAATTGCTGTTGATTTAATTTAAGAATTACTTGGGTCAAGTTTGAAAAAAGTATATATTTTAATATATAAGAATGCGTTACGGACGCAGATTTTTGAATTCAAACAAATTATTTTTTCTTTTTTAGCATATTGGGAATTCTTTATGGGAACTTTGGGGATTTGAGATTACTGCTGCTGGAGGAATTTTGCCGTTCACCGATAGACCAATTCGAGTCAAAACCACAAGCGGAATCGGAGTCTGAATCAGGTAAAGCACTCACTCCACCCAAACCTAAAGACGATCTTAATTGATTTGGGGTGGTAGGCATACTACTATAGCCTGAATTTAGATTTGAGCTTGATGTAGATGATATTGAATCTCTTGGCGAGTTTGTGGTCGTTGAGGATGCTAATGATGAAAGTTTTATGCTTTTTTGGCGTTTCTTAATGCCCTTAGGCGGTGGCATTAGATCCTCGTCTTTATTGTCAATACTATGTGCACCTGTAGCTTGGGTAATATTATCGACTGAACCCCAAGATTTATGTAACATATCATATTTTGTGGCGTTAACACTGTCCCTCGAGCCTAGTTTATTGTTGCTAAGTGATAATGGTGTCTTCGTCGTCATCATCGTGGCCGATTTTTTGATGTGCGCTTTCATCATCGGATGCAGATGATGCGAATTGCGCATCGAACCAACGTGAAGATGATGAGGATGGTGATGGTGACGCTGATGGCGTTGGGGAATATTATTGGCTGTATGCAGTATTGCATTCGCATTGCCCACTCCCAAGAAGTTGCTGAATGCTTCGGTCGTTTTCTTCACGCGCACATTCAAAGAACCAATCCGTAGAAATCCCAAATCTTTTTCGACTAAAGAAAAAAATAAAAATTAATTGAAAAGAAAACAAAACAACATCTTGCACCAAACGTTATAATAGAACGATAGTCTGTTTTCTCTCTGTTATCATTCGGAAAACCGTTTAAAACCGTTATAACATCGTTTGGTACAATATAGATCGGTACCTGGGACTAGTAGTAGTAAGATGAACGTACCTGTAGGTTTTCTCTTTGACTTGATTTCTGTAAATATGAAAATAATTTTATTTTAAAAGACTTTTCAAAAAAAAGAGTAAATTTTAAAAGCAACGCAGAATAATGTGTGCTAACTAGGTGAAGCGATAAGTGAAGTTTCTCACATTTTTTGAAAATGTAGCAACACTTACCCCATTGTTGTAAAACGAAAAAAAAAGAAAACAAAGCAACTAAAAAAACGAGCAAAAAAAAGAAAATATCTATAGATAACTTTGTGAAACGCAAGTATAATTTTTTTTTTAGTTATAAACATCCTTAGAAATGTTTATATATTATATCATACTTAAGATCACATCTTCACTTGTATAATATATTGAATAAAGGGGGAAATTTATTTTTTCTTCTTTTGCGAAGAACTTAAAAGTGAATTGAAATAATAATTAAATGATGCAAAGTTTAAACTAGGTAAGCAAACAATTACTAGCAGAGTATTCGCTGCTGTTTCCAATATTCACTTGCCTCCATGTCCTATATCCGTTGTTGATTAATTGTTGACGCAAAAAATTGTTGATGTCAAAGTTGAAAGACGAAAGAATAAAACGTAAGAGAAAGAAAAGCGAACGTGGATGTCACATTTATTTATCGAAATATCGATTAACATTGATAACATTCATTAATATTATAGAAGCAAAAAAAAAAAACCAGATATGCCATTCGTTGAAGTTTTAATGTTTTCTTACGGCCGTTGGTTAAATGTCCTCAGCCAAGATGCAGAATGTCTTGGATTAACAAACAATTACATCAATTTAATTTTCAATAATGGGATGGATGTCGAATAAAGTTCATAAGCGGACGAACATGGTCAAAGAGCGTGGATCATCCGTTAAGCTAATCATTTGCAAAAATATCCAATTTCATGTAAATTTCCTTTGTTATATTAATAGAAAGTGTAGTCTTTTCATAAGGCCGTGCAATTTTTATCCGCTTTATTTAAAATTGTAGCGTTTATCTTTTGTGACATTTGTGGTCAACACATGTGACGGGAAAAAGTTTTAAATGAATGCTGAGTGACGAAAGTTCATTTTAAAAGTTGCATTAAGGCATTTTCTCTTTCCATTTACGTTAATAGCCCAAATAGAAATAAGAACAACGTAGAGATTATAAGTTTGATTAAAAAGAAAAACACGACAAGGATCACAGTCCACGGTTTTTAAAAATTTTGAAAATTTTGAAAACTCAAATGTGAAATGCAGATGTGTCGACCTCTTTGGAAAATGTGCATTTAAATTGCGTCGCAAAAAGTGTAGCGATGATGACTATACTCGTCATACACAGAATATGTGTAATATTAAATTTTAGGCTGTAATGAAATATAACTTGCCGACATAATCACATAGCCACATCCTAAAATTATTATAGCAAATACACATTCACACATGACGAGAAAATCCGCCAAGGACGGATGGACGGGTTATTATTATTATTCGCCATAATTGTGTAGATTTTTGCCCTGACGTATATATTGGTCATCGATAATTAACCGATTAAGCAGTGACTAGTGATTGGGCCTAACTAATTTACCCAAGAAAAAAAGAAACAAGAAATTTTAAATTTGAAATTTTGTTTTGTTGTTGTTCTCTCTAGCGTATACCGTAGAGCCCTTAATTATGTATTAAAGCAATTCTGCAATAAACTTTGCTTGTTAGTGCTGCCCTGAAGTTTATTAAGCATTTTTCTTCTGGTTTGTAAAGTAAAAGTTTTAATAGTGTTTTAAAAAATCTAACATAGCGTAGAAGTAAGTACATAAAAAAAAGAAAAAAAAGAAACAAACGAAAATATAATAATAATAGTGACCGCTTGATAAGCAAATAATTTTAAGATATTTAGATTAAAAATTAAAAATGCTGTAAAATGTATGTAAAATCATGCATAACTGATAAAATCAAAAAATAGATAAAAATGCAAACAACTGCAAAATAATAATAATAAAAATATTAATTAAAAAATATATAAAAATCATGTACAAAATTAGATGGAAAATTTTCAAATATGCAAATATTGTACAATAATAACAAGCAGGTATTGAATTTCTATAAATCGTGATATAAAAAAGTTTTTAGCATAAAAATTATCAAAAAATAATTAATTAAATCAATTATTCCGTCACTGATTAGTTAGTAACATTATGGCATTGGTTACGACTGGAGGCGGTAGCAGCGCGTATGGTTTTACGTAAAAAACTCTCTTTACGACGTGACACACTTGTACCAGGACTACCACCATTCTGTGCATCTTTTGACGATATATTATCGAGTTCCGGTGAACTGTTGGGTGCCGGAGTCTTACATGGCAATAAATCCTTTTGATTGCCAGCTAAATATGGCACTGATTTTGTGGGTGATTTTTTTACACAAAACATCGTTGTGGAGGTCGTCATAAGCGATTGTGTACGTGTAATAGGACTATTTGTATTTAATTGAGAGCGTTTTCTACTGCGCATTAAAGTGCTACCCACTGTACCGCCTCCAATATATCTACTAGTATTGACTGACAGATTCCGCATATTAGGTGGCAATTCAAAGTGATAGTTGTTGTTAAGGTCGTTGAGTAGAAATTTTGCACAATACTCACTGCTGTACGTCGAAGCAGAAACACTAGTCTGTTGTTTGCTGTAATCCAAAGCTTTATTACCGGCCCAATCTAAAAGATCACGGTTGGCTTCTGTAATTTGTAAAAAAGTAATAAGAGTCTGACAATTTAGATGAGAACATACAAGAAGTAGAAATACAGAAAAAAAAGAAAGGTAATGATCAGTTTTACTGCCACATTTTCTTGACTTTGAGATGGATTATTCTATAATAATTCCCTTTACAAACCCTTGTTAAATGGATGTGTAAGGTAATACGGGTATACAATATAAACTAGCAATGAATGAATGAGAGATTTATGTTTATAAAAAAAGGCAAGCGTATATGTGTAATTTTTTTAAATGGAAGTAAAGGAAGCAAAGATGCGAAACGAGAAAATAAAATAGATAGAGAACGAAACAAAAAAGAAAGTTTTTAAGATAGGAGGCTGGTACCCTTTTCAAAAAATAAATTTTGATTATTATCTGTAGTTAGAGAGCAGTTTTCTTGCTTTAATAATGAGGGTGGAGAGTATATATATAACAAATTTTTCGATGATTTCAAAATCTCACATATTTTTAAGCGTCAAGTTTCCAAGACATGCATCAAACAGTTGCGTCTAGGTGAGGTCTTTCAATCATTTTATATTAAAGAAATATGTTACTAAAAGCTTCCCAAGTTGACCTTACAAAGGAACGACGTATTTAATAAGGGGAGGTCGGCACTCTTTTATATACTCTTGCTTTAAAATGTCAACAGAAGTGGATAATATGTGATTCGTGGCGTTTAGATCGGCTAGGGTGGAGTTAAAGAGAAACTCACACAGGGGAAGGGAAAAGAAGGGACAATCTTGCGTTTGGAAACTGTAAGAGTGAACGTATGTCTATCGAATGCACGTTTAAACTTTGTCGTTTTCTTTCACCATTAAACACCCAACGCCACTTCATTCAAAATATAGCCATTCAACTACAATGACTTTTAAAATAAGGCGTTATATGGTCGCAGAAGAGTACAAATTTTCAGCAGCGTTCGCCCTTGGAGCAAAGAGCGTTAGTGTACGAAAATTCATTAAAATATCTCGAAAATTGCGACTTGTAGGTTGAACGCAAGAATACATGAACAAATATCAGACGACCAGACAGGTAGATGGATAGACAAGCTTCACTTGCTTAATCGATCGGTCATATCACTTAAAAATCACTTTTGGAGTTGATCGTCATAATAAAAATAAAAAGTGAGTCTATCTCAAGTCTTTCTGGGTGTTGCATACATTCGTACAAAGTTGATATATCCTTATACCGCAAGTGGTGTAAGGTATAAAAGAAATCTTTTTTAAGACTTTAACGGCAGCTTACCAAAATGATTATGAAAGTATATTATTTCTGAAAATATCAGCAGTTAACGATCGCGGTTGATTTGATTGATTGTCCTCAAAAGTGTAATAACGCAACCATTCATTGAAGTGTTGAGATTTTTTCGAATAATTTTGAATTCCTTTTACTAAAAAAAGGGAAATCAGAGCACTTTTTTGTATATTTTTATCTACAGTATACATTTTGAAATTGAAGAAATAAAAGACAAAAACAATATTTCGAGGGAAAGACCGTTACAAAGAAAATAATAATTTACGGACGAGCTTGGGGTTTGCTATCTTACTAATTCAGTTGCAGGTTAATTAAAAATTACTTTTCTTGATAGGCTATTGATTACCCGTCAATTTTTTGATACTATCTATACAAGTGGCGTTGGTTGTTATTTTAACATTTCCCAAAAAATTTTTGCATTTGTTTTGATTGGAAAATGTCGTTTATTTACTTTACATCGTACAACTACTGTATAGCATACGGTCAAAGGTTCTACGTTGCAAAGTATTGGGGGATCCGTAAGAAATAAGTTGTGCACCGATTGCTGAGAAGCAAACGCTTATTCTTTTACAGGCTTCGGTAAAGCACGCACCTTTTGCTGAAAATATTCTAATCTACGTTCATCATTGCATAGTTTTTCAAATTCATGCAAAGTTAACAGCAACGAAGATTTACATTATTTATGGAAATGTATTGATCATCGGCGAGTGTCAACGTTGGCTAAGAATGTTCGCTGTTGTTGATTATAATATCTTGCACTGGGTTCGAAGCAGATTATCAGTTGGATTGGATAATGACAACATTTATGAAGAAGTCTTGAGTTCACATGATCAACTATCCAAAATCTCCTACACGAAATTGGAAAGAATATATATGTGTGGTCACCGTATCAGTTATCGGAGACAAGAACAAGAATATTCGTTAATCAATTTGCACTTCATTTCTATCTAGATTTCGTAGAGATTCATTTCTTAGAAGAGTCGTTGCCGAACATGAAAAATGGATTTTTTATAAAAACATAATGTTTCAAGGTATAATTTTCTCCAAATCAATCCGTAGAACCTTGAGTCATATTCTGCTGCACGAATCCTGTATTTCTGTAACGGGGCAGGTTGAACATTTGCAAAAAGGATGGCAAATTATCCTTGATAATGATGAATAATAATAATATAACAGATTAAGAAATAAAAACTTCGATTTAGTATAAAGTTTGTTTTACATTTCAACTATTATTAGAAACGAATTGAAAGTTGTGATTGGTAGCGTTATTGGATTATAATTATATAGCATATCAAAGAATTACTTACTGTATGTGTTGCACAATAAAGCAAATATATTGGCCCGATCGAATTGCATAGCTATGTGTAGAGGTGTATAGCCCTAGGTAAAATTTAGAAGAGAGGAATGAAATTAATAATAATTGTAAAATATAAATTTGAAATTTCAAGCCAACAATAAGAACAATAAGCACTTTATGACATATTTTAAAAGCGTTTGAAAAGCGTAACGGGCTCAGGCAACTTTACTTTATATATATAGTTCTTTTATATTTAAATATGTACACATTTGGATTCAACTAGGAAAGTGAAAGAAAGTGTCAATCAACATTGTTTTTCTGAAAAGTGAATTGAATTGCGTGATACTTTTCAAAAAATGTTTCATTTGTTACGACAAATGTGTTGCCAATTTCAATTTTGTATATATATTACATAAATGTTTTTAGTGTACGTGTGTTCGAGTGTATATATGCGTTTAAATATAGCTATATGTAGGTATTTATTTAAATTTGATTTTAAAATTTCACATTTGACAGCCTAAAGTGAAATGTTGAACATGAATGAAATTGAATTTTGAATTTAAATCGTATTTAGATACGTGTACGTGCGTGTATGAACGCATATGAAGAAGGCCCAACCCTTTTGCGATTTGTTATGGTTTTATGCACAAACGTGAACGCCCCGCAAATAAAACGATTTTAATATTTGAGACAACATTATTTAAAGTGTTTTGCCTTTTGAGTCTGTGTCTGTCACCATATGTTGCTCAGTTAGCAAAACTGCTTTGACAGCATGTTAAACACACAAGATATTAAAACACTGACTAATTTTACTTAAAATTAATAATAATTTACATAACGCGCGACATGTTAATAAAATTTTATATTCATCACTTACCCCGTTCTAATGTTGAGCGTAATCATGGAATGGAAAGCAAGGCCAAAAAAAACAGTTTGCACAAAAAATATAAATCAAATAAATTTCGAAAGAAGTTAATAATCCATTTCAAAAAGAATACTTACAGTTCTACCATTAACATCCGCTTTGTGTGTACCCGCAATTAATTTAACCACATCCTCATTACCGTTTTTTGCGGCCCAATGTAAAGCAGACTAAAATATAAAATACATTTAAAAAGTTTAACCAAATTTAGATCAATATTTGTTTGTTTTTGGAAAAGTCCAGTCTATATTAACGTAGTAATATACGTTCTCACATATGTGTTCCTCATTTCGTCAAATTCTAACATACTTAATTGCAAGGCATTTTGTCATAGTTAAGAAGTTCGTGTTATAAAGCTGCTCAATAGATATCAAAACTTGTTGATACACGGAAGAGGATTACGAGATAAGTAGTCGAGTAGGTTCGGCAAATACGAAGATGGGTAACAACAAGGCTGCCACATAGCGGAGTAGATAAGACTAGCTAGTCGGTTCTAGCCGATTCAAATCTCGGTGCGGTAGATCGAGAGTTTACTTTGGTCTTGATATAGTGATTGCTCAGTCGGTGAAAGCACAATACTTATCGCTTAAGCACACATCAAGTAGGCTGTTCCCAACACCTACCTACTTTTTTCTTTCTCTTTTTTACCTCTTTATAAATAAGGAACATACTGTGAGCCATTGGTCACAAGAAGAATATCCCGTGGGATTTTCAACAAACACGTTTTCCGTTATTTATCACCTTTCTCTCTCTCTCTCTCTCTCTCTCTCTGTCTGTCTCTGTCTCTCGCTCTGTCTCTCTCTGTCTGTCTCTATCTCTCTCTCTCTCTCTTTATTAATGATATACATTAATAATTACGTACAACGATCAGTCCCTGGAATTATTGACCGATGTGTTGTGTGACCGACGATTAAAAAAAGGACATGATAAATACTATTCAAATTAAGGTAATTTGAAAAATATTGACATTGATATTAGTATTGATATTATATTCTCTTTATTTATTAACTCATACTCATATACACCGACCATCAGCATTGACTTCTAGTTTCCCTGTGATCAATGTTTACTAAACTATTAGTAAAGATAGAAATTAATAATTATTTTTTAATGAAACAGAGAGAAAAATTCAAGCGCTAGCTTAACATCGTTCCTAAGAATTTTGTTTTTTTTCAGAAAATTTTAAAAGCATTAGATATTTGATAAGTCGTGAAGAAGTTGATGCATTCCTTCCACTAAGAGGAAAATATGGAATACTAGTTTAAAAGGTACAGCGTTTTTATGATAATTTTTATCATAATATAATAATATCCGAAGAGACCCTGTGCTCTGTTAAGCATGTATTTTAATGTTAACATATATTTTTTTTCGAAAAATATTAAACATCGAAATCATTCTATAGCTGAAAAAACATGTATAATTTTTTAGAAATATTGAATTTTTTGTGATTGTTGAGTATTTGAATAAAAATATTGAATTTTCGAGAATTCGACTAAGAAAGAATGAAAATTATAGGAGTTATTTTATATGCCGTCTGCAAAAATTGTGCTTCGAGAAAAACGTGTTTAAATTTGCACATTTTTTCTCAAAACATCTATTAGTCTGGCAATTCTAATACCATAAAACTATGTTGCCATGTGTAAATCTTCTTTTTCATTCTCTTCCTCCGAAGACATCGTGCTAGAGTTGGAGAATTTACCGAATTTAATGCATCCGTCGAAGACAAAGTCGTACTTTTTCCACTTTACGTGATCATGATGTGGAGGAAAACGGTAAAAGAAATCTTCGCCAAACGCTCCGCTCAATGAAGCTACTTATCTGGACCTTTTTGTTATTTGAAAATACGTTCAAATGAAGATAAACACTTTTTAAAGGCACCTGTTGGTGAATTAGACTCTAGAGCCAGTAGAAATCAATACGTAAGATCCTGGGATGTAATTTCCGTGTAGATTTCCTTGCCGCATATAGCCTTTTCGATGCGCTCGGTGAAACGGTTAAAATTTCACAGAAAAAATTTCTTACGGGTGGTGAATGTTTCTTCCATGTATTCTAGAAGCTTCAAAGCATCCATTAGGTTAATAAAAAAACACTTTTTATTGAACATTTTTATTACGCTCTCTTCTAATAAACAACCGTTTTAAGGAAGCTTTGGTGATGTTGTTTAACATATCTGAGGCCTAAACAAAAACAATCGAAGTGGTTCGTTGTGTGTAATGCAACAAAATTTACACGAAATGAAACAAATCGTTGTACTAAATAGGGCGACAACAACGATACCAAACAATATGTTTAAAGTTTTGTTGGCGTTTGTCTTTTTTCAAATGTACGTTTCAACCTGCGATATGTACCTAAGGCCAATTGTAATAATGTTAAGCTGGTCTTAAACAAAATTGACATTTAAGGGACGATTAAAGCTTTAGTCGAAGCGACAAACTGAACCGCTGGCTAAAGGAAAGCAGATTTTTTTTTAATGCGTACGGATTTGTAATTGTGTATAGTTAAGCGGTAGCTATCGATGTGTAAAACCTAAGTAAATATTTGCGAGAGGGCCAATGCAATCATGCACACAAATACTCTTAAACATATATATATATATATATGTATATGCAAAACTAGTGTGTAACAACATGTACTACCACAATAACAACAAACAATAATAATAATAATAATAATAATAATAAAAACACCGAACACGATCTTCTGCACTTCAGAACACATTTGTACCAACATCAATTGTTCCAGGTATTTATTGCCCAATAGGGAAAAAACGGTTGCGGTTGTTGCTGCTGTTTGGCCGAAATGCCATTTTCAGACGCGGTAAAATATATAAATTGCCCGCCATAAGTGAATTCTTGTTTCAATTATTTTCATGTTAACATAATAATTTAGTGAAACAGCGTCGTTCGGTTACGCATTTATTGCCGAACACAGCAGAGCATCCAGAGTTAACCAAATAGCCAACAAATAATCAGCCAACCAACAAAGCAATTCAGTTACCTTTAGATTGGGTAGATTTCGGGTAGTAAGCCCAAGCTTAAGTGAATTTGTATTTGAAAAACATTGCTTAAGTCTAAAGTCTTTATTCACTCTCCGCCCGCTCGTTGTCATCATCTTGTGATAAGTTGACTGCACAGCTGATATAGTTTCTAAAAAAGCGTTCACATGGCTTATGCCTTATGCTTGTACAAATTCATACACTACATAGCTATAAGATTCGATTTAGGTTAGTTCTTGTGAAATTTGATTATTGTTTCAGTTTTATTGTAGCAGTTTTGTAAAGCTACAATATCTTAAGCTCGCCAGTCTTTTGTTTCACTAAATATACATTTAGCACCAAAAAGGCCGTCTGAACGCAAAAATTTCAACGGCAACATTTGGCCATATACTATATGTATGCACTTTAATATATATATAAATGTATGTGTATTTGGATATGTATGTAAAATTATTTGCGTATGTTCAACATTAAGAAATGCTGGAGCGTTCATCGATATGTTGTAGCAGCACCTGAAATTGTTTGTTTACTTTGTGATATCAATTCGATCTCATGTTGTCGGCATTTAATCTCATTCTATTGTCCTCGGCATCTGGTGGTGGCAACGTCTATGAATGTCTGAATGCATGACTTTGTGCTTTAGATGTATGCATACGGTTCTAGGGTACATAATATAAAACGCTAGAGTATTGAAGAAACCCAAACGATCATCTTGGCTGGTAGATCGATTGCAATACATAACATTCTGCTGATAAAACTTCAAAACACTTAAGGCCGAAATATGTGAAAAGTTGAAAAGCAAAGAAGGAAAGAAAGGAAATTGTATTCTCAAGATATTTTAAACACATAAGTCAATACAAATTTACACAAACACACACACACAGAGCCATGGTCAGCCAGGAACTGGGTGAAGTAGTAATTTACCTCAGCGTGTGGCCTTTCGATCCACTGCTTTATGTTTGGGATAAGCACGAACGTCCATCTTCCTTTCGTTGTTCTTTCCCAACGCGATTCCCAAGTCTTAATCGACGCTAGCCGCTCTTCTTTTTTCTTTTTTTTTTTTTTGGCCAGGGCTGTTTTTGAAAGTACCTGTTCAGGTTCGGGCAGGACAACTCGGCGAATTGCCTGGCATGCTCGGAAACGAACGAAGATGAGAGCACAGCATCTTTCGCTGCAGAAGGTTCGAGAATGGCAGACCCCAAATAGAGCCGAGTGAAATATTGGAGGGGTTAACTGTCAGCAAAGAGGTCTGAAGTACAGTAGGCGACTTTGTAAGAAAAGAGCTCAAAGAACTACCGCGGCTTGAAAGACAGCGGGTGGTGAGCAGAGGGAATGGAAGCCCACAGTGTATTCCACTGAGGTCCCACCATCGGAAGCATGCCAACGTTAATCAGCCTCCGCGAAGTAATACCTGACGGTGGTCCCGCGCGGGAGAGTGCTTGAAGAAGCGTTTGGGGGGTAGTTTTTAGTACGTATGCGCCATGGATGGCGAATCGTGCATGCTGCTACTAAGAACCAGCCGTACCTTTTGAAGATTTTCTACCTAAAGCTCGCTGAGCAAAAAAAATAACACCCACACACACACGCACGCATGCACACTCAAAAGTGACTATCCAAGTGGGAGATACGACGATACAGTCACAAGACGCCATAAAATACCTAGGAGTGATAATCGATTGCAGATTTTCCTTTAAACGGCATCTGCAATACACGGGCGAAAAGGCAGCGAAGGTAGCAAAGTCGCTGGCGCGCTTACTGCCAAACTTGCGGGGCGAGAAAGCTGATCGCAGAAGTGGTAAGTGCGACAATAATGTAGTCGTAATGTAATGCTGTGAAAAAAGGCCCTCGATATACCGTCATACACGAGAAACATTTAACCAGCATACCGGCTATGCGCTCTAAGGATGTGCGCCGCATATCGGGACCATGTCGAAAGATGCGGTTTTGGTTATCGCTGGTATGATACCAATCGACTTGCGAGCTAAAGAAGGTATGTATAGGGCTCAATTTCACAGATTGTCGGCTGAAGGCTAACCAGCGAGCAAAACAACGACTGGTGGACAATTGGCAGGAGGGCAGGAGCAGAGCGAATGGACGCAACGGCTCACACCAGATCTGCAGTCCTGGGTGAATAGGCAACACGGTGAGGTGGACTTTTATATAACACAGTTAATTAGCGGCCATGGTCGCTTTAGACTATGTCTGTGTAGGTTTAAAATAGTGCAGAACCGATTCTGTAGTTTTTGTGAGTGCATCGAAGACGCTGAACATGTGTTCTTTGTCTGTCCGAAATACCATAACGAACGATAGAGACTACAGACGGCAATTGGAGTGTTACCTCTACCCGACAATCTTGTGACAAATATGTCACGATCTGAAAATATAGAAGACGGTAGTAGTGTTCGCTGCAAATATTATGAGAAAACAAAGACACGAGGAGCGTGAACGTAGGCTTTTAAGTAGTGCTCAAACGGCTACCCTTCCTGTGAAGGTATACCTAAACGGTCGTGCCACAGGGTAGGAGGGGTGGTTTTTCGCGCCTCTGATGGGCAGTGCGAGACGTACGCACACTCAAACGCAACCCCATTCCACATATGGTAGGTATTTGGAAAAATATGGAGTCTTATAATGGAGACAGTCTATATTAATTCCCAATGTCAGTGAAATGAGAACATAATTGCAATTTTCTAATGGTTAATTATTTTTTTAAGTAGACACGATAAAAAGTATAGTTTCTCTTTTGTCATCCTATTAAATAATTAATCATCAGGCATTTTGCGTATTGCAATTTTTGAGACATAACTTCATGATTCCGCGTTCATAAGCTTTCTGCCCTTTTTCAGATCATCACACATTATAATAACATTATCATCATTTATGAAAGAATTTCGATTGGAATCAAAAGGTCTTGCAGATTTCTATGTAACCGATAATAATACAGCGCCACGTAAACACTGTTTGTGGAATAATGGTACACCATTTGCCGATCAACTTTCAATAATTTCTGATAAGTTCGCAAGCAGCTCCAGTCAGCGTGGAACAGAACTCTTTCGCGGAGTTCTATCAATCGTAAGTTTTCGTTTAAGAGTGCTTTGTCCAATTGTGGACAAGAAATATTTGAAAGTTCGTTTATGGGGTTTTTATTACACTTCACCTTAACCTTAGGTGCAATGTGCTCGTACCCAAAAATTTTCATTTAAATGACGATCAGAACGCTTTACTCTTTATAAGCGAAAAGCAAAAAAATCTTCTTACTAATGTCTTAAATACAAATGCTGCTCCTCTTTTCTAACTGTATAATTCTGCGTGATCAACACCTATAAACGTATACCTCTAAAGTAGTGAACGTGTTAATAAATATGTAAGTAAACCTACAAAAAAAAAAAAATGAAAATGAATAAATTCTACATTGTTTCAACGTTTAAATCAAATTTTTGTATTGTCTACCTATGCAGTTGTTTCTTAAGTGGTACTACTATCATCGTTCAGTAACAATGGGATTATTATCCAAACATCAAAAATTATATAAAAAACAAGTAGAAACATTATGGTGGGGTAGGCTAACATTACAGATGGACAGATGGACAAATAAACTTAGAAGTTATTTTGAATCCATCGGTATAATAAAACGTGGATCTATCTCAAGTCCTTGTCAAGTGTGTTGCATATATCCGCACAAACTTAGTACGACAAATGGTGCAGGGTATGAAAATGAAAGGACTTATCTATATTACAGTGTTTGCATGAAAACAGACAAATCATGACTACCAAGTCAGTGTTCGCTGGTTTGTATCTCAGCGCGATGGAGTTTTCTTTGGTCGTAGCAGTGCTTGTGCATAGTGACTGCTCAGTCAGTAAAGTCATAATACTTATCGGTTATATCAAAAAAAAAAAGAGAGAGACGTAAAACACTCTTTTTCTAATTAAAATTGAATTTGAAAGGAATTTTATTTACTTCATCCATTGGAATCGAATTTGAATTGAAGGTGAATTGAATTTCAATTGAATTCGAATTGAATTTGATTTGAATATGACCTCCACACCACGGAACAACAAATCAAACATTGTCTGAAAATTTCTCTCAAAATCGTAAGATTTTTTCGAAAAAACCTTTTTAAATAACCGGGGGTTGAGTTATTTTTCAAGTAATTTGAAAACCACCCATAAAGGATATAACATTTTATTTGGAGGTGCATTTAAGAGCAGCTCGAAAAACTTCAAATTTTCAAAATTCACTTTTCCTGAAGACTTTCGTTTTCTCTAGTTTGCAATCCCTACACCATACAATTAGCTTAATGGCTTTGTACGCTACTTTGAACGTGATATAGTTGTACTTAAATCGCTTTCTCGTCCTGAATTGCGTCTTATGTTTGCCAAATTATGTAGTGCACTTAGAATACCGGTAATATGCGCGCGCGTACGACTAAATTTGGAAAGTCAACGTTTTGAGCCATTAAAAATTCTGTTCTCTTTGTAATCGTCTTTGAATATCCGTTTTGTATACTTTAGGGAGTGGCTAAGTAAAAATATATATTGCGATAATGGGTCTTAAGCACATTTAAAACCCATACATGAATGGTTACGGTTGTGTTTAGAAGTGTTCACAAAGATTGACCTATGCTAGCTTATAAGCGTATGTCAATAGAATGTATATGAGAGAGATGATCGACCATGTCAAGTTTTATTGAGGAATATGGCCGACATTGATGGACCAAAAAATGTTCCAGGAATTACGATGGTTGGAGAGGGGAGTTAGTGGAAAGGAGTAAAGATATCACACACGAGGCACACTGAATGCAATTACGCTCCGTGGAATAATAATTAACGCTGCTCTAGCAGAGAAGGATCGCCTTCGATGGCGAATCGTGGATTCTGTTGATATTAACTGGTAGTACCTATGAAGATTCATACTTTCAACTATCATAGCAAAGCACATACATAAATTTATATGTTATTTGTATATATAATTAATCCTCTCGAATTTTAATAATATCCTTGATAAACAATTGAGTCTTAAACAACAGAAAATATGCGACATATTATTATTTTAATAATACGTTGTTTACAATACGCGTTAATTGCTTGACTATATTTTTTAAATGTAAGAAAGAAAAAGAAACGAAATGAAATAATATGCAAACCAACGCAACGACAATGAAGAGCAAAGCGTGCACCCGTTTAAAAATATTTCAACAAGTTGTTTTTGAATTTACACATTGCATTATCATCTGTCATTAATCTATATACAGAAATTGGGAGGAATAAAACACACGTATAGACATACGTACGTTTATTCAGGTAAAATGAAGTTGGGGTAATTATTTACAAACAAAGCAACTAAAGAAAAAAAACAATGTATATCTACAAATGAGATCTATTGTAACTATTATTAAGTGTATTAAGCATAACAATGTTTCCATATAAATGAGATGATCATATATCGATAGAGAATACTTAGGGAATAAACTGCTTCTGTTCACTCAAAATCTAATTTCTATATCGAATTAATGGTTTTGACAAAGACACACACCCACACACTTAATTACATATGCGGCTTCCGAACTATTTCGGTGGAGGTGGTCCTACGGATCGCGATTGATCACCTCGCGGATAATATGGGGCACAGGGGCATTGACATTGATGATCAGGTGATAAGCGTGCTCCAGGAATTGCGGCGACTAGAGAGCCAGCGGGTGGAGAGAATAAAAAGCGGAAACCAATAATCTATCCCGCTAAGGTCTTACCACTTGGAGCGCACTAATTGCAATCAGCTTACGCAAAGTGACACCTAATGGTAGTTGCGCAGAGGAAAGTGATCGATAAAGTGTGTTTGAAAGTAGTTTTAGTACGTAAGCGCCATGGATGGTGAATCGTGTATGTTGCAGGTACGGGCCGCTAGTATCTATGAAGAGTTTCTACCTCTGCCTCGCAGAGGAAAAGAAAACACTAAACGACACCCACACGTACACGTATTTCCTAATTATCTCAAGCTTTTGTGTTTACTCACAGCCAAAAAATGATTTGATATTATATTTTATAATTTTCAGTCAGTTGGAATTCACCTTCTACTCTCCAAACGTTTTTATGTGATATCCATATTGACCTGATAAGAAAAATGTAATCCACCATGTTGCGAAATCCGTCTTATTTAATTTGGAATTGTTGCATTCTATGCTTCAAGCCCTTCTACTTGCCAGCCATATCGAGGATATAGATAGGAAAATGATAACTTGTTATTTTATGGTCTTTTTTTATTAAAGAAATATAAGGTCATCAACCTGAATTTTCTTTTACTTTAGATACTTTTTCATGATATTTTCATTTAAAAATGATTTCATAGAAATGATCGCCGCTGGATTTGTGTAAAAAATTCTATCTTGGAATACAAATTTTTTCTATTTTTCCAGGTAAATCTGATCTTTTTTCGCCAACAACACGAATAATCTTTGGAAATAGGGCCATTCGTGGTCTATTGGAGTAAGCCAATGCTCCAACATAACTCCAAAGTAAAGAGTCCAATAGAATTATATCGCATAATCTTTGTAGCAATCTCACATATGCATTTTTGGAGAGCGCGAGATAGTTGAGATTTTCATGTAATAAATTGATTTTTTCACTAAGTGTGTGGAATGTTGCACCATTTTGTTAGAGCCACAATACCGTCCAAATCGAAATCATCATATCTTAACATCACTTATCATGTTTCTCTACAGTTCTCCATTGATAGTATCTGCAATGTCATTTTAATGTTCATAAATGACATTTTCATCTCACAACCCATGCCCTATAGTTATTTTTATGCACGTAAAAGTCCTTCAGGAACATCAAATTCGGTTTCTTTAAATCAAACGGGCAATAATTATTATTCACGATTATTATTTACTCAAATATGAATTTGTAACGTTACTAGGGTTTTCCCTTCTATAGTCATGGTATAGTCAGGGCTAATTCTAGGCAAGACAATTTATTGTTGATTAAGCAGAACTTCAATTTGCTGTTTGATTCGTTTGCATTGTTTTTTCTTTCTTTTAGGAATTTTTATATTACCATTGCTCACAAGAAGAAGAAGGAGAAGCGAGTAGGAAAATCAAATGAAAAGGAATGAAAAGAAAGAAAATTGCGTAGGAAGAAAAATAAAATCCAGCACAGCAATTCTCGAAATCGTTAAGTTCACCAATAATACTGTTGTAGATACCGTTTTCACGTTTTTGTTGCATAATTCACTGTGTTAATATACGATCGTATTTATTGTTCACTCCAGCTACCCGAACGATTATTTTTCAAACCGAAGGATGACTGATAATACTACTACAGGAAACAACCAATCATCAACGTTCTGAAATAATAATAAAAATGCTTACCTTTCCTGTTGACTGTCGATGAACAATTAAACGAAAATCTGTGGTCGCGCGCGGCTTTGATAGCTGTCGACCCTTCACACTTGATATGTTGCTGTGAAATTACTAATGCATGTTTGGGAGATCTGAGAGGAAACTATTTTGTGGTGAAGCTCTAACTTAACATATGATGTTGCGAACGTCTTATGCTATAATGGACATAGAGTAAGCTCTGGTGAGTACATCTCTCCACATTTGTATTTTGCGGTTGTGAAGTGGTTTTATTTATTATTTTATTCATTTATTATTTTATACATTTATATATTTATATATATATTTATATATTTATATATATATTTATATATTTATATATATATTTATATATAGAGATATAAGTATATATTTATATATTTATATATATAGAGGAACAAATGTGGATATATGCAAGATTATAAATATTGTACATGGAAATACATAATGAATATATATAAAGTATGTGTGAATGTGAGAACAATGCAATTAATATATGTTGAAGAATGTAAGGGTCTAAAGAATATTGTAGAGTGTAGTCATATAAAAGGTAACCGTATGTTGTATATAAGGTAAAGAACCAAGTAAATATTATATATATATGAAAAAATATATGAAAAAATATAATGAATATAAATTATTTATAAGACGTATATATACAACGAGGTATAATGATCTTGTATATAAGATACGTACATATACGAATTTAATAGTTTCATTTAAATATAAATAGGTAATTATATAGGACAATGCTATATAGAAATCAACAACATTTACAAGATCAGCAATAATGAACGAAGTTGTAAGCCATACATGTGGACCAGACCGGGTAATTGTCGTATACGTTTTCTGAAGGTAGCGTGTATAAGAAGCAGCATTGTGAAATATAGCGGAGGATTTAGTACGGAAGCAATCGCTTCCTTACAAGTTTCATTTCATATGCAGAATACGTAACCGTGGGTTCGCTATTTTCGTGATGAGTTTTGATGATTTCCTATGCGCTGTACAACTGATCGCGTATTGTATTTCACAAATAAAGGCAAGATCCAAACAAGATATTCAGAAAAAATTTGATTCACACCTCAATTAGAAGCATGTCTTATTCACGTTTACTTTCGGAATCACAATAGGGATGCCACACATATATATTTATTTATTTTTTTTTACAAAATTCGATTTGGCTCATCTACGTAGTTTCTTTCTAAAGTGGAACGAAAAGGCTACACAAGTTAGACCAGCACATGAGTATGTCTCTGTTGGGTGATCTACTTCCTATAGGTGTTATGTACATTCAATTGAATCTAGTCAAAAGCAATTCTTGCTGTTTGCCCCTAAGAATATGAATTGCGATCCGGTTGTCCTTATGAAAATAGGTTGCTTCTGTTGTGCTTGCCGTCACTTGAGAAACGTAGATTTATGCTTGGTGTTTCCTTCTTAAGTAGTTTAATTAATTGTACCATCAATTCGCCTACACTACATGGTGAGATAAGCTTTGCTTCTCTAGGCATTTTGTTTTCGTTAAGCTTAGTCAGCGTCAATATAATTATGAGCTGTTTAATCCGTTAAACCTAAGTGATTTCTATTACTTAATCTCAATATCGGACTTTTTCTATTAAAACAACTATGCTTAATACGCCCGATTTGCCTATGTCGTATTAAAACTAACTTGGAATCTAACATCTCGCTATGATTCGAAAATTAACTGGTGTTGTTTGCTGTTATAGGTTTGCAAGCTTTCGCATGTTTGCAATGGTTTTGGGGTTCACTTGGATCTGTGCTGGGGTGGGTGAGCCTCTGAGCTAGCTGTGTATACGCTTTTTTTGTTTTTTTTTTTCTTATTTATTTATACATGAATTATTATCTAATTACTTATTTTTTTATCTTTACTTCTCCTTATATACTTTATACTAGTTTTTAATAATAATTAGTATTAGATTTGCCTCTAAGAACGAATTGAATTCGGCTGTTGTTTTACTTTAGTCGAGTTTCATGTGTAAGCAAATAAATAAATAAAATAAATAATTGCTGAAGGTTAGAGAATATCGAGGTCTAGGAGAACATGATAGATGGGATATCAAATCGACCTTCCATTCATGCAATTACCTCATCGAATAATCATCGAATGTTTTCGTTTTCCTGCGAGCAAATACGGCACCCAAGGTGTAGTTAGCTTTACAATTTTTGAGAAAACAATTTTGAAAAATGCGGATTTTTTGTCATAAAGCATATGTAATAAGCTTGAGATTCTCGGTTAAAGACGATTTGTGTTCATTCATACGATAGTTCGAATTGTTAAAAGTACTACCTGAAAGACATACTTTTGGCATTATTTTGTAGGTCAAGGTTTATCACAGACATGACACCGCGGCTAAAGGAACATACTTTATAGGTCCTTATATCAGACCCTTTGTTTGATTGTTTTGTCAATCGTAAGCATGTGAATTAGCTGCTGAAAGCCATTTTCACGCCCAATTTTTTGGTGAATTTTCGACAATTTATCGCTCCACTGTAGGTTCTAAATATTTACTTATTATGTTTATTTATTTTTTACTGAACTTTTGAATATTACTAAATATTTGTGATTTTGTGAGTTGTCGAGTGGGCAAGAGTCTCGACTAGCAATTCAATGGTCGTGGGTCGAAATCTCTAGTGACGAACAGTTTTTAATAAAGCCGAAAGCTTTAGATGCTAGTGCTTTAAGACTTTAGTCTTAGAATTTTATTCTCTTCTCTTAAATTTATAATAATAATAATAATAATAATAACAATAATAATAATAAATATTTGTGCCAAGTTTTAGATAATATCTGCTCTAGTTTGGGAATTGGCCCTTCCGTTTATTATAGTATTTGTTAATGGAGCATGCCGTTTTGTAAAACCAAATTTGTGATAATCGGTTAAGAATTTTAAGATCCAGCCTTCAATGAACGACATCACGTCGCAGCTAAAATATAGACAGACAGATTTTTCTGTGTTTTTTACGTGAACGCCTACATACAACATCCAAACTTTACGACGCACGATGGCCCAGGGTAGATATTAACTACGTCTTACAAGGGAGTGCGACTCTTCTTATCATTTGAAGGGCCACTCCTTACTCCAGAAATGCCAGACTGTTGTCGCTATTGGCAGATTATCCTACACAGTAAACGTATTTATCAAATGCATGCGATTTCGCAGTACTGCAAGGAAGTGCGATGCTGTACTTTAGCATAGTTGCATTGTTGTTATTAAGTTATTTATTATATATTTTGCAATAACTTCTCAGAATGGATAGCTTAAAACTAATTATAAGACTGAAATCCAAACTGAATTATTTAAGTCAAAGTGTATACGTGAAGAATTGTTGATTATTACTGATTAAACCTTTGGTACAAACATCACTTAATATTTTACTTCTTTCAGAACAGTCTAGTTGCACCGCTTTCCAGATTTTCATGTATAAATTCTACATGTATATCGATATGATTAGTACTGGGTTTGTTCGATCTATATTTTGCTTTTATTATCACAATACAACCTAGAATATAATCATGAAAATAGAATATGATCAATTCCGATGCTTATTTTTGTCCAGAAGGAAATTATAATTGATCAGGACCTATACTACTATAGTGCTGTTAAACAATTATTAGCTGTAGAAGTTAGAAATGCAGACAAAAAGATAAAAAACTACAACTGCTTTAATGGAGAGAGAATATGAATTCAATTTCCAGTCAATCTACGAAGGCAGAAGGATTTTTAGTTATAGCCAGAGGAATCGAAGTCCTCGAATCGAAAAGACAAAGTTGTTGATAGAAATAAGTGTTAATTAGAAGACGCAATGTCAAACGAATACATGGTAGAGGAGAGATATCACATTTCAGTTCACAGCTGTTAACCATTTCTGGATGACGGCAAGTTTACTGTATAGGGTAATCGTTATCATGCTTAAAAATTATGGTATATTGCGCCTGTTTTTCATGTAGTTAATGGCGCTCGTTAGTGATGGTTTCGTTTGGTTTGGGGTAGGGTTCGTTCGTAGGATGACATATATAATATATACATACATGTCGCCACTATTTTATGGTATTCCGACCATTAGTTTCTAAGTTACGGTTATTTTAATGATGCTAGTTTTGTTTTTGTAAAATAATTGGAAAACCGGAATTTCACAACTAGCGTCACTAAAATTATTGCAACCGGATCGAATATCATGATATATTTTTTGACACATTTTTTTTGAAGGTTGGTATCATCTAAAAGTCATATGGATTCATTAATGATCATTCTATATCTGCATGTCATCCTACGAACTTGCTGAGTTGAATGTTATGTCTGTTTCGTGCACTCATAGATAAATTCATATTTTCGCCTGTTATTGGGATGGTAACAAGTAGTACACATCATGCGAACGTTGAATTATTAAAATAGGTTGATAACAAAAAATTTATTTATCGGCTTTTTCGACAAAGTTTTACTTTTTAGTTTTCATTTGATAAAAAATTCGAAAAGAAATTCGTTTTTTTTCTCAAGTCTTACGAAAACATTTTAAAGAATAATGTTTTTATGCCATCGCGTTTTAGATTCATAATAATGTGAAATTTTTCAAATTTTCCATTTTAAAATCAAATCATTAAAAATCTCTTTAAGAAATAATCGCCATTATTTTACTCTTGCATGGAACATATTTGGCAGGCAAGAAGACAAGAATGCGAAAGTGGTTTCTATGTAAGTGTGTTTGTATGAATGGAGGGAGATCGAAATTTCGTTTCAGTTTCTTTCTTTTGCAGACTTCTTTCAACTGATGGTAAAGATTATAAAAGTAAGATTAAAATCTTGGAGACTGAATGAAAAGAGAAAAATAAACGAAAATATTTTTGCATAAATGTAAACAAAAGTTCTCAGGAACCTTTTCCTTTGTTTTTCAGTACTTTTTTGAATTATTTGATATCTATATTTGGGATAAATTATATGCGAATGTCGAATGGACCTAAACATTAAAGGAAAAAACAAAAAAAAAAAAAAAATTGAAGTTAGAAATAAAATAAGTTCAACTTATGACTAAGTGACGATTTTTCTTAGAAATTATATTAAACCGATTGGATTTTTGTTTCTCTCCTTTCCCTTTTTCTTTAATGCACTGACTATTTTTCACATAGTAAATATAATTGATCTCATATATGAATTGGTGTATGTATGTATGTCAATTTCATTTATTAGATGTTTGCAAAAAACTTGATCAGGTAAAAATGACATATAAATTGAAAATACCAGCGGAAATAACGATTGAAATCGATGATTCTGATCTTCCTCGACATAAAATCGCAGCTTTCATTTAATATTATTGGTGCATTTGGTATTATCGGTATATATTGGCGTATGTCGACACTAACCATGGAACCCTCAAAACTGCATTTTCGACATTCATTTTTGCTGGTGTTTGGTTTGAATATATCTGCTGCCGGAATCGATCGAACACGTTCATTAGCTTATGGTGATGCGGCTCCATCATATCCCAATTTTCCATTTCGGTTTCAATGATTTAAAAGTGATGATTTTAATTTCAATGGCAAAGAATGGCCTGAAGGACCAAAGGAGTTCAAGGACCATGACTTAAAAGACTTATTGGCCGAAAATCCGGTATACACTCTCGAAGAACTTTCGAAGAGCTTAGCAGTTGACGAATCAACTGATTCTAGACGTTTACATGTGATGAGAGAGGTACAAAGAACGGAAAAAGGCTACCTCGAAAATGGACTGAAAATGTCAGTTTGGTCACTTGTTGCAAAACAGATGTCCAGGGTACTGTTGCAGCTCGAATAGGAAGTACTGCTACAGCCAGTTTACTCACCAGACATGGAATCTCGTGATTACCACTTGTTCAGATCGGTGCCGCATGGCTTGGCTTGCATGCGGGCTTGCAAAAGTGGAGATGAGTGAAAATGGGTCGGTAGGTGAATCGCTACCAAAGCAAAATAAGTTCTTTCAATATGATATCGCCAAGTGGCCAAAAATATTGTAAAATGTTGTAGAAAATGATGGCGACTACATTGATTAACGAATATTGCACAAATTTTTCTCAATAAATGCCTTTTTCAAGTGAAAAAATGATCAAAACTTTTGCAAACATCTAATAGTTACATAGTACATATATATGTATATATATATGTGTATAAATGCCAAACGATCTATTTAATCTATTGTGCTCACACAAGGAATCAACAAACGTGAATACACTCGGCTGGTGTCAGACGATCCGATCATAATTGCGATTGTTAAACATGACATGATCATGTGCGAAAATTTAAATCACATGCCCCCAAAAACGGTAGATATGTGAATGCGTTGCTTTATTGTATATTTTGATGTTAATGATGATGTAGATCGAATGAGTCGTTAAGCGCTACGTCAAGTACATAACAACAAATCACTAACAAATCCCGGCGCACATACATATTTTGTTAATACTGTTTGCTGTTGATGTATTTATGAGATACGTTCGCGTACCGACAATGGAATACTGATTTATGTGATCGTATCTATATATACATATACATATATACATATGTGCGTTGTATATAACTATGTATGTGGGGCGTTATTGTCGTGTCTAAAACCATTGTTCTTCCAATATATATACACACGCACGTATGCATATGTATGCATATACTCTCACTGAGAACAGGCGAACATATGTAAGATATAAATTCTTCAAAAGGAGTTCGGTCAACTCGGTATAACAATTTTTGCTATTGTGCTTGGTTGTTTTATTTAGAAACACAAAAAAGAAAAAAGAACAAATACGAAGAAAAGAAGGAATGTACGAATATTTGGTGAATTGACGTTCATATAGATACTCAGTTTGCTTGCATGCGGGTTTATTTTTTAACAAAAAAAAATACAGTTAATTACAAAAAAAAAATGACAAACTGCTGCAAATTTTGTCACCTTTATGTTTAACATAGTTGTTTTAATGTTTTACAAGTTTCACATAGAATGTAGGTTTAATAAAATTGTTTGCTGCTTATATATGCATATACGTATAAGCGTAGGTATGGTGACTTTTTTGTCGTCGATTAGAACTACATGAAGTTAATTGAATGTCCTTTAAGTGAGCATTAACATATTGATTACGTTCCTTGTAATGTCATTGCATGGGTACCGTTGAACTCTTCGCAAGATAGGCCGAGTAGTTATGACCGGCGACGGGCAAGTCAATATACGGCTATTCAAATCTCAGTACGCTACACCTTATTTTTGCTGTAGGTATAGTGCTGTCGGTAAAGGCATAACACTTACCAATTGGGCGCACAGATAGACTAGCCTGCGACCATCTATATCTTTCCCTTTCTTCACTTCTTCTTCTTTCTGGCAGTTACCGCATTACACGAGTAGGGGACATCCGCTGATAGGACATTGAAAAAAAAAAAATTGGCGGCTAACTATAAAAACGATTAAAGCTGAATAAGTCGGGAAGTTCTCCCTGATTCTACGGAACGACTTCAAATAGCATCTATTCGGAGCGGCACAAGCAGTACTTAAGATTAAAATGTCAAGTATACAAAAGCAAATTCGTCGCGAACGAAGATTAAATAACAATGTCCTACGTATTGAAGTCAACGTCTGTTTGGATCTCCCATTCATAAATCCATCTCCGATTATTACTTTTCATTTTTAAGCTTAATACAGCGGATATTGACACACTAACTCATAATCTGTATGATGATTTCTTTTCATAGAATAAAAACAGAATAACACCTAATAATAAAACTAATTTGTACATTAAACTAACGAAATTTACTACGAGAAAAGGAGCAAGAAGAAATGTTAATAACATTATAATAAGAAAAAAATAGAAGAGATTTGAATATAATCGAAATTTTTTACTTTTCATCCAACAATGAAATGTGGAAGTAATGTTCATTGGAAATTTCTGAAATTCATTGGAAGCTACTTGATGTTTGCATAATTTTGTGGATATATTTCGACAAATGTTCTTAGAAGTTGTGCTTTTTTTGATTCTCACATTTGTTAAATGTATGCACTGAAGTCTGCGTTCGATTCGAGAATTCGAGTGCTGTCGAATCAAAAAAGTTTTTCAATCCAGACATAAAGAACGTTGTATTTGTTTTATCATCTGTGCGTGAATAAAAATACATATGCAAATAAATACACTGCATAGGAAGATAGAAAATAATTAAATAAGAAAAAGAATAACCCAAACGAATTATACTGAATTTTAATATATTTTTCATAAATTATATATTTTTGTAACCCTTTAATTCTCCTTTTAATATTTCCCAACAATTTTTTAGTTATGTTCTTTTTCAGAATATCTACCTATTTATATGAGGCCAGAAGATGAAAGTACCGCAAACAATTATTTTACCAATATCCTGGACTTTCCGTCATTTGATGATATTCTATTAATTGTATCAAATATGAGGATTTTAAATATGAGGATTTGACTTTATTTACGTTTGAATATATTATCGCAACTTTATGCTCCAGAAATCTTTCTCTCGATAATAAGAAAAATTGAAAAATTGATCGACACTGCCGTAAAAACGCTACTCACTCATTACTCACCGCGCGATAATCGGCAACTATACGTTCAAACGTAAAAATTATGATAGAGTTCACTCGATATCGAGGACCATAAACCCACTCCTTCAATGAGAGATACATAGTTCAAGTACAACGAAAGCTAATTATGCTTTGAACGTGGAACGTGGAAACGCTTTTGCTTTTGCTTTATATTTTGCTTTTTACTTTCGAAAGGGAAGAGTGTCGTTGCACTCACACATTTGGACGAAATGATGGAAGTGAAAGCTTTCAATTGTTTCGGAACGTTTTTAGACTTTTGAAATGGTAGATTGACATTAAAGTATTACACGTATGAAGTGAAAACTGGATTGGAAAATTGAATGAATCGTATGTCACTTGGGGTTTACTAAGTGATTTATTCCATCGACTATTATTAGCAGCACGCCAAATTATAGTAATTAAAGTAATTCTTTAAAAGCAGTCGAATAGGATGAGATTTCATCAAGAGACAACTGGATTACTGGACTGTTTTTCCACAGCTGTTTTTAATACCTGTGCGTTGAGTCCGCTTCCATTATTACTCATTTTTCTAAGCGTAGGATGTAATTTAAATAATAAAGCTTTTAAATTAAAGAATGAGTGTTTTCTCTCGAAAACTCAACGACTTTTTCTTTGCAAGTAAACGAATACAGTTTACAATAATCAGAAAAATCAAAAACAATTTTAAGATTGAATTACAGGTTGACAAATTCTCGCTTCAAGGACGCATTTATTTTTTGCGAAGTTAAAAAAATAAATAAACTTTCTAATGAGCATATTTATTACTTATACATGATGACGCTTGATTGCGTTTTTAGAGTAATTGAATTTCAATGCAATGCGGGAACGAAAAGCCGCGTTATCATATTATTTGATAAGAAAATATATAAGGAAATTGATGTAAGTGTGAGTAAATGGCATACGGTATGAGAAGTAAAAATCAATGAATCAACATAAATATGAAGAATCATTAAATGAAAATAAGAATAATTAGTGAATAATTTTAAAAGAAGGAGCACTAAGCACAAAGACTGATGCACTGATACTGACTGAGCTGGAAAAAGGAAAAGAATCGCCTAAACGTAAAGATAGACAAATAAAACATTAAAAGAGGTAAAGGTGAAGAGGGTTTTATAGCATCGTAGAGAGTAGAAGTAGAAATGAATCCGCAAATTCTTGATTTCTTATACGAACTCATCGAAGACTCACATCAAGTTAGTGCTAGTAAAGTGCTTTTTTGTTAACGCAAACTCTTGTTTTTTTTTACAAAATGTATTCTCTAGATCGGTTTTCTATGGTATTATCAAATTTAAAAGGAATCAAAATAATACGATATAAAATTAGAATAAGATAAATAACTTTTAAATGTGAAAGAAGTCTTTTGTAATTCTGCTCCCATGTTTCTCTTTTTTTGATTCATATTGATTTACATACAAGTCCGAAAAGTTTGCTAATTTCCGCAACGTCTCTTAAACGTTGGATTAAATTGAATACCCACCATTAAAAACTCGTTTAAATGTGTTTTGGATCAAAGGCGCTGATCAATCTCTCGACTGTTTTCTGTCAAAATTTGGGCGAAAGATTTTTTCAATTCCAGACGTGGCCTAGTCTGACGAAACCTGTTTAATGGTGTTTGTTTCATATCTGGTAAATTGTACTTTGAATCTCTGAATTTTCCATCTGTTTCCATCTGTAGGGTTGTTTTTCTGAAGGAGGTAATTTTTTTTTCTGTGTAATCATCTTTTCTCCCTTTTTTATAAAAATTTTGTTATCGAGAAGAACTCTTTAGTATACTCTGATTAATATATAGCCCCTTGCCAAGCATTAAACAAAAAAAAAAAAGCTCGGGGGATGCAGTAAATAATTCTATCGGCCATTATTTCGGATTTGCTATGATTCATGATTGTGTAATCATGCTGGGCTGATGGTTAAAATATGAGACATTTGGACGCACAAAATCAATTCGATTGGTATTATAGCCAAATATTTTCTTGCACATTTGCTTTTGATGATCATTTGACGTGCATAAAAATATCTTCTGATATGTCGAATCTTGCTAAAGTCTTTACACCAAATTATTGATTTCCACTATATAAATTTTCCTATTCAACCGCCCTTAACCTTATGTCCTTAACTAGGATCTATTTGTGTTCCACCTTCTATTTTTTGCCTGTTGAAAATAAAAAAAAATTTAAAGAGTTTAGTGACTTTGAATGAATTTACGTTAGGCAATGTTGGACCATTTCGAGTTGGAGCTTTTTCGATTACTTCTACAAATGTTTGCTCCAAATTTCGTATCATAGATAAATATTGTATGTTTGTATTGATGTCGTAGCATCAAAATCAAACGGCTATGAGGAAATTGAATATGAATGCAAATGTTGTGCGTTTTTTCACACTTTCATTAGTTATCGTAAATTTTTTAAAGCATGGCCTGTGAAAATGGTTAAATTGGCCGCGTTTCCTTTGAGACGAAATAAGAAAACTTTTCACTAAATTAGTTGTAGGCACAACAAATACCAGGTGTATAAATGTGAACTGCGGATTTGAGACACAGAAGCCAGATCGATGCAGTATGTAGTATGTATATTGACTGACATCTGTATGACATTTTACTGCGCCCTTAAAACGAGTGTTAATAAGTGTAAGTTTAGAAATGATAAAATGGGTTTGTGTAGTATTATATTATTTTAATGTCTTGAATATATTGAAACTTGTCCGAATTAAAGAGCTGTCGAGCGACTAGGGTTGAAATGTGGAATTGTTTTGAGAATTGCAAGTGGAAAAGATCAACGTGATGGTACCAGGGGATTTAAAGTTTGATGAAAAGGTTAATATCAAACGCTACTAACAATAATGCACCGGCTCGAGCCGTTGATTGTTCGAAAAATGATTACAGCGACAAACAACTGAAAAAACTTTATTTGGCCGTGACCGCATCTTTTATACCCGTCATCATAATTCTATAAAAAGACAAATAAAGTAAAAGAACTAAATTTGTATGTTCTATAATATGGAGTGAGCGGCGTTGATTTTTGCTATTTTCGAAATAAAATTTTTTGTCGCATAGGCGTATGGCCGTTGTAGGTGTTTCTCTTGAAAAATTTGCGAACGGGAGAATGTTCATCATAGATACTACACAGTTATGCAGACAGGCGAAGATTCTTAAGTGCATTCCAAATTTGAAACTGCCTAAGAATGTTAAATACTTTATGGGGTTTTTGAAGCTTGTTTCTGCACCTTATAAAAGTATTGAAAAAAATTAAATTTTGATACGTTATAATATTGGATAGGCCGATTTGGCCTATTTTCAATACCAACCTGTGTGCAAGAACTTCCAATATTACTTCCAAATCTGAAGTCCATAGCTTCATTTTTACGGCCAGGAGAATGTTTAAAACAGACATTACCCAGACGGACAGACGGACATACCTGAATCGATTAAGAATTTGATGCTAATCAACAATATATATACCGTGTGGGGTCTCCTATGCTTCCTTCTGGGCGTTGCAGACGTTTTGACAGATGAATAAACCTCTCATCCTTCAGTGATGGGTATAAATATAAATATATAAATAAGTAAAACATATAAATAAGTAAAACAAAAATCTGTGTAAACATTCGCGCCTGTGTAGAGAATATAATCGCTGTACGCAAAAGGGCCATCGTATAGTGTCTGACTTGTAGTATCAGAAGTTGAGCTTAATTGTGGTCAGTTTTTGGTGCAACTTGACGCAATCGTGTGCCTCGTTTAATAAGTGATTTCAATAACACGAAATGTTACGTAAAATCACCCAAATGGGTTGCTTAGTGAAATCGAAATTTATTATTTAATAGATGGCTTCTGAATAATCAAATCATTAATTGACCCCTGGACACTGGAACGCTGGAACTAACGCAATGATGTGTAAATGATATTACTTGTAAAGATCGATTTTTAAAATGGGTGATAATAGCAAAAAAAAATGCATACCATTTGTAAGACTGTTAATGTAAATTATGTACTAATTGTCATTTACAATGAATTGTCGTAGTAAATATAATTATTTTATTCATAAGCATAAGAAATTATACCAAAATACTTACATACTTGATATGTTGTAAAAAGTATATTAGAATTGAAACCGGTTATGTCAGTTTATTCAGGATCATTTTCAAGAAGTATATGCGAAAGAGAAGAAAATAAAAAGTCGAAAAATTATAAATTAATTTTCATGTGACTAAAAGAAAAAAAATGGAGAAGAAATTTTATGCTAAAAATAATGAAACAAAAAATATGTGTAATAATAAAAAAAATACGAAAAACTCGTTTATTACAAACTTAGCATGAAATGAATATAAATACTGAAAATATATGATTAGTTGTAAACGAAAGTACTTGTTATTGCTTAATATTATTGATGCTCTGTTATTGCGATCGCCTTGTAATTAGCAGCTAATGTGGCTTGTTAACGCAACTGCGGTATTTACGGCAGCTGTTTATAAGGTAAAAAGATCTTCTTTTACTTATTTAGCTGCACAATAAATGTCCTTGTCATGCTTTAATTACAATAAGTAGTATAGTAGGTAGGTAGGTAGGAGGATAGGTAGGTAGGCAGGCAGGCATATATATTATATATATATATATATATAGACATATATATAAATATAAAATGCATAAATATTGCGAAAGTATGATAATGAGGCATATGTGTTATTAATATTTTTCGGCTTTATAAGTAGAAAAGTTTATAAGCAAATAAGTGCATGTATGTACGCAGTGTACAACAAGTTAATGTTCCAAATATGTGTTTTGCATTTTGCGTTTTGCATTCTACGACAAAGAACGCAAGTGCAGCACGTCGAATGAGTAAAAAAGAAAAGCAAGTTTTTCCTTGAAGGCGTTCTTTTTTTTGATCGAAATTTGATATTTACTCGATAATATACACGCATCAAGCGAAGCAAGGTATCCAGCTTAACCAAACAGCAATTTAGCCTTCGAGATAGTCAGACGAACAGATAGACAGACAGACAGGCAAGGCAACCAGAGTCGCTGATGTATGCCTTGTCTAAAGCAGATGCTTGGCTCTGATGGTTTAATGTTAGCTCTTCGCCGTTTGCCATATTTTGGTGGCACTTTGTAAAGTGTGTGTGGATGGTTTTGCCACCTTTTCGGTTGCAACAAGAAATATATTTATTGTTGATATTGTAATTTTACTAGTGAGAGTATTACTATATAAGTACTACTTAGCCTTTATTTTTTTCTTTCGGAAATTTGTTATAAATATGCAGCCAGTCGCATTCTCATCAATAAACCAAACGTGATAAACGTCATGTATAACAAGTATTTCGTTTCGTTTATTTGTGGACTTGACAGTGTAAGACACGAGTGATACACATCTCGAAGGATATAATTTAGAGTTTACCTGGAAAAGAGCTTGGAATAAAGCCAAATTAGTTCATATTAATGCCTTTTTATTCACTTTTAATCCAAAAGTAAACGAGCGAATGCATGAAAGAAAACTGCAAACAGAAGTCATTTCGATCCTTTCGATTTAAAAAAAGGCAATAACATTATTAATCATTTGTCGGAGGGTATCTGACAGTTCTCTTGAATTATTTGTTCACATATATATCTCTATGTATGTATGTATATATGTAGGTCTTTCGTATTTGTCTGAAACAATGGCACTGAATTGTGGTAACAAATGTATCTTTAACTGTCAACAGTTTTACGCCCATTGTTTTAATAATTGTGCAAAATCACAAATAGAATATTTAGGGTTTAGTTGGTGTGTCTGTCAAATATTTTTTTTTATTTCGCATTACTTCAATTACGAAATATGTACACGATGAGTGATAGTCCAAACAAACGCCTATACGTAAATACCACTCGCTCCGAACATTCGGTTAAAACAAATTTGAACACAAAATTAATGACAGCATTTATTAGTCAGTTTAACCAAAAGTTTTGCTAAAAAGTGATTTAGTAAGACAAGAGGGGGAAAGCGAAAGCGATAAAAAATAAAGAAAACAACGAAGTTGTATTTGATCACCTAGAATATACGGAGTCTTAAGGAGATCACAATTCACATATATATTCACTGTGTTCGCTGAATTCTTATTTCAACGAAACTGGCATATGTGATTTTTTTTTATTATTAAGTTCAATACTTTTTCCAAAATGTCAAATATTACACATAATAAATATATATGCATAACATGATTACAGAGATATTTCATACTTACACCCTGCTTACAGGAAGAAGAAGAATTATGAGAAGAGTAACGCAATGAGATTAGTTTAGAATCCACGCACAATATGCAATCAAGCATTCATTTAGAGCGAGCAGCGAAAACCCCAGAAGGATATGCAACAAATGTCGTATCCGCAGTTGTTAAGAGTATTTAGTCGTAGCATAGTAAAATGATCATTCGTCATTGCGACACATCGTAGTCATATTGTTGGTTTTAATAGGAGGGTTCAATGCATCGTTCAATGTATGTGTGGAACAAATGCATTTGTCATTTTGGCAATTAATAAACATATGAAGTGATATGACATTGCAATCGTCACCATAGCCATCACCATAATCATCGTCATGGTGGTACATAAATAGTCAGCCAAGCAATCAACCAACCAACCAACCAACCAACCAATTATTTCATCCGAACATTCATCCATTTATGCATTTAATGTTGTCGTTGTTGTTGTTGAAAAGTGTTCAGACAGAAGCGTTTCGCACGTTATCGCATTACCAGCAGGCATTTGAGTTGATAGTGCGCCAAGAAAAAGGTGCAGTCCAGTAATATTAAGCGTTGTTGTCGTTTTGAGCATATAAATTGTTGTTGTCGAGTCATTACCACCATCATTATTATTATCATCGTTATAAGATGAGTTGATTTGCAAAGTATCATCCATTAATGGGCAATTGAGATGATTCGTCGTACGTACGATGCGGTTATTGTTCCACGATTATATGGTTGTTAACGTTTTCGGTTTTCATGTCGGAAATATAAAGATTTTATGCTTAGATAAATGAACGAGTTTTGTTAAGAAATAAATATGGAAATACAAAAAAAAAAAACATAAAAAATTGAATCAACTTAAATGAAAAATTTCCACATAAGTCACCATCAATCTTAGGATATCATAATTTAAGATTGTTGGTAATTATGTGACACGAATCTACTTACTAGACTAGGCGGTGAGTGAATTCAAATTTAAATGCACGCTTCACATCATTTCAATATCTTCAAATTTCTTTTTTATAACCATCACCGGAGCATAGGAGACCCCCCCAAAGTATATATATTATGTTGATTAGCATCAAATTCTAAATCGATTGTGTTCGTCTCTCCGTCTGTGTGATGTCTGTTGTAAACATTCTCCTGGCCGTAAAAATGAAGCTATCGGTTTTAGATTTCGCAATAACAGTGGAAGTTCTTGCACGTAATTTGGTATTGAAAATGGGCCAAATCGGTCGAAAGACATGCCAAAAGAACCATTGTTCGTTACTCATAAACTGTAGCAAATAAATGTACAAAAATGTGAACCATTCTATTCTATGGGTGATGTTGTAGCATTTGCGCACAAAAAAAAAAAGTTGACCACACCTACCCATTTTATTGTGTATCAAAATTTAATTATTTTTTCAATACATTTATAGCACGCAGAAACAAGCTTAAAAACTCCATAAACTGGACAAATTCTTGGCCAGTTATAACTCTTGAATGCACATAAACATGCCAGCCTGTTCGTCTGTCCATCGGTCTGTTTGCGTAACTTTGTAGTATTTGTGATAAACATTCTCCCGTTAGCGAAAACAAAGATATCGACTGAAAATTTGCAAAAGAATTTGGAATTGATCTAAACTTTTCAAAGGACACGCCCACAACGCCCACATGCCTCTACGACAAAAATATTTATTTGGAAAATAGAAGAAATCAATTGCGTCCACTCCAGATTATAGAGCATGAAAATTTCGTTCTCTTACTTCTTTTGTCTTTTTTTGGGGTAAACGGTGATGGGTATAATAGATTCGGTCCCGACCGAATTTAGTTTTCTTACTTGTTTTTTTGTAAAATTGTTTTTCGTTCTAAGAGAAAAATTTTAAAATTCGTAATAAATTTTTAAAATAAATAAATAAAAAAGTTATTGTGGCGTTCAGTTGAATTTAGTTAGTTAGAGCATTATAGTCGCGCAAGGCTGACCAAACCAAATACCTTATACTACTACTACGCGTTAATGCAGTTACTCATTCAAGTTCGTTCTAATACACTAAACATATACACTATTTTTATATTAAGGTACACTTTTCATGAAAGCCATTATATTGAAGGATGTTCCAAACGTCAATTAACTTATTCCAAATTACAAATTAGACTTTCTCTCTGTAGAAGGGATGCTCTTCATGAGAGCCTCCTCTTTATATATGGTTGGATCTAAAAAATAGGCCTATGTGATCAAACTTTTCGCCATAAAATATTGTTACGAAGGTCCCAGATTTGCTAAAAGGACCCCGTATGAAAACTAGGCGTTTTTTGAGAAACCAAATTCTAAAGACGGAAAAACCAAATATCGGTTCATTACGCTTTACCCACCGAAGAAACAGGGGACTAGCGGAAAGGGTAACAGAATGGACGCAGAACTGTTCGTAGGTAGAAAAGAGTTAGCATAGAAATATCGCAATAAAATTTGGTATTGATAGCTTGCTCGTATAAGTAAAGTATATGAGGAGGACAAAGTTAGTTGAGTCAAGAAAGTTGAATTGTATTATTCAAATGAACAAGACCAGAAGAAGCGTTGTAAATAAAAGTTGCTGTAAGTAATTTGTGAATAGATCTCCTAACAATCATAAATAAAATCTATACTATTCTAAAAACCACAAATCAGTGATGCGAAATTAATCTCCAAAGAAGTCAGAAGTATTTCATGACAATCCTTGTGCGGAACGGTGTCCAAAAAGTAGATCTAATTCATCCAAACTTTATGTAGTTAGATTTTATATCAAATTTCTCTTACGAACTAATTTTCATCATTAAATATTAAAAATTAGGCACTTTTGTCATACAAAGTTTAATTTTTCTTTATAACCCTTTTATGGATGGGATACAAAACATATTCATCTCTAGGCCGAAACACGCCAGTGTACCTAATTTCGTCCAAATGTCTTGAAAATTGTGATCTATATGTTGAACACATGTATGCATGGACAGTCACCAGACGGACGGACGGGGAGAAAAACGGAGCTTAGGTTAATTCAGAAAACGATTCTAAATGGATTACAATTAAAGGTGGGTCTATTTTAAGTCCTTTTTGGCGTTACAAACATCCTTGCGCAATCTTAATATACCGTACACTACGAGTGGTACAGGATATAAAAAGAAAAAATGGGGTGGTCTTAGCTAATTCTTAACTTTTGTTTTCTTTTTTTCAAAGAGTAATCAATATTTTGATTGACAAACTTAACGATCACGTACAGTTAAAGCTAATAGTCGATATGGGGTTTTTTTAATAAAGATTTAAATACATTTTTTTTGTTAAAAGTGAAGTGTTAACAAACTTCCGGGTAATGATGTTTTCGATTTTAATTAAAAAAGAAGAATGGAAATCGTGATCTCTTAAGTGGCCACGTCTTTTATGAACCGTGCATATCAAATTAGATGAGCAGAAGAAGAGCAATAAACATTAAACATTTCTTTTGTTGTCATTTGAACAATTCCTATATTGTAATGTATTTACGGACGACACGTATATGTACGCATATATTGCTTAAATATACAAAAGTATTTAAGTGGGTCAGGCCAAATAAATGACATATTAAATGTTTAACTGTCGCCTGTTCACGTTCACATAGCCTTGACGTTAACAACTGCTTTTTTTAGGGTAAATTCCAATGCGTAAGTCTGCGTTTGTATGCGTACTTGGATGCATACGTAAATATATATATTGTTTTAATGACTTCTTGGTTTAAAAAATCTATAAATTACGCATTAAGTGAATGTAGCATTGCAAGGAAGAGTTAGGTTAACTGCGAATAAGCGATCAGTCAAATGAAAGTGATTCGGACATAAGTTTTCTTAGATGCCTGTTGTTTCTATTGTTCGTTAAATTTATCTCAACTTACTTTTTACATTTTTTTTTTTACTTTAATCAATATTTTTGTGTTAATTAATGAAATTATGCGGCGGCATTTCTTTAAAAATGAGACAAAACATAAACAGCAACAGCAATAATTGTTAAGCAGCGTTATGATATTGGCGGGTAAGGCTACTTATATCATTTTACAAGTTGTCAAACGCCGTCATTTAACTGACAATCGAGCTTGTAAACTTTAAGCGTAGTTATGAAATTTAACCATTGACTGACTTTTTGACTCTTGGTATTATTATTAACGATGTGTACGTCATGTCCATGAGCTGACGAGACGCCCCGATGTCTCCTATTGTAACGGACTGTGCGTGCATGCACGCGTTCGTTTGTATGGCTTTATTCATTTAAAAAAGAGGATCCTGTTTTACACTTTACAATATTGAACTTGGGCAGATGCAATTTATGAAATTCGGTTTGATAAACCAACCGATATTAAATTCGCTTAGATTTTCGTTTTTGCAAAAAAAAAAAAAAAAAAAACGATTGCATTTTAAGTTAAGCTGTTTATTAAGCTTAGTTTTTTGTATTTTCCTTTGCTTTTCAATTTTTTTCATTTACGAGTGAATTTTGACTTTTTCGTATATCGAATGAATGCTTTTTGTTGCGTTTTCCAACGGCGGCGTTGATATTCCGCAAATGAGATATAGTTTAATGTATTTCTTACGTTATTTGATGTCTTTAATTGGCCTCATAACAAATACCAATAACAACAATATCGACACTACTTTGAACCGCCAAAACAAGCCATTTGTCAGTGACTTAAAGATTGTTGGAATAAGAACATACAGTTAGTCAACCACAGTCACATTTAATGACGAGAGTCGATCGGTCAGTCGGCTAGGTAAACAATTTGGCAGTTAGTTAAAGCCAGAACTTAGTAAGTCACTGTCACATATACATCCACATACACATTCGCATTCACATGCCTCACTCGCACAATCACCTGCATATTTATATGTATCTGACTTGCTGACCGACTACCTTTTTATATATATGTATTATATTTCTATACAGATGAACAATATTCGGACTCGGACAGGTGGAAAGGCATAATTGTAATTGACTTTGTGGCTCCATAAAAATGACTGATGAGGGTTATATTTTGTTTGGTGTTTTTTTTTCTTTTTTCGTCTTAAATGTGGCACGTTCGTTATGATAGTCTGATAGTAAATGTTTGCACAAATATATACATACATATGGGCACATTCGAATACATGTACTCTTTTGTGGCACCTTCAACAGATGGTTTTTCAATATCGCATATTAGTCATATTATGTATTAAGTTATTAAAATATTTTCTTGCGTTCGTTTGTGCGTTTATCTGTCTTGTCGTCTCCAATTTTGTGTGCTTGTTAAAATATCAATGACCAATTCATACATTTTCATTATGTTTGTGATGTTTGCAGACGATCAGAGATAAATGCGAGCATATATCCATACATCGTAATAATGTTTACGCACGCATATAAAAGCCCAGTAAAGCTTAAGATTTAAGTGCATAAACATTATACTGTATGGTGTTAATATTTAGTTATTTTCTTTAATAAAATTAAACATTGTCCATTTTAAAGAATAATAAACGCAATAAATATGAAATACTGTAAAATGAAATAATCAAATATATGCGACTTATTTGGTATATGTGTTAGGAATGTGCATTTCAACGTTTCATTATGAGGGCGATTTAACAAATGAATAAATGCTTGAATTTAAGATAATTGTATAATATTTAAGCCTTAATTTTTAATTTTATGATGTTCTCACATACAGTACAGGGATCCTGCAAAAAAAGAAGAAACAAAAAAAAAGTTCATATTAATACTTCTTATAGTAAATGAATAAATTACTATAATAATAACTAACTGTAAAAAAAAAATGAAAGAAATTTGTATCTGCGCATTACATTATATGCGCATGTCCAAAAAAGAGGAAAATATTTTTTCTTCAAATTTAATTATTTTTTCTCGATGTAAGCGTACACATTTCTCCCAACTCCACGCTCCGTCCCTTTAACACGTCCATATTGTTTTTTTTTGCGAAATAATTATCTCCCCCTATTTGACGAAAATCTTTGTTTCCGAGTGAACTTTTCACTTAGGGAACAAAAATTTGGCACTTAGGCCTAAACCGGGTGACTAAACAGGGCGATCAATTCAGGTTTCTATCGTAATATGAAAATCTTTGCAATCTTCGCATACTTACATTCGAACACGGTTTTGCTTGAATGTGAGCAAAGGCGGTATCCAAGATGTGGTCAGCTGTCTTAGGCTTCAACAAATAAGTTTTGTGGATAAGCCTTGACTATCTCTCTAAGCTTAATTCGACGATCATCTAGCATCATTTACTAAATGTTCGGAACACGTTTGAATTTACGATAGTAATATTTCACTACAATAAATGACGCTGCAGAATCCTCATTCAACTCGTCTTCAATTTGTTTGGGTGCATTGTCTTTCAGACCCATTATGTCATTTTTTCTATATTCGAAAACACGTTCCTATCGAAAAAAAACTGTCTGACATTTTGATGAGTATTTATCAACGCATGCACAAACATATTCTTCAATTTAGGTTCACGAATCTGCTACCATTTTCAATATTCAGCTCGGAAACTTTTTATACAACCTACGTGTTGCTTGAGTAGTTTAGATTGAATCCAGCTTATAGGCGATATTGGATTGCAAGATAGAGTGAAAATGTATTCTCGATATATGGGTCATGTATCGTACAAATTTCACATTATACTCCTGCATGGTTCGGCAGCGCTTTATACTTAATTATAAAAACTAAAACCTATATTTAACCATGTGTAAATCTTAGTGAACCCGATTGGTCCGAATTAACTGTAATTGTAGTACAAATTCACTTTGCGCTGTAAATCCAAAGGATGTTGCTTTTTAATGCTTGTGGAAGCGCCCCAACTTGATGAGAGTAAGAGTAACACAATATTTTAAAAGGGATATTTTTCTAGACGACTTTTAGGGATCGTGATTTCAATAGTTGGGTGAACGAAGACTGACAAATGTGCCTGAATATATCCCTGTTTTTGCATTAACCACAAATACATACATCTCAAAAAATAAGGACAAGAAGTTCGTTCTCTTTGCCGATTGCTTATTACAATTGAACGAGTTTTCCATTATCTATTCGATTTTAATAAGACACAGGCACAGGCACAGGCACAGGCACAGGCAGAGGCACAGGCACAGATTAATTATCAATAAGGTTCTTACCGAAGCTTTTACAGTATTAATCAGTATTAATCAGTATTGCACAGTGCTAGTTATGTACTTTCTTTAAAATACACAAAAAGTTGGTACATGCAATAATTACTGTTCGCAATTATCAATTTGAGAGTAGCTTGACCAAGGTATAAAACAAATGAGTAAGAACATAATATAGAACAAGTAAGAACAGGATATTCGGTCGTGACCGAATCATTTATACTGATCGTCGCTATCCCAAAACGACAAAGAAAGTAAATTAATTAAATTTTCATGGTCTATAATATAAAATAAACGAGGCTGATTCTTCATACTTTCGAAATAAAAGTTATTGTCGCATAGGCGTGTGGGCGTTGTAGACGTGTCCTTTGAAACGCTTTCGTCACTTGCAAATTCTTTTGCAAACGTATAGCGGACGGGAGAATGTTTACTACAGATACTACACAGTCGGGCAGATGGATAGACGAACATTCTTAGATGCATTTCAAATTTGAAACTGCCTAACACTTTATATATTTTATGGGCTCTCTGAAGCTTGTTTCTGCGCAAAAGTATTTTAACAAAAATTAAATTTTGATACACTATAATATTAGGTAGGCGTAATTTTTTTCCATTTATGTGTTGCTACTACAACATCGCCCATAGAATGTATATTCAAATTTTTGTGCATTTATCTGCTATAGTTTGTGAGTAATGAGCAAAAAAACAATTTTTTCTGCACTTTGAGAAACAGAGTTTACGTGCAAAAATTTCCAGTATTTCTGCTAAATTTGATGTCGATAGCTCCATTTTTGTGGCCAGGAGAATGTTTACACAGGTCAACATGCCTAAATCCGTTCCGCTCTTTCTGGGCTTTGTAAACGTTTTGACAAAATGAATATAACCCCCATCCTTCGGCGATGGGTATAAAAAAGATGATCAAAGTTAATTGCTTTTATTAAAAATATACGTAACGTATGGACTCGTACTTCTATATATTACAAATATTTGACAATGTATGCCATCATTTATGCAAATTATATGAATTGCTTGACGATTTTCGCGCTGACTCCCTTCCATTATTTTCTTCCATCGAAATTTCTTTTCAACGAATTCATTATCCATGAATTGAGGAGATCTGTTTGCAGCGACCATTATCTGTATATGAAGGATATTTGAAGGAAATGTACATAAGTATGTGCCATTGTGTTCGTGTTTTTCCAAAATACGTTTACTGCCAATTTAAAATTAATTCGTGAAAACGAGAGCTTATTTTCACCATCTGGATCATGAAAACGTACTGTTAAACTCCTAAGAACGCAATGAAACGAATCCTTTCCAGTGAATTATTTAAGCTGAATCTTTCGGATAATGATTTCTGTTATTTTCAGAAGAAACTCATCAGTAATCGAAAGAATACTAAAAATATTCGCGTACCTTGATAAAAAAAAACATAGTACAGAAAAACACAAGGAACTTGGTAGCAATTTGTGAAATGAATGTTAAATGAAAACCTGCGGGTGGTTTGTGGCGATGCACTTGCCACCAGCGCGTTGCCAAACATGGTTAATGCAAAAGATACCACAACTAAATATTCCCTCAATGGTAAATGATATATATATATATATATATATATATATATCATATATATATATATATATATATATATATATATATATAATTTTTTTTGCTGCTGTTTGGTTTTTTTGCCCGATCCTGAATGGAATTCATTGGGATGCCAGCCATAAACAAGAGTTGTTGTATATTCATATGCATGGGAGTATTGCCCAGCATACAGTACGTTTCGATTACTGATTTAATTGCTTGACTAATTGAGAGATTTTCGTTTTTGTCTTCGCCGCACAATACCCGAACGTAATACAAGTAGTGAAACTGTTCACAAAAATAGTGATGATCTCCCGAAGCGTATGCCACGTATATGGAAACGAGAGTGACAAGCTTAATGACTTGATTTTCATGGTGTGTTCTAAATAACTACAAACGCAAGCATACATATTCACGTCAACTCATAAAAAAAAATACACACAAATGCGCACATACATGCGCAAACTCAAGCGCTTGCATAGAATCACGGAAAGCGAATAAATGTACGGTAAATGATTTTAATGCCACGATTAAGCCAAATTGAAGGCAAGTGCATTGTTTCGCTTGACGCCAATAATGTTGCTCGATTGGCGGCTTATTGGCGACAATGAGAGTATCATGACGATCAAAAACCAATACTTTTGGACTGTATATATATATGTGCGAGCAGCGATTGTAAAGGAGTAGGAGGCGGCGAACTGAATAGGCAACAGTTTAGTTTTATATAATCAATACGGAATTAATTAACTGCAAGGAGGCGCAACCTCACAAGTTGTCGAGACATTATTTCATTGTCATTGTTGTACACAAAATCAGAGTTTGACTCCGGTTTATTTATTTATTTTTTATTTTTAGAGAGTTGATGTCTTGTTAGACACGACGAGGACACACAGAAGCGTATGAGAGGATGTTTGTTAGCAATCTAGTGTAGCTTGAATCATGGTTAGTTTGAAAATTTTTCCTAAAATAAAAAATATAAAAAAAAATAAAAAATGGTAAAAAACTGATAAAGAATAATGAAACTATTTAAGAAATCCACTGAGTTATGCGCAACTGCACAGTGCTTTCCTTATGAGAAACTTTAAATAAAAAATTTTTATGAAAAGCATTGTATATAGTGATGACTTTGAAGCGAACATAAGCCATTGCTGTAATGTTAAGAAAATTTTAATTTAATTTTTAATAAAATTTATGGAATGATTTTTTATATTCATTGAGTGTGGTAGTGAAACACGGTGATCGTGTATTGTCAATTACAAGATTCTCTGCATGTATTCTTGAATAGACAACGGGTCATAAGATCTCATTGTAATAAAGCATGCAATCATCAATGGAACATTGCAACTGATCATGCAACACGGTCTACATTGTTGACTATCTTTTTTGCATACAGTGGCGCCATATACTATTGATGACAAGGCTTATGCAAATGCCCGTTTTTCGTTCTTGTTCCAAATAATCGTTTGCATGCACAACACTAAAACGGTGCACTGTTACTTCGTCATGTCATTTGTAACACGTATTTTTCGTGCCCTTTGATTCATCGCTATCATTTTTGCAGCAGTCGTTTCGTTGACTCTTAAAGTATATTTGTATTACGTTTTAAGTCGTCGGCGTCTTGATAGACGGATCAAGTCAGTTTTTATGTTAAAGTTTGAGATGGTTCTTGCAAACAACAAATAACATTTATGGGTATGCTATAAATCGTAAGTTATACTTTACTGCTTATTGTAAATGTGCTTGCATACGGATCTCGCACATTTTCTGTGGTACAAATTATAGTTTTCTATATCTGGGCATAGACATAATTTAGAGTTTCTAATACAAAGAGAGGAGGGGACGGAGGGCAAACAAACATGGCTAAGTTGATTCAGAATTCAATTAACGTTATTGGATCTTTTTTGCTTACCCTAGACCAGTAATTAAGTACGTATGTCAATTTTTAGCTTTCAAGTGTAAGTGTTTGTCTTAGAATCTTACGAAGATTACGAAGATTACGAGATTTTTGGAGAGTTTCCGTTAAATGTGTCTATGTACTAGTTACGTACGTTATGTTCGGGCAAGGCGGACTATTACATCTCTAAGTCGCTTTGCATAATGCGTACAATAGCGAGAATAATCACTTCAGCCCAAACCAATTTTATAGGAAAGGGGAAGTGAAATAGTCCGATCAAATTCACATAACACTGATAAACATATGTACGGTGTCAGTAAGATATACGGACAGACATGCTAAATCTAACGTCCGCCTAGGTATTGTACACATCCGAATAAATGGTTTAGGCCATAAAAAAATGAAAACAAATAAGTGCTGAGTGTTAAAGGGTTCTATGTAAGTCGAACGTCTTTTTTCATCTTTGGTATTTAACTTTCTATAGCCTATTATTGGGGATTATTTCTCTCTATCTTATAAGAACATTAAAAATAATTCAAAAGTCTTACGCGCCTTAGATTTAAATCTTAGTTTTTTATTATCCGCTTATGTTCTTATAGATCAGTTATCATTTTTAAATTTTCCATATTATGTTTACCTTAATTAATTTAGGCAAATATATGCTTAGTTAAAATTGTGTATTTATGTATAGATGCCAAAAAACGAAGTTTGACGGTAATTTATTTTTTTACACCGCCTATATCGGGCCAGGCTTAATATTTAATTCCAATGTGCGGTGGGAGCTTCTAACCTTTGTTTGGCGTTCCTTGACAGCATACAGTGGGCATGGGTGACGAAAGTGTGTCGCTTTAGCGTCGGCGCAATGTATGCTGTGTACTGCTTATGGACAGCTATATCCAGGGTAAATATTCTAAAGAGATAAAAGAGATTTGTCCACCAACTAAGTTCTTTAATAGGACTACACGGCTTACTTAGCGTTCTTATCTACTGCCACCGCCCAACAGATTACCAATACGCATCGTTCTGTAACCGCACTACCCGCCTTTGTAGCAACCTACCAACAGTGGTCTTTCCCATTGTACATGATTGCCTTCATTTTCAAGCCGTTCAAGAAGACGTTCACAAACACTAATCCCTTCCTTCACCTTTCTCGTTCGATAACCTTTCTTACCACTGTGCCGGCAGGTATACTAGACACCCCTGAGCGGTTGGTTATCGAAAAAAAAAAAATACATGAACATTTCGATTTTTTCAGCTGTTTGTTTTATTGTCTTTTAGCTATCGCGCGATGCTCTAAAGATTTCAAATTCTGTTGACGCATATACAGAGCTTATGAAGTTTTTGATGTTCGTTTACGTTATACGTAGACTGATAGGCTGGATTTATTGCTGATGATGAAGACAAAAGTGTAATAAAGAATTTTTAGCTGCAAATTTTGGCAAGACTAAGCTGTCCGTATTCAAGATTCGATTCGATATAGAGCAGTCTTATTCAATTCAAATCAATATTATGTTTAGTGCATTAGTTTGGGCGACTGAATAAATGTAAATGATTTAAGACGCGGCTTGTAACAGAAGTGAAGCCAGTGAGAATATAGTTTAACAAAGTTATATCGATTCACAATATAATTTTCAATAATGTCTTTTAATCAAATACATCGATCATTATTATCATCCATAATATTAACATGACAAAAAGAGAAGAATACAAGAAAGGTTCAGCAGCGAGAAGAGAAAATGGCGATGACTATACAGATAATGAATGAAACAACATCACCAAGTGGAAAGTTTGTGGTAATATTTTTTGCTTCGTTTTGCGTAAATTGCACGTTTGAATCTTGCCTACGTTTTCGTTTTATGGCAGATTTCCTTTAGAAGGATAGCTTAGAAAGAGACTCGAGATTACATGCATCAATACCCTTAGCACGTTTAGGTAATTTTTTGTTCATATAAAATGCCGTGCTTGCTATATACTCAATGATTAAGCTAAATGCTACTAAACTAATTTAAAATCGATTGAAAATTTGCTGCACTTGATGAAATTTTAATCGTTACAAGTGCGTTTTAGTGCGGTTGTGATGTCAGGGTCTTCAAATATTCGGATTTCATCTTCTAGCACAAAGTTTCGATTTTTTCCATTCAATTCGCGTCTCTATGACGGCTGTCGAACATATGGTTCTGAGTTTAATGTATGTACGAGTATTTAGCAGCCATTTCGAAAAGCATTTGTAATCTTTTACGGGCTGATTTTATGTGCAAGATTGTTGTTGGTGTTTTTGTCATATACACATGCACACACATAAGAAACTTGCTGTCAATATGCATGTCTATAGACATGTCGAACATTTTTATATGGTCATCAACATCATCGTCATGACCATCATTTTAAATAAGAACAATAACCATTAACAGCAAACGGGCATAGTAATCGTTTATCCTTTTGTTTTGTTGCTCGTTGTCACGTACTGTAGTTGGACATTGTCCGGAAGTTAATAGATTTCACTGCGTTTTCAAAATAAATATTAAAACTTGTTGCTTGTTTGGCTGCTTCTTCGTTTGGTATGTGTGCGCACATTTTCATCAAATTTCAAAATTACTTTTATGAGGAATTTAATTTGTGAACCACATCGTACAAGCAATAATATCACAATTTAGCTTCTTGCAGCACATAATCCAACAGCCATCCCGCATCGAATGCGCTCTGAGCTGTGGAATTATCTTCGCTCTTCATTTAAAACTGATTGTTATGTTTATAGAAAACATGAGAAATTATCCAGTAATTTGGTTTAAATGAAGAGCTCTTATCTCTCTTATCCCCGTAGCAGTAGAGTTATCCGTATTTGTGGTAGCTGCTTGTGCCGGTACCGTAATAAGTGTACAATGAGATTTCAAAAGTGGTTCTTTTATCGTAAATATTTTTTTTTTTTAATATTTGCTTTAAAAATTTATTTACTATTTAAAGTAGAGTTTCTATGTTAAGAATATAGAAATATAGAAATATTGATAGCAGTGTCTGCTGAGAAAGCGCTCGATTTCTCGTTTTTATACCCACCGCTGTAAGGTGGTGGTATATATATAAAGTATATATATTTTTGATCAGCGTGAAATTTTGAATTAATTAGCCATGTCGCTCCGTCTGCTGGTCTGTGTGGTGTTTGTTGTTGGCACTCTTCTGATCGCAAAAATGATGGTAGCGACTTTAAATTTAGTAGCAACATTGTAAGTTTTTGCACACAGATTGGTATGAAAAATGACCCGATTTGGTCAGAAGAGAAGTCCGCAATGGAGAATAAACTGAACCCAACTCCGTTTTTCGTAAGAAAAATTTTTGCATTTTTGCTCGTTACTCAGATATTGTAAAAAGTAGAAGGCTGAAATGTTCTCTATTTACCTTACGAAATACTCTACTCTTTACGTGCAAAAAAAAAAGTCGGCCATGCCCACACAAAGTCATAACTGATTAAATTTTTCTTTTTCTCACTTTTTCACTTTTTTGAAATATTTTTACTTATTAATGATAAGGTAAACATGACAGAATGGTTAAAACTATTTTGTACATTCCTCATATAAAGATATATTATCTGCCTAAAAAGTGGTTGATTCCAAAATGAATACGGTATACATTGCGATTAGTTTTTTCTTGATAATACCAGAGATATGGGTATCAAATTAAAGAACTTGTTGATTGGAATACGAAAAGCATAGCGGGCGGTGTGCGAGATTCGGCCCCCGCCGAATATACCTTTCCTACTTTTTGTTTTTATTATTCTCCTAACTAGTTGTTCTCCTTATGTCGGTTGGAATGTTTCTTAAATACTTCATTAATAGTGAGCGAAAAGTCTACTTTATAAAGAGCATAAACACAGGCTTCACAATCTGTTGGAGAAATCTCTCGGACATATATAACGATGTTTAGGAAAACAAAAAATAATAAAAAAAATTTTCACTGAAGATGTAAGACCTGGATTACTCAGTAGAATAAAAAGAAATTATGTTGTGAATCATTACAAGGCGCAATAGTAATATGCAGTAAATCTTGATTCAAATGATTACAGCCTTAAAGCCGTTAACATTTATAGCATAGCAAATACAAATACATGCGAATATCAAGAAAAATATAAAAAGTAAACATGTTTCACGGTCTTGGCGCCAATTGTAACAGAGTCTGTTTAAATTGTTACTTTAGTTAAAATTGAAGTTTCGTCCGGAAAAGCAAAACCAATGGTGGGGAGAAAAAATGCTTAATGTGCACGGTTTAAAATCAATCGGTTTGATGTCGAGGCATTAATACTGAAGTGACTAAATGTACTCGTTCAGATAGTCTGTACTTTTGTCTTTCGTCTTGCACGTCTAAACTTTGTTTGATGTTCTCTTTATTCGTGTAAACGACAAAAGGAAAAAAAGGAATAAATGGGCTAAAAGACGCAGACAAAGTGAAAAGTCATCACAAAATGGCACACGTGGCATAGAAGATATGACATAGACTAAAAAGTAAGAAAGGTGTATCCTAATGTTAGATATTACAGATCATTCGTAAAAAATGTAAATGCTCGTTTAATTACGGCCTGTCAGTTGATTTATAGGAGCGTTGTCGATGTTGGTTGTATAGATGGTTTCGAGAAATATATTAAATATATCCTCAATTAAAATTTTTTCATATTCGATTCAAAAGACAGACTGACCAACGAAGCGGCTTATGGTCTGGGGTAAATTGTCTCAAAAACGTATGTTAATCAAGAATAACATGTCTGCGTGTCACAAAGGGAAGCAGGAATCTAATGTACGAACGCCCTTTGGTAGTAAGCCCAAACAACATAGAAAAGGTTATTAACGTTTTGAATACACATTATCATTACTTTGTACATAGAAATCGCTAATTATTTTGTTACCCGAAGCCGTTTCAATTATTATATCTCGAGGTATACGAAGAAGTATGAAACCCAAAGCCGGTTTTTAAGCTTCTGAGCAGTGGGGCTTCATACATTTCATACCAGAAATTAGGACACTAACTTGTCGCGCATTTCGCTAAGCCTATCTGAATAAATTAGCACAAGACGAGTTATGGCGGTAAAGAAATAGACTGTTATTCTACGGCTTGAGTCTGGCTCACATTAAAAGTTATGAAGAGGAAAGGAAATGGCAACCTATATAAACGAATCGACGATCGTAAACTTCCAGTTGAGTGAGATAATCAGCTCGGTAAAAAAAAAAATAGAAAATTTATATCAACAAAAAGACTGAGTTTCTGATCTCCGTAACCTCTGACATCAATCACACAAAAACAAAAGTTAAACTTTTCTGATATATCTAAGCATTATGATATTATATAGATATATACATGATACATATTTATGTTTACTGCTGATACAAGCATGTTTTCATGTAATATATGAAAGCAATGATTATCAAAACAGAAATTGTAAGTAGCGTCAACAGTTTCGACCTAAGCTAAGCCAAGGAAAGCCTTTGAAGCCTTAAAAAGTGTTTTAAAATTGTGTGTTTGTTAATTTTCTAAAATAGATTTCGACTATTATCTTTTTAAATACGCTTTTTCTTAAAGTTTTAACATATGTATACATATGTACTGGCGTGTAGATGGATGTCCGGGTTATCTTTAACTATACGTTTAACATTTTACTCATTTGCAATGTTTATGAGTTTATGAGGAAAATTAAAATTTCTTCTTTTTTATTTTCTTAACCAGGTTTATGACAAACTTTTTATGACGCCCCAAGTCCCAAGATGGCTTAAAGATCATAAATAGTGAACTGTTATAGAGATACTGTTATAGAGATGCGTAAATGATCGGCCGTTAGTGTGCAGACAGCCACAGAATAGTATCACTGGTGGCGCTTAAAAATTAAGCCGAAAACAAACAAAAGCCAATTGTTGGCGTAATCTGATGTCCAATTCAAATTTCTAGATCTTGATCGTGCTGCAGTGGCATGTGCTTGGGCTCACGGAGGGTGTTTTGCTATTTGCGATCGGGACAGGCGGTCACGAAATACTTTTAATGTTGATGCTTATGCTGCTGCTGCTTTTGCTTTTGCAGGACGGATTAGTGAGATCGTAAAGCGTATGCAAGTTAACAAATACAAACAAATGAACATTTTTAAATGATTAATTTAAGCACTTTTATGATGCCTTTTGTGGCTGCGTTGATTTATTATCATCATCATTGCCTTTATCGCGTTTTCTTTGGCTAAAGTTTTCACAACCACTGGCCGGCAAAATAAGAAAAAAAATGTGTATATATATATATATATATATAAAAAGGCCAAGTGACGTAGATAATGAAATGTTACATAAACTGACAGGTAAACGCTTAACCGCAGGCTTCGCACCACACAACCATAAACGTATGATGACGATGTTGATGGTTCGTTATTGCGTCAGCCATGCCAAGCTGTTGAGATTTTATGTAAGCAATTCGTTGTCTAAGTTGGCCTCAAGATAGAGTCGAGAATTTAGCATTTTTTGCTTTTCAAAAATGATTTTATTAATGAAATTGTCTCAGGTCTGGCTGATGCTATGCCATCCAATTTGAACTAAGCTCAAGCTATAAGTCGCTTTATAATAGAGGATGTAGCATGCAATGTTCTGGGTGGTTTATGATGTGTCTTCTATAAAGATAATGGTCTTGTTTGATTATCGCTGGTAAACTAAAAAAGGCGGACTGTTCTTACCTTATATTCACTATTGTTATTCTAGGCGATATAGATCCGAACTTAACAGTGACACAGCAACTGGCACAACCTCAACCTTAACTAACTATTGATGCAGTTTAGTACGACAACATCATATTAGATGATATAACAATCAGCCATTGAAGGTCAAACATACATATATACACACAATCCCGAATACAAATATACGCGCATAAAGTTATACGTTAACGCCAAAATACCACAAAAGCACAAGAAGGACCAGAACGGACAGCGGATCAAAAACAACCAGCCAGAAGAGTGCAATAGCCGTTGCATGCATGCATTGATGCATGTATATATAGTATTATCTATATGTAGATTTATATGTTAAAGTATTGTACATACAGCGATAAGGAATTTTGTCATGACCAAAAAATATCAAATAATTGCCAATTTGTTAAATTATGCATTATTGGCGGCATTCTGTTTGCCTTCCGTGTATGCGCGGGCGTATGCCTACGTTTATTTCTTTCTTTTATTTTAATGTTCATATATACATATATACATATGTATATACATACATATATATACATACATATATATATATATACATATATACCTATGTATATATACATATATGTATATAGATACGATTTATATATATATATATATATATATATATGTATAAGATTTGGATTTTATTAATCGTGTTTCTCTCTCTATTCTCATGCTTGTTGGTTTTTTGAAATTGACAAAACGGAGACAAACTGTTTCTCACAGAACGACCAATGCTTTTTGGACGGCTTTTTTCCACGGTTGTTATTGCAATGTCTTTGTTCGTTTGTTTTTTTTCGCAGTTTTTATTCACAATGGTTAGTTTTCCTTTTTTTGTTTTTTTTCCCTTCTTTCTTTAACTTCATTTCAATTAAATCACGACTAAAATTAAGGGAAATAATTACTTTTTTCATTTTTTGTTTTATATTTTTAAGAGACTCCGTACGATTGAAACGTTTCCATTGAATATCACGATTCTTTGTTTTCATTTACCTTGTGCAAAGTCTGCCCCACTAACAAGAGACAGACAAGAAACAAAAGCAAAAAAAATTTTTTTAAACGTGAGTTTTAATTCTTTGGCTTTTTACAGAACAAAAATGTCGGTTAATAAAAACAAGCGAAAGAATTCCATGTGAGAAGTTTATGAAAATTTAAATACGCTGAAGACATTTCTTTTTACTGCTTTCTGACAAATTGCTCGGCCGTTACCGAAGACCTACTACCTACTGCCTGTGATTGGATACCTTATGCAATTGCTTTTATTTATTGCTGATTAGAAAGTAGATGAAAATTGTTTTAATGATTTTTGTAAAATTCTTTTCGCCCTATTCCCTCAATATAAAGAAAGTTCACAATTTGTTTTCGCAGTATATTCATTTGGCTTTTTTATGCCCACTACCAAAGGATGGTTGTATACTCATTTTGTCATAATGTGTTGCAGCAGCCAAAAGAAAGCTTCAGAGATCCTATAAGATATATATATTTTTGATCAGTGCGAAATTCTGAATCTGTTAAACTATCTCTATCCGTTTTGTGTGATGTGTGTTGTTGACACTCTCCTGATGGCAAAAATTAAGACATCGATTTCAAATTTGGTAGAAACATTGGAAGTTTTTGCACCTAGTTTGGAATTGGAATTTGGCCAAATTGGGAAGAGCATAAGCCCGCAATGAAGCGTAAACTGCATTTTTCTACGCAATAATTTTTGCGGGTTTTGGTTGTTACTTAGAAATTATGAAAAAGAGAAGGATGAAATGATGTGCAAAAATGGAAAAAATCCACACGAAATGCTAGCACAAAGTTACAAACGGCTAATTTTTTTTTTTCATTTTTTCAAGTTTTCTAGTTATTAATTATAAGGTAAACATGACACAATGTTTAAAAGTATTTTGTACATTCTGAAAATGAAAATATGGTATTTGTCCAAAAATGCATTAGAATGAATTCAAATTCCTTATTTTTTTTAATAACAAAATAAAACAGGTGAATATAGATTATTGGATGCTTAATTAAAAATGTTATGGACCATGCCATGTACCATAGCGTTCCCTAAAAGTAAGAATAGATATTTGCGTCTTGGATAGGAGCGATTCATGAATATTTCCCTATAAGTCCATTATTACTTGGGGAATTATGTACGTGAAAAACTGAACTTTCTAGACTCAACTCTCACGTATTGCAATTCTGGATACTGTACAGTCTCTTTCTCTCTCTCTCTCTCTCTCTCTTATGTTAAGAGATTAAAATCGCGAAGAATTCTTTTTTTTTCAATACAATATAGCAAGTATGATTTGTAGTATTTGGCAAAGAATGGTAGTCCGTAAGATGGATACAAAAGCATTTAGCTGTGCTCTTGTCTGGCATATTCTTTTTTTATTTTTCAGGCATTTTCAGTGTAAAAGCATTTAAGTTAATTTCTACAAAAGCCCTCGACATTCTTGACTTTTCCTTTAAATTTATTAAAGCGAAACTCTTTGTTTAAGCGCGCTTAAGTAACTATATCCCTTATGTTTCGCTTACAAACAATATCGAATAAACATAATATTAATCAACACATCACTTAATAAGTCCCCAGTGTGGCATCTATGCGGCAGCACTGCTGACACACGAAAAGGATTTTCTTGTGCAATATGTGCATGTGGATGAACTATGGAGGCACCACCATATTCCAGCAACTGGTGAAACGGCCCAAAGCGACCAAACGCAAACAAAGATAGCATCAGTAAAACAACTGTAACTTGGAATATTTTGTTTGAAGGATCGTACTAACTGAAAACCATATCGACCATATGTCAATATTGGCGATATTTATAGATTATCCTGTCAACTTATTAAATGACGTCTTATATATTCAAAAATATGTGTTCTATGTTGCGATTACAATAAAAAAATTTTTATCGTGCCAAAATTGCACGATGTCGTACAATACCGTAGGATAACAATTTTCCGGAATGTTAGTTTCTAATAGGAAGGCGAAAAAGTAATGTCGTTTCTGCGCATATCGATATTCGTGAGTCATTTATCAACTCAATGTGTACTTCAAAGTCGTGCCAAAGACATTTTAAGCTTATCTTAAATTGTGTGTGTTTGATAGTATGGTCAGGTAAATACTAGAAGAGGTCCATATCCGACATTGTATGCTTTTTGCGTTTCGCAAGGGTGATAACGCAACAGCTGCTATCAAAAACATTTGCGATGTTTGTCCAAACACATTAAGCGTTCGTAATTACCAAAGTTGGTTTTCCAAGTTCAAATCCGGCAATTTCGATCTTTCTGACTCGTATCGAATAGAAAGACCTACAATATTAGACAATGACATGTTAAAGGCGGAAGTGTAAGCAAATCTGTGTCAGACTATCTACGAACTGTCAAACACTCCTAACCGACTCCTAATCGACGACCCAAGAACATTTTTAGAGGATTGGTAAAGTAAGCAACGCAGGAGTTTGGGTCCCGCATAACTTTCCCGAAGAAAACAAAGCTGACCGATTTACCATATGCAACTTATTGCTTCAGCAGCATAACGCAGAAGCGTTTGTTGATAGCTGGATGGATGCTCTATGATTATACAAAACGCAAAAGGCAGAGAACTACCACTGAGCATAGCTAAGTTTGGCTTGAAAAGACGTTTTTGTCTGTTTAGTGAAGTATTCGAGGGGTCATTGATTTCGAAGCTCTGAAATCTGGACAAACTGTGAATGGAGACCTTTACTGTGAACAAGTGGATCGAGTAAATCAATCTTTAATTGAAAAGTGTCCAGCGATTGTCAGTTATTCTCGAACACGAGCATGCAAGACCGCATTGGGTAAAGTGTGAGGATTGCCTCACCAACCATACCCGCCCGATATTAAGTCTAGATATTTTACTCAAAAATCAGCTAATCTTTATCGATCCGGCCTTCAAAATTTGTGCATTGGAGAGCAAAAGTTTTTTGATAACGAAGGTGATTACGTTATTAATTAAAAATTTGGGAATAATTTATCTGCTTGAATTTAATGTAGAAAAACGACATTATTTTCCGGTCCCCCCCCATTATTTTTTAATGGAATTTTAGTTACTTTAAATTCACTTAAAATTTAATATAAATTGCGGCAAATAGAAATTGATAAACGTCTAACTGTTCAATTTAGCAATTAAGACAACGAAAGTTAATTCCGTAGGCAAGTTTTTGTGTTTTATAAGTTAATATATTTATGAGCTAAATGCTTTGTAAGATCTTCTTCAGAATTCGTAATCGGCAATTTAAAATACGTTATATTTTCGTATTTATGCAATAATGTAAAGACATGTTCAACATACGTGTTTGAGTGAGTGCTTTTCATCTTCTTGGAATTTTTTTTAAATTTCTTCCGATTTTTCAAAAATTTTTTAAATATGTTCCCATTAGGTGATTGTCTTAATTTTGGTCATTTTTTCATTTGAAAAATGCATTTATTAAGAAATATTAGTACAATGTTGTTGAATTTGTTGATTTATTGAGTGCTAAGCTGTTCGAAAGTTCCGTGAGGGTTTAAGCTGGGTTTTCACCCAATAAGTGTTGCAATTCGCTGTCTTCAAGCTATTTTGGTTTCACAGGCCGTTATTTGTCATTGACAGCAAAATCACCACTTTTAGGCCGTTGAAGCCAAAACCGACAAATGCGGTATGCCGGAGCAGCATCACCATAAGTTTCTAAAAGTGTTTGATGGGCTTCAGGAGCAGATTTCTTCAAATCAAACAACAAAAGTAATGAACATCGAAAATGCAATGTTGAGCGTTCTATAATTAGCGGCTGTTATGCACTGAATGTCCCAATAATACTAAATTGAAAACTTGAACGGCCAAATAAACGAATTTAAGTAGCATTTCCCAGTTCTTTATCATTTTTACGTGTAGAATTCGCTGGCCAAAATGAACGCAAGCACCTAAAGTAAGTATTTTACTACGTGCGAATAACTATCATATTGTAACATAAGCCGTGTTTTGTGAACTTAACTTTTTATTACACTTTTTCTGTTAGTAATTTCGCACGACAGAATTGTGATTCTTAAGATAGTATAGAATTTATTTACAATTCTTAGGAGATCTATATACAAATTATTTATATTTACAACGCTTTAGTTAGAGTTCAGCTCTTTCCCTTTCGAATATTGTAATTGAACTCTCTTGACTCGACTCTCTGGTTTACTTTTCGACTTACTCTCAACTGAGTTTGCCTTCCATAAATATTCTGCTTATATGCCTTTTTACAAGTAAGTTACCATTACCTAAATTCATCGCGACATATTTAATCCGCTTTACCTGGTCTTCCTGTCTCTTTAGAATTTTGATTTTTAGAAAATACACCAATTTTCATGAAAACTCAAATTATCAAATATGGTATTTTCGCAACAATACGTTATCTCTCTATATATTTTAATATTTCACTTGGTGCAATATTTATTATTCGAAGTTCAGATTACAACTGAAATTTTGCTGAAGTGAGTGAAAGACGCGAATAAACTGCGTCCGATGTTGGATAAGGAAGGATCACTTACATTGTGGTTGTAACTTGAGTCCGAATTTTGTTAACTCTTAAGATAGTAATTTGTCTCTAGCCGCTCAATTCGACAGGGATTCATTTTGAAATAATATAAATAGCCTCTATACCATTTATGGTAGAAGGGTATATTCATTTTGTGCGGATGCATGCAACGCTGAGCAGGAATTCAGGAATACCCACCTTTTATTATGAAATTGGTTCTGAGTCGATCGGCTAGTCTGTTCGTCTATCCATCTTGGTTTCTTGTGTTCAACCTGCAGACCTATTTTGTCCTACAGGATATTTGGATCAATCTCGGTACACTGACTTGTTTGGCCCAAGAACGACCAGAATTGAAAGTGATTTGGATCGGATCATTTCTTCAACTAATCCACATATAACGCATCATTTTGAAAAGTCGTGTAGAGTATTTAATAGTAGATCGTGTCCTACTGTAGCGTTTTCACTTGTTTTCAAATAATTTGCGTCAAATTACTTCAACATTTCGATTCATTTCGATCATATTAGTGACCAAAAAAGTTTACATGGCCAGAAAGTTAAAGATATTATCCAAGGACTCATTTTCTCGACCGGTGATTCAATGATTTTAAATTTGTCCATCAAAATTTACTAAAAATTCTCGATGATTTCAGATAGTCGAGCAATCATATAAGTGAGATTGTTAAGATGTTAGCATAACAATGATAATAAAATTTCGTATGCGCAAGATGCCACATTTCCTACCTGAATTGAAGTAAAACAACAATAACGATGTGTTGACGATTTAGTGAAAACGGGTTAGAGGTTAAACGATAAAGAGAAGCGACAAAGGAAAGAATGCGCTCTCTCTCTCTCTCTCTCTCTCTCCCCCTCTCTCCGTTACTGAAAGGGAATGTACAAGGGTTAGATGATATCCATTAAAGCGATTAGAACATTGAAAACGAACTGATTTCGAGATTTTCTTTCTTAAACGTTTTAAGAAGAAGTTTTTTGGTTTGCTTGGAAACGAAAAGTAAATATCGAAACCGTTAGCGGTTACGGTATTATAAATTAATACTAACTAAACCAGATGGGAAAATATTTTTTTTTTGTGCGAATATTTTAAATAAACTGAAATTATGCCTCTTGCAACATATTTTAGTAGGTTATGGTACATGCGTTTTTATATTTTTAATATTCTTCTAAACAATTTACGTAGATCTGTGTGAATTGTAAGCGTAACATTAAGAAACTTTGCTAACATATCCGGCGCCTAATATTCATGTAAAATTTTGCGTAAATTTTATGTAAATAGCCATCACATGCACGCTGCATGTATTCCGCAGAAGCATTAAACATCAATAATAACAATAATAATCATAATCATCTCGAGCATCATTATTATCATTCTCGTCATCGCCAACATCGTAAATTGCGATTTGAAATGTTTTATTGATTTCGAGAATTATAGGGAAATGATGGTAGTCTTGGTATTTGGTTTGGCAGGATAGTGATAGTGGGGAAACTCTCGAGCAATGTGTGTGCGCGGATTTGCTAAAAGCGTGAACGACCACGTTAATAATTTCGCGTGCGATTTAATTGTGCATAAATTTTGTTTGGTTGCTCGCGTTTGTGTGTTTGTTGCATTTGAGCGTTTGATAATTTATAATTTTGTTGATTTTCTCAAGAGGGTGCTTGTTTGTGCGTTTGGTTGAGTTGAAAGAGTTTTTGTGTTTTGGTTCATTTGTTTGCTGCTAAAGGAAATTTTTATGAGATTGAGGCACGCTGGCGCATTGGCGCATGGTGTGCCAATATGTTAACCCTGTTAACGATTTTCCTGTGATGATGAGGTTGAATGTTGGCCTACACTTTAGCTTTTGCCGTTGCTATGTTCCTGTGTTGCTGTTTCTGTCCTCCTACGTCTTTCAAATGTATTAAGAAAAAAACAAAAACTAAACAAATAAAAAAGAAAAGTAATAATAAAAATAAAACAGAAAGAATTAAAAGGTAAAGATTTGTTACTGCAGATGGATTCGAAGGCATAAATTATTTCCCATACGAGCTTTTTTCTTTAAATTTTATTTTATATTCGCAGACGTTTAGTAATATGTGACTGAGACTTTAGAGAATAACTGCTGCGCAACTACGGCTGCTGTTTCTGTCATGATCGGGATGAATATTGCGATTGCTTAAAAGGTGAGGGTTTACGCAAGTATTAATTTTTCAGCGTGTGTTTGTTTTTTTCTGTTTTCTTTCGTAACACACATTGCGCACAACAAGTACGAATGGTGTTGTTGTTAAGCATCACTGACTATGCTGGCTGGCTATGGCTAACTCTGGCAGTTTTTATTTATTTATTTACTTTTTTTTTTTATATACATATATATATGTATATATGTATAAATATGTATACATATGTATATATATATGGTTGCCTTTTGCTGTGTTCTGTGTATAGCTTAAGATGCTCCAATGCAGATGCTGGTGTGTAGATTGCATAAGTATGCAGTTGTGTGTGTTGATTTAGGAATGAGTATGCTTTGTAGAACAGTGTATGGCGCAGTTAATTATGAGTGCTTGGACATTTTTTTGCTTCTTTGATGCAGATTACATTATGATTTATGCAAAATAGCAAAAATCATGTGAAGTCAACAACATGTACCTTATAACTATAGGCATACACACGTATGCGTATAAAGTATTCTGAAGAGTGTAAAAGCCTGCCATTCATACAAAATTACAAGTTTTCTTTTTGCTGTTATATTCACATATATATCCTAACCTTAAATATCACAGAGGATCTTTGCAACGCCAACCGTGTTGCTTATGGCTTTTCGTAGTGGCAAGGTTTTTTTGCCGGTCTGTTGTTGTTTTTTCTTAAAAAACGATATATTTCGATGGTTGCCTTAAATTTATATTTTACATAACTTTATGGTCCTGTCAACATTTCAATCGATACGCAAATATATATGTCTGTCTGTCCGGTATTTTGTACGTTCATTCGTTCGACCGTCTGTCTATTCTGTTTCATTTATCTATAAAATTCGATCAGTTTCAAAATTCCACTGTTCTCTCGTGAATTATTTATGTCTTTTTCTTTTATACACTGGCAGACATGTGCTGTGAATGTTGTCAGCTTCGATTATGATGATTATACGGTTTCAATTTCATTGTTGCGTGACTACTCAGCTTCTGTTTAATAAGTATAATGTTTGGCTTTATTATATTACTTTTTTTATTTTTAATAAATGTTTTCTTGTGTATAATGATTTATAAAACAACTTGTTATGAGGGATTCATTGATAAACAATTTCAATCTAAGAGAGTATATTGAAATAATTGAAAAATATGTAAAGTAAATTTTGTAAAAATGATTTTATATTTCAATTTATATATTTTAATATATTCGAGGTTGTGGGTATATCTGAGGTTTTCAACATTTCACACTGTATTTCTTTCAATTAGGTCATCACAAGTCAGAACTGGCGATCTGGAGTACTATCTTAATGTATCGTAGAATTGTCCGTTTTCACAAATTTTTCTAAATCAAATTCATCTAAAATTCTTAGATAATATTTTCCTCCTCTGTCTCAACAATTAACGAAACACCTTTTTCTGCTCGTTAAGCGCAACAGTTAGCTTAAGAACCCAAGAAGAAAATAATAGAAAGACGCTTGGGCCTAGATATAGTGACCGAGGAGGGTGGTCAAGCGGCTTTGTACGTAATTCGTCATTTCTTCGTACGGCAATCGTTCAGGTCTGACACGGCGTATTTTCCGGGTGAAATAATATTTTCTTTGCCAATATGGGTATTTTTCCTCAATTTCTTCCTTTAGCTTGTCAAATAACGACACATAATAAGTTTTTCCCATGGTTATCGCATAGAACACAGACGCCCTCATTTTCCCAGTCATAGAAACAAACCTTGCTTCTTCTTTTTTGGACTGATTCCCTTTTTGTTTTTGGTATTAATATATAGAAGTCATCCAGGTTTTACCTACACCGATTAGTCGGCGGTAAAACTCTAACTTATTGCACCTAAACTGCCAATAGAGCCAATAGAGCGGTGGACATTTGGACTTGCGAACGGTTTTTGCTTGGATGTTACCAAACGCCGCACTCAACGTGCGGTCAGCTTTGTCATGCCTAAATTTTATCCTATTATACTTTATGTGACAAGCATCTTATTTTTGATTTGTTCATAGTTTCGGCTATCTACCTAATCTTAATTTGACCGTCATTCAGCACTATTCGGTGAACGTTAGTGATGTCTTCGTAAGTAATTACACTTTGGACGTCGCGAACATTTATTTATCACTTAAGCTGGTACGGCCATGTTTTATATTAGCTAAGCAAAATTTCACGGTGTACGTGGTGGTGATGGTGCAGAATTTGAATGCACAACATATAACTTGTCTTTTAGAAGCAAGTACTTAATAACAGTCCACTCCAATATCGTATTTTTTCCATTTTTACAAAGGCCCTCCATATCAATTATTTCAAACGATTACATTAGGTTTGCTGCAATTTTGCCTTTATGAATAGAGAAATGATCTAGTTTTGCGGTTCAAATACTTTTTTTTATATATAAGAGTACATTTTTATCCTGTTTCCGAACGTGGACTTTTAATTTTTGAAATTAATGGCCCGAATTAATAAATGAAAATAATTGGCATAACTTTTCCATAAGAGGTTCGTGTGAACTTAATATGCTATGATATTTATAAAATCATTTTTTCAACCAAACATTTTTTAGTCTTTTAAAGAAAAGGGTCTAGGTTGTAGCGTTACTATCCTACGTATCCTATCCTGTTATAGCCACCTCTAAATATTCATTCGTTTTGTATATCACTTTTTTTTATCGTTTATACGAGAGAATTCTTATCTTGAACTATGAGTTCTAGTGTGCTGTATTTAGATGAATATAAACTGATAGGTTCGATCCACTTCTCTGTTACAACTTAATATATTTCAATAATTACAACGTTACCTATATTGGAGGCACTAAGCTATCACTGCTTATGAAATTTTTAAAAGTAAGGAAATGAAGAAATAATAAAAATTGTTTCTATACGAATCACCGAAAAATGAGAGTATATTTATTTTGTCAAACGGTTTGCACCACTTACAAGAAAGCTTTAGAGACCGAATAAAGTGTATATATTCTCAATCAGCGTCAAATACTATACCGATTTAAGCATGTCCGCCTATCTATCGGTCTGTCTGCGGTAAACATTCTGCTAATCGCAAAAATGCAGCGATTGGCTTCAAATTTGTCACAACAATTGGAAGTTCTTGTACGCAGGTTGATATTGAAAATAGGCCAAATCGAAAAAATGACCCACCCACAGTAAAATACAATATTGAGTCCTATTACCCTTTGAGTATATCTCGGCTTTCTAGGTTTTTTGTCCATAAATTACAATGGACACATGATACAAATTTCCGCTCTTGTTGTACAACAATAAAAAAAGTCAGCCATGCCTACGCAATATTATAGTGTATTGAAATTCAGTTGTTTTCTTTTTTTACTTTTTTAAGACAACCGTGATCGGTATAAAAGATCCGATCGCGTTCGAATATAATTTTCTTAATTATTTTCAGTTCATTTGTTCTAATATTGGTATTAGGTTAAGTTAAAAATAATTTCCAATACGGATATGTAGGATTTACGTCACTGTTTACCGTTACACAGGGATTTTGGTTTCATTAAATATGTTGTAGGTTTTATTAAACTTTTGTTTACAGTGAGAAAGTGCGTATCCGTCATGTAATGCTTTAGGAATTTAAACGAGGCTACATTGCTAACACGACAGTTAAAAAATGTACAGTGCATACGGTGAAGCTCTGATAAGCGATTAAGTAATTGGACAGTGGATTTTGATTTGTCAAATACCGTTTTGGAGATATGACTTTAGGATAGGACGAATCGGTATCTTCGGCTTTGACGACAATGCTTTATAGGCAATATTAAGGCAAAATCCAGGTCAACCAATAAGAGATATAGCAGGAAAGTTGAATGCATTATAATCAAGTGTCTGTCGGCGTGTTAAAAAACAGACAAAGTTATTTGCGAATCGACCTAATAACGCATCACTCAATCAATTCATAGCATCACTGATAAAATTCTCTTTTATGAAGAATTTCCCTTTATTCGTTAACATAATTTACTTCGAAAGTAATATATTTATTTATTCAATGTTTCTTTAACATTCAACGGTAATATTCACTATTGGTATTCACTACTGACCGACGCCGTAACTTTCCTAGTCGACTTGCGTGTTCATGGTCGCTTTAGGCGGCTCTCGCCAAACCATTCGACTGACTGCCGATGTGAGTCTGCATAATGGAGGTGAATTAATTTTTCATCTATTGTCACATATCGCATGCAAAAATCTTTTCTAATTTGCCTAAACAGTTCCAAAGAACGCTTTACACAATCAAGACGTTGTTGATTTTGGTCAAAAGTGAGCGAACGCGTAACCCACCTCGAACAGAACTTCCTCATGAACAAATATTCGTGCAATGTAATACATACACTAACTTTTGATATTAAGGTGTCAGCTATCTTATGCAGCTTTGGTCTTCGAAAACCATTTTGTGCGCTTTTTTATGTCTTCCAGAACAAGTGCCGATTTAGGGCAATCAGAGCGTTGTACGATTGAGCTTCAATAAACTTTTTGAACGATGGTCTATGTTGTTATAATGGACGTATTATTTAAAGAGATAGCGGAGTACATTAACGCTCACACTTTAATCAATTACATTGGTCTCCACTTCCTAATGTAATTTCTTATTTAACATTACCGTATTTATAATTATCCCGTTACAATTGGATAAATTTTCTTGAAAAAAAAAAAAAAAAAAAAAAAAAAAAATAGCATTCCGTTTGGCCCAAATCCCTTATTTTTACAGCCTCTCTCTCGATTTTAAAAAGAATTAGAAATAAGAGAATAGTAATATTAATTCAATAGTCTTCAATATCAGATGGACGTACTCAATTTTTTAAATTCTAATAGAGGTGCTGTAGGGATATCCTTAGAAAATATATGAACATCCTTGTTGTTTTGTTTTTTGTAGGTTACAAGTAATGAGTGAAAGATCAACTTTTCTTTGCTTTGCAAAGGTGCTCAAAGGTTTATATTGTGCTATAGGTGTATCTTTTGGAAGGCTTTGCCCATTTCCAATAGCAATCTGCTTGCAAGAACTTCCCATGTTCTTGCTAAGTTTGAAGTCGATATCTGAAATTTTACGAAACCAAACGGACAAACGGACGGAAAAACGTGCTAGAGCGGTGCAGAATTTTCTAATAATAAAGAATATATATATACTTTATAAAAGTTTCTCTAAAACTGTCTTCTAGGTATTCCAAATGTTTTGCGAAAACGCGTTTACTTTCGAACTTTTGTGATAAATCTAAAAAAAAAAAAAACAAGAGAAGAAACGAAGCTCGGTTGGACGCAGTTATTTTCGGATATTAAAATTATAATAGAATAGATTTAAATTACAGACATTAATAGATATCACTTTGGTTTTAATATTGAACTAAATTAATTAGTGAAAATTAACAAACCATTGCCATGCAAATAAGTTTGAAATAAAAGAACGATCTGGTCATTTAAATGAAATGACTAAATATATAGAAAGGAAGAAGGGAGATCATCATAACAATTGGAATGCCAACAAAAGCGGTAATAATAATAATAACAATAATAATAAATAAAAAAAAAATCTTCAAAATAAAAGAGATAGAAAGGATGGCTTTAAACTCACATCGCATATATACTGCAAGAAATCAGGCTGTATATTTTGTCCGTCTGATAGGCAGGCAAGTTTACAGAAACACAAACAGCAAAAAACTGAACATAAACATAAAATTACAAAATTTTGCAAGTCACGCATGCAAAACTTCTGCATTTTTTTCGTACAAATAAGAAATGTTGATGGCCGTTGTTAACGTAAATGAGAAAAAGAAGAAAAGAAGAAAAACCAAAAACTTAAAGAAAATGTTTAAGATTTGGTTTGCGCAACCGAGTTAAGCACGAGTATTGTCTGTTTGTTTAAACTCACACAACAAATATTTTGATGATTTGAAGGTAGGAAATGGTGGTGTGTAGTGGAGGAAATAATAGTGGTGCAGAGGGAGTAAAGACATACATACACACACTCACTCACTCACTGTCTGGTTAAATTTAAGACATGCCTTAAAGCTCATGTAAGTGATTTTTTTTATGATTCCTGGCCATCACCGTCACCAGCACCAGCACCAGCAAACCGCTAGCTAACACTAACACAATTGCCAAGCTTCCGTGCCACAGTTACGACAAACAGCGTTCCGTATGTTAGTCAACTAAGAGATGCTAATGTTGTCATTGTCGTCATGATCTGCATCAATGGGACGTTGTCTTAGCCCCGTAAATTTACCTGGCTTTGACTTAAACAACTTACTGTCAGAGTAATCGATATAATCGTTGATCGTAAATCTTAACAGTGCTAGGCTACGGGAACCAGGCATAAGTTATTGTACATGTATGTGCATGTGTATGTATGTTTGCCTGTAAGAATGTATGTTTAAATTTGATTATACAATGGCTCCAGTATGTCATACCACATACATACACTACGCAACAAATATGCCCTCTTCAACTTTTTTTTTCTTCCATCATCAATTTTTATAGACTCTTTATTTGGTTTATACATGCCATTCGCCAGTCAAACATTAGACGAGCAATATAAAGTCATTTAAATTTAGAGTTTTCTTGTTTAACTTGTCAACACTTGACAAAAACGAAAAACAAAAAAAAATCCCAGATGTTATATCAACATTAATAAATTCTTGAGAAAGATTTTTAAAGAAATCATCTGTTTATGAGAGATATATTATTGTACCTGTATGTATATACGCATGTAGCATAAATATATACATATATATATACATATATAAATGTGTAAATGAATTATGTTTGGTTTGCATAGAATTTTTAATACCCATTTTCCGAATACTGTAATATATCGAATACTTCCCATATTATTGAAAAGATTCAATGCTTATCCGGATTTATATCGTTGCACTTTTCTGGTATATCGTTTCTGTTTGTTCTGATAAAGATTGGAGTTTTTCAGCAAAGACAAGCCGCACAAATATTTTATTGAATGGTTGCAGTTGCTTTCTAAGTTTTCTAAGGCACTTTCTAATTGGAATCAAAAATTGATCAGATTTGTAATGAGAAAACAGCATGAACCAACGCATTCGAAACTCCCTTGTTCCTGTTTTTCCTGTGCACCTATCCTAACTGTATAAAGAGTCTTGATTAGCTTCTTAGATCTTCATTAGCATTGTATACATAGAGTACGTATGTAAAGAGTAAGAATAAAATTAAATTTTAAAATTTTTTTCGTGTCCACGAATTACATTAAGGACAAAAAATTTGAGTTTTGTTGTTTTCAATTCACTTTTATTCACACATCACTCTCGAAGAGTTTCTTTTGAAACATTTAAAACTGGTAGGGTTTTTTTGCCTTTGACGTTATCAGTGAAAAGAAAAATTTGCTTTTCAACGATGACAAATTAGTTGTTATTAAGCAGATTGAAAGACTCGGTGGTCTGCGACCACAAAAACTTCACTCATTTATTCAATGATGTGATGCAAATGAAGGTTGAGATGATGAACTCTGCAGATAAGCAACAGTATAATCTTTAAAGTATGCGTAATAAGTCGGCTGCTTCTTTGGTTTCTAGAGAATTTCATATTTGTGGAATTTTGATAACGTCTGCCTGCTGACTGATCGCGCGGCCAGGGTTCTCATAATTATTCTTCCCTGTTACCTTTCTTGGAAAGCGTTCTGTGATGTATTTTTTCTAGTTAGCAGAGGTGTATGTTGCGTTTGGTAAAATGTTATACTATTGCTGCCAGAACGGACACACGTGCGATTGAGTGTCATAAGAGTGATCCACATTCTTTATGATAATCTCGTTTTGATTTTGTCAGCGGTCAAGGCGGTAGCAGTTCACTGTGTGTCGAGCAATATACTCTTTGTCTTTGTCTTAGTTACTCTCTTTCACTCTCTTTTTATCTCTATTTTTCTCCCTCCCTTAGTTATAATCGGGATTTCTGTTTTTGCTCTCTCTTCTTTTTTTAGCAATTGCGTTGTGTGTGGTCTAAGCTAGATCAACAGCACTCTTAAAGTAAGCAAATTGTTTTGTGCACACTACCACCATTTAAAATGACATAACCATCAGGCAGATTATGTTTAGTAGCAACAGAAATACGCAACTACAACAGCAGTAACCACCATACAGTAGCCGCAGAATTAAGTTCCAGAAGCTCATCTGATAATGACCACTAACTTAATTTGCCGTTTGTGCCGTTCGCAATGCTACCTTTCTCAGCTGTACCATTCATTCTCTCTTTAAAATCTAAAAATAAGAAAAAAAACACAATTTTTCGTATACTACATGCATAACTGCATTTGTATATACCCACACGCATATATATATAGACATATGTGTGTATACGCCACAAATGCTTGTGAGTTATGCCCTTTAAAGTCCTTTTTATTCTTTGATGATCAGACACCAAAATGGCAAAAACAAAAGAGTAGAAGAAAAAGAAAAAAAGTCAAGTTAATTAAAACTTTTTGCTTCGAAAGCCATTTAATATTATGCAGCCGTGATACTTAAAACTGTAATTAATTAAAAGTTTTTTGAAAATCTTTCTGATTGAAATTTCGATTGAGAAAACATTCTCAATGATCAACAAAGTGGTCAATTTGTTTTAAATTGATTTCAAAAGTGGCCACAATTTACGGTTAAATGAAATGAACGGAAACTGAAGAAAACCTTAATTCTCGAATGCATTTGTATTCATGCATCTTATTTTATATAAGCAAACATTGAGAATGACAAAGAAAGAGGCTTAAAGTCATTATTAGGAGGATTCAAACGTAAGATAAATATTTAGCCTCCACAAGTTTTCCCATTTTCTTATAAATATTGTCGACTTTTTAATATACAAGTCATGCCTATATGATTATAATTTTGGAATCATAACGAAACAGTATTTCAAAGATTGTTGCAGTGTAGGAAAGGTAAAAATTTGCATGAAGATGTTATTAACATGCTTTTTCGTCGTCTAGAGACCAGGCTGACTCCGTACGTATTGTGTGCGCAACTTTGCTTCCACCGGTTTCTAGAGGAAGAAAGTATAAGTAGTGCTGTAGGGCGGTAAATGAAACTATAACTTTTTAATTTGAAAGCACTGCTTTTAGGTTTAAATAGGTGTGTTTCTGTGCCAAAAAAAAAAACAAATGCCATTTGCGGAAAACTATATTTATTGCTTAAAATTGGAAGTGTAATGTTACTAAATTCTTGTGAGTGATAAACGGTAGATGCGTTAGGATGCGTAAACCCTGAATAGCCGTGATGCGGAGTAGGCGAATTATTAGCATCGACTATAAAGCTGAATATCCATGGATGTAATATCTTGGGGGCAGAATAGGTGGGTGTTGTGTATAATGCATTCTTTCCAACCAAATGAAACCATCACTAAGGAGTCCCATCAACAACAATAAATGCAATTGTGACAGAAAGGGGCGGAATATGCTAAGAATCATGATATCGAGAGTTTTCACTATTAAGAAATTCACCCCTATATAGCAAACCGCGTTTAGAAAATATTTCCAGTCCTATCGAAAATGTCCTATCTTCACTTCCTTCATCAGCGGGTTTTACTGCTTCTGATTAACGTACGTTTTAATAGGAAACTCATTGTTTCTTCGAGCTGCGCTTTCATTCTTATGACAATACCCAACTAATAAAAGACCAGTTATTCCATCCATATGGAGTTCATATTGTTTTTAAAACATAGCAAGACTGGTGCCCAGCGCTTTACAATATTTTCAGTAGTAAATGTTTGACCAGTTTTCCACAATAAACTCTCGTACGCAAAAAAAAAAAAAAATCCGGAAGAAAAGCTTACTCGCTTGCTTTACCAAGTGTTTATAATTATGTTGTAATTACAATCATTAATATGCCTTGAAATATTATTAAAAAAGAAAAAAATGTTATATAAACTACGTTTCCGGACGAAATGCTTAAGAAGAGAAAGTACGTGTGCATTTCCTTTCGAAACAATACGTAATGATCTCGTGCATGAGCAACTGATTGGCTGTTAAGAAAACTAGTAGAAATCCGTAAAAAGTATACGGCATTTTTGAAAGCCATCTTTGCCATCTACTTATTGTTAAAACAATACATATGATGGCTAAACTTTCGACGCTATGATGAATACTTATAATAATAAATATAAAAAATAAAATGAAAACATAGAAAATAAAAAATTTTCAACTTTTATTTATGAAAAAAATTTTTGCCGTTTGGGAAGAATTATTTCTAATTTTTCAAAAAAATTGTTTTGTTCTTTTTTCAATGACCCCGATTAGATTTTTAAGACATATTTATATACATGTGACATTTATCCTCAACATATTTCGTCTCTTTCTTCGGTGATGTTATTCCTACAGTTTATGTCATCTACCGTAACTCATTCTAAAATTGAAAATTTCTCTTCAATTAAAATGCACCTTCAATACAATTTCCGATATATGTATTTTAAGTAAACAGATTAGAATTTTATTTCTAATAATTTTTTCAATTTTGTTTAATAATTTAATATCAGAAATTTTGAAAATCCTAACTAATACAAATAGAATTTAAGATTATTTGCAGAGAAATTGTATAGGAGACATACTTACATTTTTAGCAAAACGCATACACACATAACAGAATGACAAATCTAAGAACAAAAGTACGATAACAAAGTATCTTTACCTAAGAAACTGATATTAGATTGAAAACTTGTTATTTGGTGGATTTGCTGGAGTATATGTATATATGTATCTATATGTTTGCGTATGTGTACAGTTTTCTGCATAATTAATGAGAGAATACGAGCAGGTGCTGTTTTGTTGCTTTGAGTATTTGTGTGTGACAACATTTGTGTGCTATTGTGCTGGCTTGGTATTGCATAAGTGTATAGGATCCACTTTGTATTTGTGTGTGTGTGTTTGTACATTTATAAATTAAAACTGTTCAACAAAACATCATGAAAAACATTAAAGATTAAGGTTTTTCGAAACTATTTTGTTATACCGTATGGTTGTTGTTGTTGGTATTCTTGTCACTGTTGCTGTTGCCGTTAAGTTCGGGGACATCATTTGAATATATTTACAGAAGAGCAAGACAGGAGCAACAGCATCGCCTCAAAGTCTTTGGTGTGAAATGTTTGTGAGTTACTTAAAAAAAAAAAGGAAGAATTATGTTATTTTATTTATTTCTTTTTTTCCTTTCTTTCCTATTTTTGGGAAGTAAGAAAAATTAACATGAAAGCTTAGAACTCACATCCTGACAAACATATCGGATAAAATTGGCAGCAAGAGGCTTTCGTTAGTTTCTGTTTTGCTCTGTCCTTTCTTCTTCCCTTAATTTTGGTTGAAAAGTGCTTTGGATAGATCATATGTGTAAATACATATGTATGCATATATATATATATATATATATATATATATGTACTGTGCCCCCGCATTAATGGGTATAAATACAACCTCATAAATTACAGAAAAAAAAGCAAAAATAAGGAACTAAAAAGAGGAAATTAAAAGCACATAATGTGACCAAACGGAGTGAATAGTTTTATACACTCTCATATACATTCACACTATGAACATTTACAGTCTGAGTGCATTTGCTTGTCAATGAAAAGGTTGTATACAACACCAACAAAAACCTCACAAACAAATGAGAAAAAAGGAATAAAAAAATGTATAAAAGAAAAATCCGAAATCTCAGCGAAAAACTAAAGCGAGGTAAAAAAAAACGAAGGAAGAAATAACAAAAACAAGTTGACCACAGCATGCGTTAAATACTTTAGTTAACTGTAAGCCAAGATGTGGCCAAAAAACCAACGACAAAGTCACAGTTAAGCAGTGTAAATCTTCAGACACCCGTATACACACTCACGCAAAAATGCTTAAGTAAACAAAAATGTGCCCAAGAAAGTCTTTTTCGATTTTATTTTGTTTTGTTTGCCGGATTTTTTGTGGTAACCATTTTTTTTTAAGGTAACAAAGTAAAAGAAAAAATCTTAAGATCTCAATGTGTTGTGTGTATTGTGTTGCTGGTCACTTAAAGTTTCGTGGCGGAAACATTTGTTTAGAATTCCTCATCATAAGTCATGTGGACGGACATAGTGGGGCCTCTTTTAATTGTGCTGCCATATAAGTGGCCACCGTCGTCTCTTTCTTTGTTTCTGTTACGCAACGTTGCGAATTATCCAGACAGAAACCCAGATTTCGAAATGAAGGAAGAAGCTTTTTGCCTTTTAATACATTTGATTCTGTATATATGTATATATATGCACATTTTCTTTTGCTTTCTTCCTTATTTAATATTATGGTTAAATAAATTGATACAAAAGTAACAACTTCTCAACACTATTGAATGAACACGAATGGTAGCCGCAGCCGTGATGGTTAATATGATTTTAGTTTGCCTGCCACGCATGGCATGGTGTGTACTGTCGTCTTCTGTTACTTAGTTGAACGTACCATTTGTAGCTTGAGCACCAATCTCAACCGTTCATATAGTTCATTATTGGTTAGTTTCTCTGCTATGGTCTTATTTGCTGGCTTTAATTGAACTCCGCAAAAGGTTTGTGTGTTTTTAAGGGATTTCTGAACTTTGTAAAGTGCTGCATAATTTACTATATTGTACTATCAAGCAATAACCCATTGACCTTTTTCTCTGTTTAATATACGCTTTTTTTTTTTTTGTAAATACATGGTTAAAGCAAAATAGGAGGCGTGTATCGACGTTTTTGGAAATTTAACTAACTATCCGGCACCGAACGTAAGGCAGTTATAGCTGCAAGCCAACAAGTTTTCAATATCGTCTCCTTGTTTTCCTTTATTGTATTTTGTTTTTGTAATCATTAACGATAAGGACAAAATTTGACAATTGTGTTAAAAGAGCAACTCATAGAACTTTAATGTTTAATATAATATATTGTGCCTTGATAGCATATACACGTAAGTACTTTTCGTATAATATGAATGCGAATTTATTTTTTTGTCATTATCAGCACAAAGCTTTCCTATTTACTGGTTCCATTTACTGGAAATATGACATAGCAAACAAGCTGCAGTAATTTTCGTTTCACGAGACTAACATATTAATCTTTATAGGATACAACTTACTTTTAAAACACAACCATTTTCGCATTTTAGAATAAGTTGAGTGATTTCGAATCCTTCAGTCTGCTGAAAACTTATAACTCATCGTTCAATAAGATTGTAGGATAGCAAATAGTTGTTGCTACTGTTGGCTTCGCATTTGGTTTCGTAGTTAAAGCTCGTCGAGCAAGGACCCTAGAATTTTAATGCACTATTAGTTTCTAAAATAATGGACAAGAAATCACAATTTTTTGCATGCTGTAGCAGTCTTGTTGCTGATACAAATATTACATAGAGAACAATATTTCTTTTCAATCTCTTAAGCCCCTTAAGGAATGTAATTCTGCTTTTAATAGCTTTTGAACTATTTTTATGTTTAACAGTAAATCTATTTCCCATTTTCATTGTGATTAACTATACACCTGTTGTGGAAGATGTGTTGATCAAGTGTTCTTAGGTTACTAAAGTTAGCATCGAAAGTCTCATAAGCTGCTTGTCCTCTACTCTATTTTGCAATTCTGATCTTATAATCACCTCTGGGCCATCAAATGTTATTTTAAATTCATTTTTGTTATTCTCTCTATCTATCACAAATTCCAAATTTAGCTAAAGCAGTTTAGCAAAATTTTGTGAATTTTGCTCACATACGCTCATAATAATTTTTCTTTATATTATTACTCGTGGTCTACGAGTACGTTACTGCAAGTTCCGCACATACTAAACAGTATTATATTAGAGTCATAGCTTACATGCGTGTTGTGAGGTACCATTCAGCTAGCGTACCACAGGCAGTTACCGAGGCGCTTATCTAAATTGATACTTTTACATTTCCTAAGCAAAGTGATTTAAGTTAAAATGAAGAGGAGATGTTACGTCGTTTTGCTGCTTTCGTTTTCTGATCGACTTTTGATTGACTCTTTATTATCTAGGTCTTTTTCTCTTACGCTTTTGTAATTACAAAAAAAAAATATATTAAAAAAAGAAAAACAATTCTTCTAAAAACTTTGAATGTACAGGCAAATAATAAAAAAACAAAGAAATAAAATTAAAAACATAAATAAATTTATGTATAAGACACACCCACTTATTTGTGTTTTGACTGCTTGCTTAACTTAACTTCCAGGCAAAATATCATAAAAAAAAAAATAAGAAAAACGAAAAACAAAAAGAAACACAAGTCGACTATAAAGTATTCAGTCTGTCTGTTTGTCTGTCTATCTGAATGAGTGTGATGAGGCCAAAAACAAACAGAGGAGGTCTGACAGGCGTTAAAAACCAAATTGCACTTTTTTGTTGTTTATTTCTGTTCGTTAAATGCAATTTTAAACAATTTTCCATGATGCAATTTATTTATCTTTCTCTGCGGTATTGGAATTGAAAACAAAAAATCGATTAAAATCGAATAAATGTAAGTGATTGGTTTTGGGTTTATATACCAAAGCCCGAGCGTTTGTATATATGTTTAGGTGTGCGAGAGCGCGCGCGCGCGTGTTTACTATAGGTTTGAGACTTTGTTAAAACGATTTAAAAACTCATAACATGGTGGTAACACCTTCTTTATGTCTTTGTATACGGTTGCCATTCACTTTTGAAAGTTGTTTTTTAATTGGGACGAGAAACACGTGTGTGGCACCACCACCACCACCGCCGTCACTAGTATCATCCTTATTGCTGCCGCTTCTCTATAGTTAGTCCTATTTGGTTTCGCCTTAGGGCTCTCAAGAAATCTCGAGTAAAAAGTAAGAGAAATATCTCTTAAGCTTATGTGAATATTATTTATTTATAAAAAATAATTTATGATAAAACAAGCAAGTAAGTTATATTCGGCAGTGGCTGAATATCGCATACCCACTACTATGCTTTTAGCATTCGGCTCTCCAGGTTCTTTTATTTGAAACCCATATCGCTCGTATTTTTGAGAAAAAAGTAATCGCGAAGCCTACTGTATTCATTTTAGAATTAACCCATTTTAAGCCAGATTATATATCGTCATTTGACGAAAGGGCTTCTGCTCTGACCAATTTAGCCCATTTTCAATACCAATCTGCGTGCAAAAACTTCCAATGTTTCTACCACATTTTTTATGTTTATTTTTCCGACCAGGTGGGTGCCAACAACAAATACCACATAGACATACAGGCGGACAGACATGATTTAATCAATTCAGAATTTCACGCTGATCAAGAATATATAGGGGGTCTCTGAAGCTTTCTTTTTGGTGATACATGCATTATGAAAAAAAACAAATTGGGTTTATCCCAATACTTCAGCGGTGGGTATAAAAAAGTGCATTGTATAGTGAAATGGAAAAAGGAACAGAAGAGAAAAGAAATAAAACAAATAAATAAATAAGACGGATTTAGTTACTTGAGTTTAGAGCAATGGAGTTTGATCATCGAGCTGTGTGGCGAATGCTTTACAAGATTGACAAATTGTAAGAAAACGCCTTTGCATACACAAAACAAAACGCGCAAGCGTATCGTGCATTGAAATGCAGATGCATATTGCATTTGTTCATAATAATGCCTTTCCTTCTCTTCACTATTGAAATACATATATATATATATATAGATATATAGGCACACATATTCAGATTGTTTTCCTCTTGTGTATGCATTCGTTCTTTTTTTTCTTTTTTGGCGTTTCAGTAGCTGTTTCGCGATACAACGAACAGTGGCAAACAATACGACAGAAACATGCGTTTCTCCATTGAAAAATCATATCGAAATGCACACAAATTAAGGCCGCCGGCAAATTAACTTTATTTCATGGCATCATGATAAATGCAAGGAAATCAATTATTAGGTGTTTGCAAAAATTTTGATCAGCGACTTCTACAGGTAAACATGATGAAAATACCAGTGTACATAACGGTTGAATTCGATGATTTGGACCAGTTTTCCATTTAATATAATTGATTTATTCAGCCTCCGCCGACGCTAATCATGGAGCTTTCTAAGTTCTTCATCTTTCAAATCCATTCTTTTTGTTGTTTATTTCAAGAAATCTGGTGCCGAAGCCCGCCAAACACTTTCAGAGGCTTATGGTGATGCTGCTCCATCCTGTCCCAATTGTCGGTTTTGGGTTCAACGGAGTAAAAGTCACGACACGAATTGACTGAAAAAGCTATTTTTTGGCCACTTGTTGCAAGAGTTGTCCAAGATACACTGTTACAGCTCGAATGGGAGGTTCTGCCATATCCAGTGTACTCACCAGGCATGGCGCCTTCTTATTACCGCTTGTTCAGATTGGTGTAGCATGGCTTGGCTGGCACGCGGTTCCGCAAAGTTGAAGAAGTGCGAAATTGTGTCGGTGGGTGGATCGTTGGCAAACCAATATAAGTTCTTTCGACGTGATATCGCCAAGTTGCCAAAAATTTTATGAAATGTTGCAGAAAATGATGGAAACCATTTTGACAATAAATGCCTTTTTCAAGTGAAAAATTGATCAAAATTTTTGCAAACACCTAATATTTGGTGGCCCATGTTTCTATTACAAATCCCATACACAAGTGTTTAAAATGTTGCCGGTGAAGAAGGGGGACGGGAAGGCAAACGGTAAGAAAAGAGAAATTGACAAAGAAACTGAGAGAGAGAGAGAGAGAGAGAGAGAGAGAGAGAGAGAGAGAGAGAGAAGAGAGACACAGTGAAAAAGAGAGAGAGAGAGAGAGAGAGAGAGAGAGAGAGAGAGAGAGAGAGAGAGAGAGAGAAGAGAGCGAGACCGAGTGACAAAGAGAGAGACAGCGTTAGTTCAGAGTCATATATAGTGTATGCGCATAGTGTCAGTAGTGATATTTCTGTTGCCATTAAATGCTTGTCAAAAAGCAAAGATTATCGACGACTTTTGGTTAGAGTTGTTTTTATACTAAAGAAGAGTGTGCCACACTTTTATGTTTTGCAGCGGTAAATTCGCTGGAGAGGAAACAGTTCTGATATCGTAAATTTGCATTTTAATCAGAAACACGGTGGTAAAATTTTTACCATTAATGGTTGTCATTTGAATTGGACGACAACAAACGACAATCAGCAACAAGTGAGAAGAAAACAAGTCATGATCTATAATCATTGGGAAGTCGTTGCGTTGTACAAGAACGAATTTTGATAATTTAAAAAATATTTTAACACGTTTAAGAACGATAATTAATTTAATTAAAATAAATGAGTTTTATCTAATTAGGATTTTAAAGAACTTGAGTTGGTAATGTATTGGTGATATCGTTGAAAAATGTTTTTAGGGATTTAGTACTGAAATCATTCGACAAGTTCTTAGTAACATAACCTGCAATAAAATAACTTCACATTTTAATATACGATTTTTTGTAAATCGCTGTTTTTTACGTTCGTAAAGCTACTACTTTTCCAAGTTTTTAGAATATTATCTAATATGATATAATATTAGGGAAAAGTTTATATTTACAAAGACCAATGTATTGGTTGTATTATACAATTTTTGAGCAAATACTTATTAATGGTGGTTTCATTTACGTACATGTACATAGGATCTTAAAGGACACCTAGAACGGAATTTTTCTATTACAACTTTAGAGAGACAAACTTTTGATCTCGACATTACCAATTTCTCTGTTTTTGACGTAAAAACATTGAGCCAAATACATTCTTACACAATTTTACACTTTATTCGCTGAAATATGTAATAACATTAATTGTTGTACCGTTTCTAAAGTCCAGTAAGTTTGTCAAGTATATGGACACAGCGGCATTTGGTTATTCGTGCCAGTGTTATTAGAAACCACTGTGATTAACCAATTACAATAGGAAACTGAAGTTTTTCTTTCGGTTTATACCCATTCATCGAACCACAGATATTGTCCTGTGTCTTTTTGAACTGAAAAAAACGTTAGAACATCGTTGTCAGTAACTTACAACTTCCAGAAAACATCGATCAATAATCTGATAAAAATATCTGTAATGGCTATTTAAAATTTTCGGGATAAATTAGACGACGTTCGCTTTGCTAGGTTATCTATACCATTAATAGAAAACTGGTCGACACTAAAGTTTCTCTTTATATAAAAGCCAATTTCTTGTTTCTCGACTTAAAAGTAGCGTTGAAACCTATAGACGCCCTAGATCGCTAACATGCCAAGATACTCTTCAGTAACTCTATGCCGTATCATAACTGCCTTTCACCATATGTGTAAACGAATACCTACTTTTTATAGAAACACTTATTTCCTGTAAGAATTTTTATATGGGAGGAGGTTAAATAGGTAGAAAAACTATATTCGGACGTGATCTAACCTTTTATAATCATCACCATTATCCTAAAAAAGACAAAAAAAGTAAAAGAACTGCGTTTTCGTGCTCTATAATGTGAAGTAAGGGAGGCTGTTTTATTATTTTCAATATAAACGTTTTTGTCGCGTGGGCGCGTGGGAATTGTAGGCATATCCTTCGAAAAGTTTAGGTCATTTGTAGGCGATTTCTTCATTTGTGCGGTCAGGAGAATGTTTACCACTGATAGTACGCGATTGCGAAGATGGATAGATGGACAGACGGACAGGCTTAGCTGTATCCCAAATTTGAAATAGGCTAAGAACTTATATAAAAAAAATAGGATTTTGATACACTATAATATCAGGCATTTTTCCATTCTTGTACAGGTACTACATCGTGTATAGAATATACGTTAAAATTTTTGTGCATTTGTCTGCTACAGTTTACGAGCTATGAGGGAGGAAGCAATTTTCATTTCTTCTTCGGCTCACGTAGTACTATAGACGCTTCGACCGTTTGAAAAATGATTACATCTTATTTAAATCTTCCAAATCCATCTCATATGCCATTCAATAGTTTCTCAAAAGCTTTTATCGGGAAATATATTTATTCCAAATAGGGCTTCTTGCGAGGAGTAGCCGTAAAAATGGTTTTATAAATATTTCTTTAAACTTAGGGCTTATAGGTTGAATAGATGGAAATACATGAACTTTAAATAAATTCATATCTAAATTTATTAGTTCATGGAAGAATTTCACGGCGTTTTTCTACCAAAGTTAAAATAAATTGGCTTTTTTGTTTGTTTTAAAAGGACTTTAATAAATCAAATATGCAGCATTTTGATGAATAGTCTTTTGCTATTTTTCTTTCAAAACTCTTATCTTATCATTGTGAAAGTTTTGGGATTTCTGGTCGTAAAACGGAACCAAGTGATTTTTAGATTTGATGTTAGTTTTACAAAGTTAAAAGGGTCACGTAGAGAGTAAAACAAATTTGAATACATTGAAACTTCATTGTTAGGCTCTCTTCTTTTTCACCAAATCATCAAAACTGTGTGTCACCTGACATTATCGCGATAGAAAATATACCTTTCTTACGTCTGTGGAAGCTTTATCTCAATTATTGAATCCATTTTCTGTCAAGTCAGGTTGCAGCGGCTCATAAGGCATAACAATTTCCCTTTGAAGCATTGGAATATTCGCATAAAAAAAATAAACCAAGTCGCCTATACTCGTCACAGCGTTTCCAATGGAGATCACGTCCGAGCACCTTGTTGCATGATTTATATACGTCGGATTAATATCACTTGCTTCGTGAATATTCGCCAATATAAGCCGATGCACATGAAATGCTTTACTGGCTTATTAACAGGCTAATAAACTGACAGCATCTTCTTTCGAGTAAAAATATTAATCGTTATTTCTATTGATGTCTGATGCAATTGAATATGATTCTTCTATCCATATCGACTTTAAACGCGCTCATTCGTTCACAATTTGTCTATTTGTTCCTAAAATCTGACGGTCGCAAAAATTTAGATAAAAAATTAATTCTTTACGCATTTACTCGATTGAATTTGAAAATTAATAACGTTTGTCATAAATTTGCATAATATAGTCGATGGATGGTATCGATTTAAAAATTGGCGCAGATATCCGTCAGGATATCCTTTAAGTCTGATGCGAAAACGATTTCAAGCATCCTGTTTTCTATCTTTCAGATTAGTTGGGATAGTGGGTATTCAAGCATTGGTTCAGAAAATTATTGTGTTTTCAAGAAAAGTATTTAATTTTCCTAATATAACCCCAGGGGTTATGCTCTACTTTTTCATCTTTACTCTATAGGACAAAGTTTTCATGCAAGAAAAAAAAGTGGCAAGAAAGAAAAAAGCATGCGAACGTACGCCCATATAATACGTAATATGTATATAGCTACGCACTATACATGTAGAAGCATTAAAATCATTTAACAATGGGAAAGAAATATGTATTATGAAATTTATGTGGAAAGAGGAATTGGCACCTCGAAGCTATATTTATGATGACATAAAGTATTTAATTGGAATTTTATAACATTTTACACCATCAACACACAACAGATGCTTAAGCAAGAACAAAGACAGATAGACAGACAGATACATATGATTTTAATCTTTTATAGAGAAAGGAAATACTAAAAACTTTCTGGGGAAATCGTTTACTTTAATAAACCTACTCCCAGTGTCTTTTATTATTATCATTACTTTTTCTTTTTTTAATATTTATCAAATCACAATAATAATAATATTTACTACAAGTGTTGATGTCTGCCGACGCCTTAGCAAGGCTATGAAGATGTTTCTATATTTAAGGGATTTAATTGTTTCGTTTGACATAAAAGCGACAGCGAGACACACATCAAAGCAATTGCGAATGATATAATCATTGCACCGAAATATATATGTATGCTCGGCAGGCATTGTGGGGCCGTGTGTGTAGACACGTTAATAATGGCGTGAAAGTAGTTCAACCTCTCGCTTCCTTATCTATATATTTCGTAACATATCGCACATTGGTCCACAGGCAATGAACGATAAAGTGCACCAATTAAATTTTACGTCGTACTACAGCAGCAGTTGACGTCGTCAACATGTGTAGAGATATGTGCGTGGAATAAGAAGACTATAAGCAATAATAGTAATAAATGTCAAGTCATAAACGATTTTAGAGTCACCGTTGTAACGACGAGTTCTTATGGATTTGTCACTTGACTAAGGCTTGTTTTATTGTTTCATTTTTTGTCATAATGTGAGTGTTAAGGTGATTTTATAGTTTACTATTTAAAAAAATTTTTTTTCACATTAATGAGAAGCGGTGTAGATAAAAAAAAATTTAAAGAAAAGTAATTTTTCCTATTCGTTGCCGAAAGATGGAATTAGATATGCTATGTTTAACATCTTGTTTGTAACACTTGGAAATATTCAAGATAACATACACGGTGTTTGATACGAAAAGAAAAAATCATTTTCTATCTCATCGATAATACTTTATCTTACAATCACGATTGCTAAAAGTTTCTCAAATAAGAAAAATTTATTTTTGTTTTGCCCACATTCCCAAATTTCAAACAAATTAGTACCCTCTCCAAGAACGATAGAATTAGGCCAAAAGTTTTCTAACATTTCGATGACAATTTTCCATATTGATTTCATCATTTAATCCAAGGCTTTTCCCCTGAAGCATCCTTTTCAGACCCTTGTCAGTATGTAATATTCGCTGGTGATGAGAAATGGGTAAAAAGACTGAATCAATTCTTCATATTAATCGCATTAGCAGGCCCATGTGATAACGAATTGCATTAAAATATATTAAAAAAAAAAACAAAGAATTTATATCTCAAATGGACCGCTACTTAAACAAAAGATGAGTCCAATCGTTCGGACCATCCGTCGATTTATCTATTTGCAAGATCGTGAAATCTATTTGCAAGATCGTTTACGATGAGTTAAAGAAGGAAACAAACGAGATTTTTAGGTAAAAATCGTACCGGTCACTATACTCATAATTAATGTTTTATGGCTCAGAAATGGGCGAAGAATAAATTTGGACAATTTCTACAGAAGTCACTGTCGACCTGTATCATAATTGTTATTAAAGCTGCCAGAGCTAATCTGGAAATAGGTAGGAATATTTCGTCTGTGAAATTACAGCAAAAGGGTGGTACATCAGATTTACCGATCATAGATCCCATAACATAGCCTTGTCATTTGGCTGGCTAGTTTCTGCTTTTATGTTTCAACATGCTTAGGAAAAAACATGTATTGATTCGTTTATTTATTTTACTTATTAACATGCGAACTTCAGGCGAATTTGTGTAGGTATTAGAATTTATTATTATGTATATTATATATTGTATTACTAATGCTAATTATTGTTTAAAACTAATACAAAGTATGTAAAGCGTGGTAGAGACCTAGTTTCACTTAAATAGAGCTCAATGTGCAAATTGAAACGTAGTCTTTGGTGGAATAGAACCCTTAAATCAATGAACGAATCTACGTTTTCCAATTTCTGTGAACCGATGAAAAATTCGGTAGTGAATGAATTCCTTCTCCAGAAAAAAAGCTTCTTGCATTTATTTAGATTTAATTTCATAAAATTTAATGAATTTAGTTACATAGCGACCAAATCATTTACTTAAGTTCAAAGCTGATACGAGTGCGATTGCATGGACGCCAGCGTGCATTAAGCTATAGTTGATCGTAAATGTATAAAATGAATAAAAAGAGTTCTAAGTGGCTGCCTTGAGAGACCCCTGACGTCACGGGGAATTCATGCGAAGTAGAAAATAAAGTGCATTAAATTTTTTGTCTGCCAGTTTTTAAGACTGTACTGAGTTACTGCGCGGAGTTTGAAGACAAGCCATCACTCCATATTACTAAAGCTAGGATTTTAATTAAACCATATCTTTGAAAGCATCGTAAATTTTATAACAGAAAAATTACTTTAAGAACAATTTTGGCTTAAGCTTTCATAGTTCAAGTAAATTTCTAATCTTTGGCGTAAGATTATTTTCAAAAAGTCAAAGCAAACACAGAGAGGTAGCAAATCAACATAACCAACTAGTCTATATGACTCATATGAGAATAGACTTAAGATTTGAATTTGATTTTCCTCAATTCCTTTTTCTGGAAGAGCTCAATAACATTTACGAATCTGATGCAGGCTCGTCTTAATTGTCACAAATAATAAATAAATTTTGTCATACAATTTTACTTTGACAAGCAAAAGTTATAATTTAACCTAAAGTAAGTGCTACTTTACTATAAAATGCTTTAAGAGACCAGCACATGCTTTCAGTTATTTAATGAAGACTTTGAAGATTATATGAAATTCATTCAAGAAAAATTTTAATTTGAACTCTTTGAATTACTATCGGTATGAAATTATATATATATAATTACCTGGTCTACAAATTTCTGAACATTGTCCAAAAAATAATCCTGGGCGGTTAATTATAAAGTTTGTTTGATTTAATCGGCCAGGTGTTCCATCAACTTTTACCCCTGAAGCAGATACTGCTCATGAACGAATTACGTCTGCTGCAATCACCAAAAATTCGAATTTGCAAATTCTGTATGAATCAAATTCAATATCTATAAAATCTGAATATTCATAATTTCAGTATGATTGGTGTCCCATAGTTTTTAATGCCATATGTAGTTCACTAAATTCATCTAATAAATAATTTGAACGAAGAGAAACAATAACAAATTGCTGGTAAAGGGATATCAAAAAAAAAAAAAAAAATTGTTAGTAAAATTGTTCAAATAATTTCAATAGAATTATTCAATTATTATTATTTTTTTTTTTTTTTTAAATTCCAAATAATATTCATAGTGGGATCAATCATCTTTTCTTAATAAGAGAATGTAGTCTGAGTTTGTGATGTTCATAGCGATCGTTTTCTTTATTATAAAACTATAAATTATGTGTTTCATATATCCAGGCAATACATATATACTGCCTGTGTCCGAAGGGAAGAAAGGGTAATGGGCAGCTGGGTTAACTTATTGCTTCTACAACTACTAGAAACGGCGCAATGACCTAATACGCATGGAAAGTGTACTCGCACGTAGTTCAATGCATAATAATATTGCCTTTAAAAACGTCTAAGCATATCCGAGAATTGCTGAGTTCGCTCCGTTTTTTCAGAGCATTTGCTAACGCTAAGTAGCGCCCAATTGCATTTAGTTTGGAATAATATGTCTGTAGCTTTTGGTCAGTCATTAGTAAGACATTAGAAGGTCATTTATATACAAAAAAATGCTACCAAATGTGGTACTAGCAATGCAGAGCAATGTAGAGGGCATGTGTTAAATTTATGAGTATATGTATGTTGTTCTTATATTTAAAATTGATTAAAAATTTTAAATTAAAAACTTTGTTTTCTAAACTTTTTGAAAATATATTCGATTTAAAAATTGCACCCCAGAGACTTGAAGAACACGGTTTGAGTTTTTGTCTCGTTGTTCTGTTTGTCCAGTTTAATCCCATACTAACAGATGTATATGTAAATACACGCATACATGAATATGTAGGATATGTCCGTTTACTGTAAGGTTTCATGTTCGGGACCTAATGGCCATTACGTAGCTGTTAGATTGGTAATTTTTAGGATTTTATGGCTTATATAAGAGTTTACCTGTTTTTGCTTATTTATTTTTTTTGTTTCTAACACACACTATCGCCCGCACATACACATAAAAGGTACTGTGGGTAATTAAAATCTACGAGACTTTTGTTGAAGTTCGACTGAGTGCATACTGGTATTGTTTATTTATTAACATACGCATACTAATTCGAGTACGTGTGCATTTGTGTACATTTGCAGATATAAACTGGCCTAAATTAACACAAACAAGCTTTAATTAACTGTACAGCCAGTATTTCGAAAATTCTTTGTGAACAGTAAAATGGGAAGCCGTGCGACTAACAGATATCTGTCTGTACACTTTGTTTCTAAACTCTGACTTAACATTCACCTAGAATCGGTTTTTCATTCTTAAAAAGTTTTGAGTAATTTCTTTGTATATTTTGCACGATATGAGATATTTGAGATTATCTAATTGAGATATTCTAAAAAGAAAAAACATTGCGTTGAAAATTTTCAGATTTACAATAAAAAGGTTTCTAAATGGGAGATTTCTCAACTTTATCCTACTACGACCGCTTGGTCAGGAAGAAAATATTTCCGCACTTTCCAAGCCTTCCCATGTTCAATTCTTCACCTTATTCTCAAGTCAACATTTCACCGCAATGAATTAACAAAAATGTGTCATAAATAATCGTGGTTTTATCTCAGTTGATTTTGTAGGGTTCTCGGTCAGTTGGCCATATAGCACGGCTTGCGATGTATTTCTTTTTTGCTTAGTGAATAGCTGAATCAAAGGATATAAATTAGAAGCTAAACTTTTTTAAATTTTTAAATGTTCCAAAATTGGCGTTTTATGCATCTTTAATTACAATCATATTTCGCTTCCGGCTTTTGTATCGCAATAATGTTGTGCGCTGTGATTTTTTGCTGAAATGATGTCTTTAGTTACTGGTTGCATGTTCACATTTTTTCCACTGGATTTATTTCCCGTTTCCGTACTTGCGTAGGGAATGCCATATTATCTCAAATATATTATTAGGTGTACAAATAAATTCCCCCCGCTAAAATTGCTTGCTTCATAAAATGTACTTGATGTGCTCAATTTTCTCGAAATTTTAGGTATAGAGAATTTATATAGTAGTATGTGAACCGTTCAAGTTTCAGTGTTGCTTATAAACGGTCGTATAGTATAGTATATCAAAGTTTAAAGAGATGCATGTCATTTGTGAAACCGCATTTTTCTTTGTTTTCAACTGGATTTATTTGGAAAAGGCAGCTAAAGCTACGAAAATGACTACGGAATGAAATGGCTTAAAATGAAAATGGAATTAGCTACAAAATACTTGGAAAGTAGTTTGCGAAGTTTTACCGCGCCCGTGGTTGCAGTTATTGCCCTTATATGTCAAGTTTTTTAATCGTGTTGACGCTAACAAAGTTATAGTGCGCAATGATTTCTTATTTAATTATTCTTTATTGTTTGCTGCTTGACGTGCATATAATATTCTTTCCGTTAGTCTACTTAAATTATGTTTGCGAACATCGACGATAAAGAGATATTTTTTTTTTTTGTGGTTCAAATATTCGCAAATTTTTATAAGTATTTACGCTAAAGAATGTCTTTTATTTATCAAATTCATTCATTTTAGAGATCAAAGACACATACCTTCTAGCTTGTTTAAGCGGGTAAGAATGCCTCCCGAAATGACCGATTTAAGATTTTTATCCATTGTGTGTCGTTGGAGGTCCTCCCTTGGAATTCGGATATTCCTAAAAACTTAGCTAGAATGCTGAGAGTTAGTCCATGTATTCAAAAATAAATTATTTACATACTATAAAAAAGCAAAACTGCGAAATAAGAACAAAAAAGTTTTTTTGTCTTGAGCATAATTTATGTAGGCTTAGTAGTAACGCTACAATATTCGATTGTAGGATTGAGCAACGAATCATGCATTCGATATGTCGATCGTATATTTTACCATACGTATCGAATTTATTTTAAATAATATTTTTATGCGACCTGAGTACACCTTTTGGGTAATAGCAGAAATCCAAACTATGCGTATATGGTTTGATTCAATTTAACTGATTTTCACGCTCCAGATGGAGATCGAAAGATATAATGACGCATCTGAAAGCCCTAATCAAGGTTTATATGTGCTTTATGAGCTTTCCATACGAACACTTTTACGTTTTACTTTACTTTTGCAAAAATAATAGTATCACTGATAAGATGATGGATGTATAGAGAAAAAAATTGCATATAATTCATTGTAATGGTGGGTATATAACAGTGGCCCCATCGCACATGTAGCTTTCTTATTTGATTTTAAAAATTTTGCTCATTCTTCGTAAGAGTTGGTTCAAAAACATTCACATTCTTTTGGTGACATAGCAAGTCATGCTAATTATGAATGCATTGCGCTCTTTATTTTTATTTATTTATTTTTTTTGGTTATTGTTGACGACTCATGACGGCGACGTTTACCATATTATACGAGTAGTGCACAATACAACTGCAATAACATTACTTGCAATCACAACGTGAAAACGATCCGCGAACCTTTTTGAAATGTGTGGCTGACTGAATTTGAACATATTTTCTCTTTACCGCTTCGATGTCAACAACTTTTGCAATGACGATGAGAATTGTTTAAATGATCATTGGAACGTGCAATCGTTGGCGCCAATAACGCCACCCAATAAATACTGTTGACACAATCCCTAAAGATTATCTGGCATTTTCAAATTAAAGAAATAATAAAAAAAGAGGAAATAAAAGAAGAATTACGCGATTCCTCTGCTTTTATTTTTTGATCGCAAGAAACGCATGCAATTCTCATGTCGAGCTTTTGCACTCATTTAAGCAAACAAAAAATCCACTAAATTCTTTAAAAACAGTTTTACAAAATCAACTTATGGCGTGGTAACGATACAGAGACAGCGTTCGTTTTGTACCTGTTTCTGTTATTGTTCTGTTTTTTTTTTCTTCTTAAAGTATGGGATGGTTATGTTTTTACCTTTTTCAGCGCGTGCATGTGTGTTACGTGCACGTGTGTGTACGTGCGTGTGTATGTTTGAATGAGTTTACAAAAGTAACCTCCCAGTGTTTAATAACATTCAGCTTAATTCATGTTAACTGTCATCGTGGCAATTTTTCATAATTAAACGAAAGTGGCCAACTAGCGCAATCCTACAGACGCCGAGTCGATCAATGAATCGTATTTGTATTGGTAAGCAATCAAGTGTACCGTCAATTGCCTTTAAAGCCTTTTAAGTTTTATACGTTACATGATTGGTAGAGAGTTTTATAGCTGATTAAAAATCAATTTAATCTAGCAAAAGGCAAACTTCCCAGCTAGCAGGCTTTTTCAGCAGCAATTACGGTAGGAAAAATCCATTTCAAGTAGTGTAAGCTTTTCTACACAATACTCTTCTGTTTCTCTAGATTATTCTTTATTTCCGTCCTATTCATCGAATCGATAATTTTTCTTTACATTGGTCCACATTGTAAATTTTAACATTATTTCAACTGTTGCTGCCGTTGTGCTAGTGCCGCTTTTGCAAACTTGCGCATAAAGTATTGTATTATTGTAGTTGGTTCTTGTCTTGCTTCTGTGTATCGATCGTGCGAGAAATTCATAAATCATCTCACTTTTCGCTGTTTGGATGAATTTACTCATTTTCTTTCACACATAATGATGATGAAGATGACGACGATAGATGGTTTTTCATCTACCTTTTCTTTTTTCTTAGACAAAGCAAGGGCGGTAGCTTCGTTTGCTTAAAGAATTTTCAAACAACGTTTTGTTTTGTGTATGTAACTCATTGATTGTGTAATTTATTGACCGGCTTTTAATCAAAGTCTTGATTACATGATCACACAAACGAAATGTAAAAAGTAAAGTGTGCGTGTTGCATACCATTCTACCCTACACAAATTTTTCTTAATGTCAACGGCGGAATAAGTGAAAACCATTATAGGTTGGGACACGATTTTCTTAGGGATTGGCTCGAATAATTAATACCTAAAAAAACAAATTTGAACATTTTATACCGATTATCGAAAAACGCAAGCTGCGTCAGCAGTTTGCCGCTTTTCGTCATATAATGTAGAATTCTTAGTCAACTTGTATGGGATCTTTCAGTTCAAATTCGTTGCTCTTCGCTCTGTTATTGAAAATCCTATGAGCAAAGTACTTGAGAAAAAAAAACACTAACTTGCTACTAATGCTGTGATCAAAAAGAACATTGAAATTGCGCAGACTTGTCTAAACGAGTAACTTCTTCTTAGTTTAGCCGCAATTTGAATAATATCTGTGTCGAATTTCATGTCATTATCGTCAGTGGCTAACTGGATTCGTTCATTTACTTTCATCTAAAGAAGTGAGTTTTTCGAATATTTAAAATGAGTGAAAAAGTTTAGCGAAGAAGTTTCATCTAATTTTACTTTAAAATAGGAATTTCAGTTTTCAAATATTGAAAAGTATTTCTGGTTGCAAGATATCGATTACAGCAGCAAGTATTTTTATGTGGTGTAATTTGCGTAAAGAAAAATGATATCTTGCCTATCGATGGATGATTATCAGAGTTAACGATTAAAAACCTTATTCATTACGGACATATATGATTCGGGTCGATTTTTAAAGATTGCTAGTGGGTCTCAAACTAATGCTCTTTCTCACTCTACACTGCTTCTTTAAGACTCTAATCAAAATTCCTAACAATTCTATACATCTTTATCTGGCTAATGGCTGTTCTTGAAACCGATTCGGGAATATCATTTTAACTTATTTCGAAGAATTCGGAAATACTCGTTCTGATATGAAAGTAAACAGATGTATCTCATTAATCACTAAATTTATCGGCATGAAATTTACATACAAATCTCAGTTAAGATGCTGCCAATCCACGTCGACTTGCTGCAAAATGGAAAAGTTTTACTTCCTTTCGATAATAAACCTCTTTTTACTTCCTTTCGCTAATAAACTTTTGAAAGAATTAAACGAACTGACAGCTGGCAGAATTAAACAATTTGAAAATGATTGACGATCGTTATTATATGAAAAAAAAGAAAAAAAAAAAAAAAACGTAACGAAACTAAAATAAGCCTAACAGTAGTAAATATTGTAGAATATTTACATGAATAATTCAAGATCGAAAACTGATACCAATACAAAATTATGTTTAAATGTGATAGGAAGCAAACAGTGCCAATTAGTTTATTGTCTGCTCGTCCACAATTTTATTTTTTATTGCCACTACCGAGGGATGGGGGTCATAATGATTGCAATACCCAAAGGGAAGCTTCAGAGACCCTATAAAATATATATATTCTTGATCGTCATAAAATTCTGAGTCGACTAAGCCATGTCTACCCGTCTAGCCGGATATAAATTTCTTATTTGTTTAAATATCAGATTTAATTGTTCTCTGAATTTCGCAAATATTATCGATATAAGTAAGCGCCTCAAATGTAGTGTTAAAACAAGGTGACAACACACCTACCGTAATAAGGCAAAATTAGCAACTACTCATTGTGATCGTGATGTGCTAAAGACGAACTGAGCTGAACAAAAATCAGTAGATCGGCAGTGTCCGAGCTATAGAAGCAATTTAGGAAAAAATATCAATCGGACTTAATTTAAAGAATACAAATGCAAATGCAAAGGGTTTAATGAGGGTAGAAGGCTTGCGACATGCTTCCCGCAAATCCCGCAAAAATCTGTCTAATATTACTGAATATGTGCGGCGAATGGGAAGGATATATAGAAATCAACAAGCCTCTTAATATGTTTTAATTTCTACTCACTACATTTTCATGAATGCTTGGTAGGTTACTTCCTCTATTTTCGACATTTTCATTTCAGTTCCTCTTAGGTTCCGTTCATTACATTTTGACAAATGTTAAAATTTCGTTCAGATAATTTATTGACATTTTCCCTTCATCTTTCTTTCTTTTTATTCATAACTACAATGAGTTGAGAGTGTTATTCCCAATATCTGAGTTACTATTAAATATAGGTAACGTGACTTTGAATTATACTTACCTATTACCATCATGAGTACAATTTATGGAATAATCTGTGATTTTATATCCATATAGTATTTGAAATATCTATTTTTTTGTTGGCGATATTTTATTTCTTTATCGACGAATTTTATCTAATGGAATACCACACTATCCAGTATACGCCATGTGCAAATAGAAAAAAAAATCACACAATATAAATATCAATTATTGTCCGGAAAAGGAAAAAAATTATTATAATATATATATATATATATATATATATATATATATATTTATTTTTTTTTTTGCCAAATTAATCGACTTATTAAGATGGATGAAATTAACAAAAGCAATTCCCATGGTATGCAATAAAGTTAGTAACGTGAACTTCCTTTGTTATGGCAACTAAAAGTGGAAGGATCGGATCGCCCTTTTAGCGATTGCAAAGTGATTTATTCACATGTCCAATTGAATTGTTTTGCGCGCGCTTGATCACCCAAAACGCGACAACAAAACGATGGTGTGCAATTATTGCAAGTAGACACACGGACGAACCTACAAGCAAAAATATACTTACACATAAAGAAAAAGATGCATTTTGCAAAGAAGACTTTGCAAACTGCCACTATGCAACAGACATAATCCTTTACTGACGGCTCTGGCGCTGGTTGAGTGGCGGACAAAATCAAAAACTGTGGCCAGTTTTTGAGACCTAAGTCTCAAGATCAGTTAAACAATCTTATGCGGAAATCAGTTACACACACATATATATATTTATAAACATATATAAGTATACTGATTCAAGCAAGACAATTGATGTGTACATGATTGACATGCCATGCACCAAAGTTGACATTTTCTGTGGTCGGCTCAATAACAATAGCATTACCCGTACAATACCAGCAGCAATAAAAAGAAGTTAACTATCGCGCGTATCCTTTTTTATTTCGTACATATAGTTAATAAACAAACAAAAGGGTAAGGCAAACAAAGAAAAGAAAAAAAAAAGAACGTTATGGTGACAATTCCCCAAATGACAAACGGAGGCGCCATGTTAACCAGTAGATTGGCCCCGAACGTTTTGTATATATTTTTGTGTTTGTGTTTTATTGACTGCATTTTGTTAACTGTTGGTTTATATTTGTGTGTGAATGCGGCTCAAACTCTGACGAAGATGAATTTTTGTGGCGTCTGATTGCCAATTGTTTGTTCTTATTTCCATTTTTCATTGATTGCCATCAGGTCTCTTATTATACTTATTACAGTAAGGACGATAATAGACCAAATTTGACATCGCGTTTGTAACCCTTTAAAGTACATATCAGCGAGCTCTATAAAATATAGATATCGTTGATCGGTGCAAGCAATTAAATGGATTTAGTCCTATTTCGTTCTCTTTCTATGCTCCTTCGCAAAAACTTAAAACTTGGCATATAAATTATGAAAATGAAAATTATGCGCCCAGGCGCACAACACATCCTGCAATAGGTATTGAATTATGAACTTAGAATTCATAAAAATTGCTACAATGGAGACAGAATAAAGATCGCACTTGAAAATGAGCAGGATCTGCAAGCAACCAGATCCAAAGTGGGCAATAAACAGTAACTTGCGGCTAAATAGCAGATATTGACGGCAAGATCAGTATTAATATTTCATAGGATCAGATAAAAGGACCACTTAATCCGTTGCCATTTTCAGGTTGAAAAATATATTTTGTAATTATAATAATTGGATTTAAGCGGTGGGTATTAAAGATTCGCTTTAAAGTTAGTATACATTTTTTATTTGTTTCGTTTTCATTTATTTATTCTTATTTTTGCTCTGTATATCACGACTTGAGTGCAAAACGATGGCGCTAAGTTGAGTTTAGCATCTTACTGTGCCACGATCGATCTCACTCTATAAAGAAGATTGTATGTTTCTTCAAAAAAAAAGTATATATATGTGAGTATATGTATGATAAATATAATCAGAAGAATGATGACGATCCTCAGCAACCCCGGATGGTCATACAAATCGAAGTCTTTTTTGCCAAGAAAACGGTTTGATATTGTTTGGTTATAATATTACACTCCAGGATGGTGCCTGGTTTGTGCCTTCGCTTGCAAAGTGAGATAGCTTCGTAATCTATTGAATTAAAAATTTACGTTTTATGTGCATAATTTATATACTGTTTATCATTTGTGAGGTTTTCGTAAGTCACCGACTTAATTATCATCGGTATTTTGTGCAAATTTTTCTTGTACGGTTTGAAACAATTTTGGAAATGTTGGTTTAGAAGCGAAGCACGATAAACCATCCATCCGTTGCCTTCACAATTATCTGTTGTCAGGGAATCCATTACGATTAGAAACATGAAAATTCCTTTTCGTTCCTATACGCACCGTCAGATTACGTGAATGTATTAACTTATTCGTTTTGTTTGCAACGCTCAGGCATACGCAATTGAGAAGTCATGAAACATAACAGTCATCACTTGAAGCGAAGTTTTGTTTGTCGTACAATTGCAAAAATTCGGATAGAAAATGCGCGCTATATATGGTCTTACATTCATTACAAATAACATAGTTGAAAATGGACCCAATCCTCTTTATATAGGTAGAGCCTTATCTATTGGCTGTAAGTCTTTCGTGAAATAAACAAATCAAACAGACCTATCCGGCCGGATCATTTTTCATCAACGCAATGCGGGCTCTTACATATCGCTTATAAAAACCGACCATAATATTTAAAAACTCAATAAATTAAAATAATGAATTTTCCGTAGTACAGTTTTGATATGGCAACCAATGATTTCTTTTTGTTCTTGAACTTTAAGTATAAATTACGTGAACAATGATTCTCGCCGGCAGAGCAAGTCGTTGTTACGCTCAAAAATCATCTTTCGGAGCTATCTCAAGAGGAATAGAAAATTTGCTATTATCAATACGTTGGAACGTGTGCAAAATGCATAAATCGTAAAGGGTAATTAGCCTGTTTTTAGCCAATTTTAGACGACAAACTAATATTTTTTCGCTCATTTTGGGATTAAAAGGTGAATAGCGCCCCGTTTGAGAAAGTAATCTAAAACAATTAAACGAGAGCCTTTAATATTTTGTAGTATACCAATGGTCCATAAGTTATAGCAGATTTAGTTACCAGACTTTGCTGAAATATTTACAAGTTTAAGAAGAACAAAATAGCTTCGAGTGCTTTTTCACGAACTACAAAAAACAGTTGTGCAAGATTTTAAACACCGAAATATTATATTACTTGATTTGCCTCACATCACAAAATAATTATCATAACTTTTATAAACTGCGATCTCTTGGTAGAAAATGTATTCAAATTTGGCGCTTATATGTATTTGTATGAGAAAATTGATTAAAATTTATTACTTACGACATTTGTTTTGATTGTTTGAATGAATAGATAGTCGGTAATAACACTTGTAATTGCATTACTTCTAAAAGTTTATTGAATCCAACACTATAGCAAAAAATTCTAAAAATACATCCATCCTTGGATGGATATGTTGAAACTAATTCTCATACAAATTCTTCTAATAAATCAGGTATTTCTCTAAAGTATGAATATCTCAAGTGCTTCTTTTGGTGTTAAAATTCGTTGTCCGGATAATTTGCTTTTCCTATGTAAGTGTAAAAGGAAATTATAAGGTTTAAATTTAGACTGAATATATCACTTATGATTCAACATTTTCTTTTTTCACTTAATACACACTCATAACAAAGAAACATTTACATACCGACGATAATCGAGAGTTTTACACATTTTAAAACTGCTATAGTGACATATAAAATTTTTCCGACAAGAAGCGGCAAATTGTTTCCAGCAAAAATTGACTCTTGTTGGATTTACCCTATAATTAGGGATAATGTCTGTTTTCAAGAAATTAATCCAAATTATATTACGATGAGAGCGGTTAAACGGTTTTCAGGAAATTAGCTTTAAAAAAACCACTTTTAAACAATTGAAGCGGAAGGGATTATGAAAATTTGTGAAACAGTGCAGCACTGACCATTTTTAGTAGTGATCGTCCTTGGGCTCAAGCCCTTCGGTGTACTTTATTTCATCAAAATATGCCAAAAATCTATCTATAGGTTACACACAGGAAACGAAGAGGTGAATGAAATTTCAAGACCGTAATCATATATGCAACAGATAGTTTAACTAAATTGATGAAATTATTTACCCTGGTGATATATTGGTATACATACATATATGTTTCAATGGTATTGCGGGTCGCATATTTCTATATACTCTCTGCGAGGGGTATTAAAAAAAATTTAAATAAGTGGGACAGCAGCTAATTTGGCTCTGAGATGAAGCTTTCATAACTGCTAACTCATATGAAAATTTTCTAATTGTGCGCATTAATAAACGACCATCTTTCTTGATTTTCTATTCGGCTCTAATTTTTGCAAGAACGTCCTATTTTAATTCAAAGATCTCAAGTTTTCAATTAAATTTTTTTTGATGGTAAGCACTTAATGAACTTAAAGTAAAAAGTACGCGGATGGAAAAACATAGAGATAGCTAAACCAATATACAAGAATTTAGTAATAATTTGGGGACGTACGTATGTTGGATTTAATGTCAGGATTACAAAAAACTTTTACAATTTCACTTCTAAGCATTGGTCTCAGAATATTGAATATAACGAGAATGCCTTCACAAATGTTGCACAATTGTGTTATGCTTAATCGAAGATAATTTCATGTTGATGCATAGAATTGCTTAAATATAATTATCTTTGCAAAAGCAATAACATTACCGAATCTACATGACGGATAAATATTGTAGAAAAATAATAAAAAAAAAACCAACTGGAAAAAAAATCCATTTATACAATCTATATATATAGGTATATATATGTAAAGAAAAGAAAACATCAAAAAACTAGAAAAAAAAAAAATTACTGAATATGAAATGAAAGAAAAGTACAATTTAACATGTGTGTGTATTGTTTATGTGTAAGTAGATAAAAGAAAAAAAAAAATTTAAACAAACATCAAACATAGAATTGTTGAAGTTTTTAATTAACAGAAAACTTGTTACATTTCATAAGCTGCTGTTCTGCTATTGCTGTTTTTATATGTAACGATGCGGCAACGACAGAGCTCAACAGAAATGAATTTTTTTTTTGTTTTCCTCTATTTTTGCAGTAGTTTATGTATATATATATACATGTATCCATATGTAGATTAGAACACACACTTTGTCTATAGTAAATGAATATTGAAACACAATTTCATTACTCACTGGCTGCGTTCTAATAGACTGATATGCTTTTGCTACACAATGCATGCATACCATACAATACATTACGAAATTATATAGACACAAGTGTGTATTAACTAACCTAAGCTTTGTATGTTCATTCAAAACTTTATAGTTATTACGAGAGAGCATCGGTTCGTCTATAAACAGTTTTAGTTGTTGTATATGGATAAGTAAATAGTTATTTATTATTGTAAATAATGTTTTCCCAAACATTACCCAGATGGTTGCTAACTTGCATATGTACATATAGCATCCATCTATTGGTTTATCAGTATGTTGTCTGTCTTTGTATCAGCGTGTAAAGCAGAAATTTAATTAAACTTTGAAATATTTTTTTCCCCTTTTTTTTTGTTTCCTTTTTATTTATTATTATTACGGGAACAAACCTGACTATGACGAATATTTGGATGTATGTCTCATATGTACACAAACCTGCTTTTTTTTTTTGCGCGCGCGTGTGTGTGCATCCATAGTTTGCGACTTTGCCATTTCGTCAGACTACTGACACTTTTATAAACATTATTGCAAACTAAATAAATTAATAATAGTCAAAGTTCACCTACAACTTCATAAAGAAGAATCGGCCGAGCAATTTTTAATTGATTTTTAATTTTATAAAAATAACTTTTATTTGAGCATGTAGAAGCCATTATTGTCTATGACTTTTTGCCATTTTCACTTCTATCATTTATGATGAACGATTTTTTAAACTCTTTTTCGAAAGCCTCTAGTAGAGCTTGGAATCAACCATTTAATCAGATATTACAATCTCATAATGTACGGTTTTCTTCCATTCTAATTCCACATACGGGATAACCATATGGAGTATCAATAGTCAGGGTTCGCGGGTTCAAAGATCAACGCGGTAAAGCATACCTGATCGTACATACAGTAGTATCAGTCCGCAGCCACTTTTATTCTTTTCTGTCTTCCTTCTACCCTTTGGCATATTACACGTAAAAGGGACATCACCTGAATGGTTAGCCATATTAAAAAAAAAGAAGCTATAATTTTAAACAATTTGTGGTGGTTCCTCTTGACCCTGACACTTTTCATAAATTCCATTTTTCATTGCCATCATTTGTTTCAAAGCATTTATTCTGAGTATGCGCAGAATCTTCGCCTTTTGGGTGTTAAAATTGCAAAATGTAGCAACATTTTTTCAAAAATTTCCGTCGTGATCATATGAATATAGCTTTTGAACAGATCAACTAACTGAAATACGAAGTTAGCTTGAAGAAATTGTAGACTAAGATCAATTTGACACAATCTAATTTACATTAATCGATATCTGACGCTAAATGTTAGGAGTGCTCGGTTTCATTTTCGCATCACAACAAATGAACAACGTGCGTTGTTTAAGTGACAAGCGGAAAAGTCTAACGTAGCTTTGTGTTGCTAATGAAATCGTGACATTTCTTAAATATGGTAAGTACACGTTATAGGCAAAGTGACTTCTCTTTTTGGTTGCGAACGGACTTATAAAGCGAAAGCAATTGCGTTGGACGTACACAGAAGGTTAGATTAATAGTTTGGCTGGGCGGTTTGGACCACTTCTCGACCATATTTCCAAAGATTCTAAACTTTTGAAAATTTGTTTTCGCCATGTTTGGTTACAAGAATAGCCAGTAGAATATATAGACTTGAGTACACCTGGTTAGAATTTCATATTAATTCAAATTATGTATATGAACTGTTGGGCTAAAACGTTAGTGCAATCCTTTCGTTTTACCGTATTTGAAAATAAGACGCAGAATAATGCGTAGGATTTTGACTTTGTGCAAATGTAAACGATATTAGAAATGGCCAAACGATGGCTATTAAATGGAGTATCTTGAATTATTTTACTTGTACGTATATTTATAATATGTAGAACATTTATGGGTACATTTCAAACTCATTTATATCGTTTATAAATCAAATGAGATATTTAGTAGACTCACTCACCCTTAGCGTTCCATTTCACATAATTACATTTGTAGCTAAATCATGAAACGAAAAACAATTATTGAATTTTTAATAAAACTTTCTTTGTTTTTTTTTTGGTTTGCTGCATTCTTTAAAGTTTACACATGTCAGTGGGCGTTACCTGGCGGTATCCTCAATTTCAATGAACGCCTCTTTCAATGAAGTAGAAGCACTTCAAGTAGATCTTAACATAAGAAGAAATACATGTGCGCTAGAGTATATATATATATATGTCTCGGCTCTTGCTTTTTTGTCAAACAGATAAGCGGACTTTTTAACAAATTGGTGCAAAAGCTCTAAAATGTAAAATACCAAAATAACAGTGAAATCAATTGCAATGTAAAACATTTGTTTTTCATTTTGTAAAAAATTTGTTTTTTAACTTACGTACTTATTTTTTTTATTTATATCAGTCCGAATGTCGGTCCGTCTATCAGTACGTTTATTTACTTATTTGTTTAAATACTGTTTGTCGTTCGTGCCGTCTCATGTGTACTTCTGGAAGATAAACGTAAGACAGGCAGCGCAAAACAGAGACAGACACGTATCGGGAAGTGGTTTTTTCCGCTTTTCTTTTAAGTGGTATTAGTAATAGTTTTCTAATATATATATACATGCATGCGCGTGCTTTACTACATATAGACCTAAATATACGTGAACTCCTCCAAAATAAGACAAAAACTGAGTTTCTCGTGGAAGAAAGAAAAAAAAAAAATAAAAAAAACAAAAGAAGCGCATGTACGTTGAATTTGTTTGACAACAAATATAAACATATGTTTTAACAACTGATAGTAGTCGTGAATATTAATATAGGAAAAGCAACAAATCCAAATCCAGTAAGTAACCATGTAAATTGCACATATACATACGCAGTCATCGGCACCCACCCACCCGTCCGCCCACACACTAACACACACCTCTACATACATATATACATGCATATTTATATATACATGAATATACGCAGGTGCATATGCATATATATGAATTGAAATAGAATCGACAATTGTCAAAATATTTCTGTTTAAATATGTGTTTGAATTGATTGCTTTTGCTGCTCCCGTTTCTATCCTGTTTTTTGTTACATTTCTGAATGATATATATTCGGCTAATAAATTGACAGAATTACCATTGTAGCAACAAACAATAATTGGTCCCTTGACAAAAAAAAAAAAAAAAAAATGAAGCATTCACCTGCCGACCGTTTACTTTTAATATTTATTTATTAAAATTCTCTCATTTGTTGTTGTGAGCATTTATTTCCACCCACTTGTTTGTTGGACGTAAGGAATATTATTTTTAGTCCCTTTTGAAAATAGCCGAAGTTTATACCAAAATTTAGGCTTCATTCATTATATTTGACATGTGAAGTACGAGAAAAGTTTTAACTCTTCTTCCTTGACGTTTTTTTCTTGCTAAAACAATTTCAAAATAATTCTCATACAAGTAAGACATAAAACAATATATATGTGTTTGTGTTTGGGCGCGTGTATGTGTGTACTTGTCAAAGCTTAATTTTTCATATTCTATAAAAAAGTTACCAGAAAAGCTAACATACACATCCTAGCGAATTTTCGGTTGTTAATTTGCTCAATAACAGAAGAAGAAGAAAAGCTAACACAAATGACAGCGACCATAATTACATTAGCAATCTACAGTAGTGTGGCAATATCAATTCATCGACTTACTTCGACTTTACTCACTTTATTAATAACTCATGCTAAGTATGCACTCTCTTATATTTCCACAACGTAAAACTAGCTATAACCTAGTTAAGGTAACCTACTTTAGTTATAACCCACATTAAATGTAACTGTACTAATAACCTGGTTTAATTTTACTATTTTGCTTAAGCTAGCATAATAATTTATTATATAAGTTACTGATCACAGTTCAGTTGAGTCAGGATTAAAGCAAGAATTAATGAGTCAAAATAAAAGTCCGATTTAAAGTGAGAATACAAATCAAACAAGAGAATTATAATACATATCAATTCAAAGAGAAGAGAAGGTGTTTTCACTACAGTAGACCACGCTATAACATGGACTCATATGAATTCGTGTAGTACGGAGGTAGACGTTTTATCGTATTCGTATAACTCGCTAAGAGGGGCTTATGCAGCATGGTAAAAGAATAAGGCAGACGTTGCCATTTTATCATATTTTACCTCCAATAATTAAAAAGAAAGATAGAAAATATAATATGGTTTGATAAATTTTTATACATTCCTTACAAAAAAAACAACATTTATTATTCAATGGCTGTAAAATGGCTATGTCATTTAAATGTATTCCAAATACCACAAGTAAGTTAACCGCTTTGTGCTGTGAAGGGCTCATGTATTTGTGTTATCTAATTGACTCATACAACACGGAATCATATAACACGAAACCTATCCATCATGTTAATGGGTTGTATAGCTTATATTAAATTCACCTTTTTGACGAACGCTAGTGAAGAATGGCTCAAATCGGTACCATTCTCCATAATACGCCCTATTGTATAAAGTCGTTATATAGAAAAAAATTGCAATTTCCAAAATTTCTCAGCAAAAGTAGCTAAGTAGTTTGGGCATTCTAAATTAGTATGGCAACTTTGGACCGGCTGGAGCAATTTTTGAACTTTCTCATAAAAAGAAAACTGAAGTTTACACTATAAAAGGGTATAATTTTCAATGCTTCATGAAGAGAATTATGTCATAATTGCAATTTACATAAAAAAATTAAATGTACCAAATTTAGATGTTCTCGGCCTATTCTTTGGACCCTACCCTAATAAGGATTTTCACGAAAATTTTTTATAGAGCAGAAAAGTCTAAGTTTTAATATGTGGTGATGAAAATTGACCCATAATATTATAGTAATTTCATACAAAAATGAAAACCGCAAAATTTCGACCATTCACCATTAAGGATTAAACTTGTACTATATTAGGCTGCGTTTTGATCCCGATTCCCCATAAATACGCACTTGAAAAATTTGCCTTTATATAGAAACAAGATAAAATTTTTGCGTTTTATAATAAAAATAAGAATTGTGTTAGACAATGTGGTGTAAAGTATTTAATGATTAGCCGTGCCCGACTATAATGTTCTTACTTGTTTTTAGGATAAAAAAATTAACTGTGCCAAATTTGGACCATCTTGGCCTATTTGTTGGATTCTATCCCACAGAAGGATTTTCACGAAAATTGGCCTTTTATAGGGTGGAAAAGATTAAATTTTAATATGTTATGATGAAAATTACCCCAGAAAGGCAATTTGATATAAAAATTAACTACAAAATTTGGAGCACGTACGCCTATTTTTTATCTTACCTTATATTAGGACTTTCGCGAAAATTGTTGTTTTTTAGACCAAAAAAGGATAAGTTTTATTATGTTATGATGAAAATTGGCCCTTAATAGTAATTTGATATAAAAATTAATTGTGCTGAATTTTAAACACGTACCTCAAGTTTTGAATCTCTTCAACACAACCATTCTTATGGAAAGTAAGCAAAGGAGGTTTAATTTGTAATATACAGTTCCATAATAATACGTTCATATAACAACAGGGTGTCATTTTTGCGTTCTACGGTAAAAATAAGACTAGTGTGAGGCAATGGGGTGTAGGGTTTAATACTTTTCTTTGTCTATTTTTCCATTCGACTTAAATAACATTTTTTCATACGATTTTATTATTATATTATATTAGGTCGACTCATAAATAACTTCCGACGCAACTAGGTAGAATCTATTGTTCGTATTCACTCACTATAAGTCACCGAAATAAACGAGTTTTTGTTTTCACTATATAGATGAGGATTCAGTTAGTCTTCTGTTAACTATTTTATGTTGTACATGTTGTGTTGAACTGTTTTTCTTAACCTCTGAAATGGAGAGTCAAAAAGTGCATATTCGACATGTAATGGTTTGGGAATTTAAACAAGGCGATAGCGCTAAGGATGAAAAACCATGCAGCGCTTTACCTGAAGGACTGATAACTGGTCGGGACGAATAAAAACAAACCGAGGGCGGGATGCCCTTCCGATTATCACGGCATCCTTTTAAAGACCATATTGAAGCAAAATCTACGCAAATCGACAAGAGATATAGCAAAAAGGTTGAATAAATGGCAACTAACTGTTAACCGCTACCTGGAAAAATTAGGGAAAACCGGCAAAGTTAGGAGTATGGACACCTCACAATCTCAATGAATGGAATAAAGAAGATCGCAAGTCAATGGCGACAAGTCTGCTTTTATGGGTAAAAATCGAGCTTTCTTGAAACAGGATTACAACAGGCGATGAAAAATGGGTTAACTATGACAATATAGTCCGCAAAAGAGAGTGGGTTGATCAGACTCCATCACCCCTACCAAATCCATGGCAAAAGAATTTTAATGTGTGTATGGTGGCATGATCGTCAATAGTCATAAAACTAGTGCTTGTGACTGCTTGTCATTGTTTCGACCCTGTTAATCAAATTTGGTATTCGAAAGTGGGAGTGCCAATAGAAATCTCCAAAATAAATTTGCGCTAAAACAGGGTCGTTAGTTTATAAAACTCATAAAGTGAAGTGTAAAAGAAAACAAGACGAGATGCTGCACAGTGGAAGGAATTAGGGGTAAATTTTTTATACATTGCTTTAGCAATTTTTTACGGTGCTGTCCAATGCAATTGATCGATAAATAATAAGTTAATTTAAAAAAAAAATGAGCTTTTCTTATACGCATATAATATATCATATCTTCCGTAGTCTTTAAATTTATGCTTAAACATCACAACACCAAAAACACACTATAAGTTAGCAAGACCGGTTTTACCGTTACTTGGCAAAAACATATTATTACTGATGTATCGGTGATTGGATTCTGAATAAGGTTGTGAGTTTTAGATTAGCTTGCACTCGACTGTTACCAGTCAAGCCTTCGTTTAATTAAGAATAATTAAATAAATTGCACTATAAATTACAATCTCAATTTGTTCACATCAATGATGTTTATTCTTGTACCTGTCGGGTATATACCGGTTCCTTTTCGGGTTTTGGGTCCTTTGCTATTCATGATGTATGTTAATGATTTATCTGGACTTATGCGTAGCACTGTTTGTGAGCCTTATCTATTCGCGGATGATATATTTCTTTTATTTAGTACGAAAAGTGATGATTGGAAAGTGCTTCGAGGTATTATTATATAATCAGAGTCTTCGACAACTTTTGGAATGATCTCTGGTTAACTCTTTACTGCTAAACCCGACGAAGTCTATGGGAAGGCGAGTAACTTTTGTCCCCACTTAAGGATCCTCCTTGGCGTATTCTATATTGAAATTGTTAACTTACATAAGTGTTTAATTATATATATATTGATAATAACCTCTTTGAAAAACATATTGAATTAATTCACGAGAAAGTAGTGGATACCTTACGATCTATTTATTCTAAAAGTACTTGTTTACCGCAATGGATTAGGTTTCGACTTACTCATGCTCTATAGATATCTCAACTGCTGTACGTGCTAGAAGTGGTTGCTTTTACCACAGCTGGTACCTTTTTGGAGCTTAGTTGAATTATGAATTCCTTGGTACCACTGGACTTATGCATTTTTTCGAACTCCAATAACGCCTTCCGTCTTCAGCTATTTAAGTACCTTCTCATGGTTATATAGTGGATAATATGTTATTCGCTCACTGGGGGCCTTATTTCCCTGTGATTGTGCGAGTAGGTGACAGGCTAGGTTAACTAGGGTCTGTAGAGATTTTTAAAAATCTTTAAAGAATTGTAACAGTTTTTATCTTTGTAACGGGTCGGTTATGGCTTTGCGTGATTTAACTTTGGGGGTGGGATATATTATTGAATGCTACCACGATGGGACATAGTTGTGACTATTATTATAAATCTCATTTATTGAACCTATTGTATATGGTCGACGAGCCAATTTGCGTATGGCACATTGTAAATTCTCAATAGCAAATCGTAATTTTTAAGAGTTAGTTAAGGTTGTTTAAATAAATGAATTTTTGAATTAATGTAAGATATAAATATTTTAACACTGCCCTCTGTGCTTATAAAATTTAATGTCAAAAATAATTATAAGAGTTATAAGGAAATACTTTTTATTTGAAAATTATTATAGAATCACAAGTTTTTGCACTGAACTATTTGCAATTAACGAAAAACGTCAGTGTTAATCTATTTGCACTAAGTAATTGATGTCCAAGGTCCGTTTGAACGCAAGTGTTTTTAAACGACTTATGCCTCCGCCTGTGCACTATTTAAAATGAAGATTCAAACCAAACACTTTTTCGGAATTTCTTTTTCAATAATTAATCCATTTATAAATTATATCTTTTTTCTTTAGAAATTGTCGGACATTTGAACAAATCATGACCAGCAAAAGCAAAAAGAGCATCAATGTTTTATCAATTATGTCGAAATCGAGAGGCAAACTGTGGTATGTATGTGAATTAAATATGTGTATGTTAAGGAAATCATTCCTAATTTTTGCAGAAACAGGAGCTTTACTCATTCGGTAAGTAAATAAAATACGAATAAATTCATTTGATCGCCAAATAGTCCCAAATATTTGCTGGCCGACATTTGTCACCATTTTTCGTAAGAACATTATTTTACTTTTTATAAAGCTTTTTTTGTTTGCTATCATATATTATATAAGTTTAGAAGCAAAGAAAAAAATTAAAAAGCTTATAATCTTTTTTTTTAGTGTTCTGCAACGTTCAACAAGTAGTTTGAATCGATTTAAATAATTTATAAAATATTAGGACACGAAAAATAGAGGCATGCCTACAAGTGTTTATTGCGTACTGCACATTTATATCATCCCGATCGAATTTCCTGACATCGATATGAGCGTGGATATCTACTGTACAGTGTAATAAAACCAATAATGCGAAGTTTAGTAAAGAAATTAGTTGAAAATTTGGAATTTGTCTGGAATACAAGACAAGCCTTCTTTCGATAGCTAACCTCCTTTCGAATTAAAAAAAAAAAAATGAGGAAAGTAAGGAAATTATATTCGGTTGTAACAGAATCTTTTATATCCATCACCGTTATCCGAAAAAAGATTAAAAAAAAAAGGAAAAGAACTAAATTTTCATACTCTACAATATGGGAAGGGCGCGGCTGATTTTTTCATTCTCTGAATAAAATTTGAAATTTATATGGTTTTATGGTATATGTTTTGCTTTATGAATAACAAGCAAAAAACACGAAAAGCAAAGGTGTTCACAGTTTTTGTTATATAGGCGTGTGGGCGTTGTAGGCGTGTCCTTTGACCGGTTTGGTTCATTTTTCAATTGTTTTGCAAACTTGCAGGCGATATTTTTATTTTTGCAGACTGGAGAATGTTTACTGCAGATACTACAATGTTCGGCAGACCGGCAAACGGACACGAACATGTTTAGGTGCATTTCGAATTCAAAACTGACTAGGTATTTATTTACCCGCAGGCTGCGGGAGATCCATCAATCATTTTGAGCAGGAGAAACTTTATCGCATAGTAAAGCTTAATGAGAAAGTGATTTTATTTTGATAAAATTTATTATACAGATGTGTTTTGCCCCCAGAGACGAACACTATTTAAAATGGTTCCGATCGAATCACTTTTTCGACCCCTTCCCACATTACGCCTTATTTTGAAGAGTAGTTACAGGAATACTTATATTAAGAAAAGTAGTCTATGGTATTTAACGGTAAGCCATGGCCCACTAGAGTGTTTTTAGTCGTTTTTCGAATCAAAACATTCTTTTTTTTTTTAATTATAAGTTTACCGTTTTTTGGTGCAACTTAGCTGAGACAACCAAATCGTAGAGCTTTTTGTTAATTTATTAGCTACATGGGCTAACTAAAAATCAATTCATATAATCAAGCGTTCACGACGAATATGTAACAAGCTTATATTCTTGAGTAACTTATAGCAAATTTTCGGTTGTAATCAAATGTAGGAAATCGTTTATATATGATTTTTTTGGAAAATTCATATATTTTATATAATGATTGATACATGATCACATTTATGTAATCTAAGTATGTTTATGACAGTCGACTTCGTGTATGTTATGAGATCATCACATGCAGCTTAATACAAATCTGTTGTCAGAATATGATGGTGGAGGGGAAGGTTTAATATAAAAAGGAAAGTTTCTTCAAAAATTAAGGAATTTATGAAATTTAAACATTTGTTTTATTTAAATATTTTTCACATTTAAAAGTTTAGAAAAAAAAAAACACATAAATAGTTTAGTTTTAAAATAAAATAAATTTACATTCTTTGCTGTCTTTTTCCCCCTTTTTTTTTCTTTCCTTTGTAACACTTAATCAACCTCCCACTTTCAAAGAATTAAAACAATATCAATCTGTTTAGCAACAAGATGACAGATAACTAATTTTAATAATAATCGCAAGCAGAAAAATTATTTTGTGACGGAAATTTATGTTTTCGCCTCCTTGGAATTAAGTCAATTTGGGCGCGATATATAGTTGCATGTATTTTGCGCAATCACTCACATACCGAGGAACAAATGTATATATGAGATTGGTGGAAAGAAAAGATGGAATATATTAAGTTGTGATTTATATATATTTCCGTTTCGTTGCAATTTCAACGAAACGAAGAATTGCAAGCGCCTTATAAGTATGATAAGAAATTTTTACATATTTAAAGACATGGAGACTGAAGATTTGCAAGAAAGAGTTGAACAAGAAATGAGAAAAACGAGAGCTGCTATTGCAATGTGGAATGTTAAAATATTTCCGGGAATAAGTTGCAAGTAATGTGATCCAATTAGTTTATGCTGCCACTAATTTTCCATAAGTCGTTGTAATGCCTTGTATAATTTTTGGTGAAAATACATGATTGTACATGTGAATGTCCCATAAGTATTAAATAATTCCCTTGAACTAAAGAACACAAACACAGTCTGGAGGGAGCTATAAATCAAATCACAAAAATAAAAGAAGAAAAAAAAGCTCAGGCCGAAATATAACGATGATGACGATTGAGTTAAAGTAATGGCTGCGTGGCAATATCATCAGATATATGCGAGATGTCTGTATGTATATACGTATACACAAATATGATTAAGAAAAAAGAAATGAATTATGCGCTTGTTTAGCTGCCTAAAATCCGTGGTAATTGAGAGACAACAAGATATGTATGTATGTGTGCATGTATGCAATCGAATGTTGGAAAAAAGTGCACTCTTTATATGTATAAAAAACTGATGCCTTCACGAAAAAAATTTATTTATTTGATTTTTGTTTTTATTAATGTTTTTTTTTTGCTGTTATGAAAATTTTTAGGGGCGAGTTTAGGTTATGAAACTATGCTCTATTTTTTCCTCTATCTTTTACTTTCTCTCTCTCTCTTTCGCTGTGTCCTGTTGTTAGTTTAGAAGTGGTGGTAAAAGATTTATAGTCATTTAAGTTATTTAAAAAATCTTCCACAAAAAAGAGAACTGATGGCCGGTTTTTTTTCTTTTGGTTTAAGAAAATATTATTAATATTATGGTTGGTAACATGAGGCAAGGTATCTTTTGGAAAGCACTCATAAATATTTGAAAAAATTAGAATTTTCAATAAACTGTTAAAATTATATTTAATTTATTGCTTTTCTAAAATGCTTTAATTGGTTCGTTTTCGTGTTTTCTAGAAAGAACTTTAACTCGAAAAAGATTGATTTATAATTAACAGATTATGATAGATTATGAACGGCGTTTGCTTTTAGAGGAACACCACTAATAAAAAAAAGTTTTCCTTCAAGTTTTTTTTTTTTTAGATGAAATTAGCAAAATAAGTTGCAGAAAATGAGTTTTTTTTTAGCTTACTTGCAGTTTAACAAGTTCAGGATATTCCTTGGCCAGTTTGGCTAATTCTTGATAGTTGGCTTTAGCCATTGAAACAATCCATTCTTTGGCTTTAGGGTGAGCTAGTGTGACCTCAGGCAACTCCTTCTCCTCAAGCGATTGCTAGAAATAAAAATAGATTATCTTTATTTAGAGCTAAAGAAAATCTTAAAAATTTATTTTTTTATTTACGAAATTTCCTTTTTTTTTTGTTTTTTTTTTGTCTAGGGGAAGTACTTCGACGTTGAAGACAGGAAGCGTGAAGGCGCGAAAACACTTTAAATAGAATTCTACTAAACTAATAAAATTGCCTTCTTTTGACGGTAATTTACAATGAAGTTTAAACGAACTTTTTTTTGGAACAAAGTAAAGCATTACAGATTTAAATCGCATGAGAACTGTAGAACATGTCGTTCTTATTTTATATTTTGCAGGTTACTGAAATAAATGTCAAATGCCAAGATATGTAAAAAATTCTGTTAAGACTTTTTTGTCTAGGCAGTAGATTCGCTATATTTTTCTGGTGGTATAAGCCCAGGTTATAACAAAATTAGTGATTTACGTGCATAATCCAATTGTGAAAATAAAAAATCTTGAATGGCGAAAAAGTAAACCCATACTGGGATGAATTTTGAATCCGCACGAAAATATATAAGATCTGTAAAGCCTTTTGTTAACTAAAGACGCAACTATTAATATCAGTATCATTTTTCGCCAGAATTTTAAGATAGTCTCCATAAATATATGCTATAGGATGCTTTTTAAATCCGTAAGCGGAGGACGGGAATATATCCATTTGAAAAAAAAAGTATGCAACGTCCACAAAGAAGCTTCAGAGATCTTACAAAGTATATCTATTTTTCACCAGCAACAAACTCGGAATCCATCCACACATTTCGGCCTGTCCATCCTTGTAAAATCTATGATAAATATATTTCCATTTACAAAAAATCTGGATATTGGTATTGCAGAAAATGGATCAAATCGATAAAACGACGTGTGCCTATGGCGCACATAAACTGAAAATATCCCTGGACTGCAGAAAGAGATATCATAAGAATTTTCATCATTCTACAAGACTCTACAATCCGCCGTCATTTTCATTTTTTTTTTTTNAATTTGCTTCATGCGTTGCCTTAAATTTCCGTCTACAATGGTATGTCATGAAAAGAAGTAAATCTTAGAAAACCAAAGAGAAGCTAAAAAAATTTTTTGGACACCTGAATAAAATTCTTTTGCATTTTTTATTTCGGTTTTAATTTTGGTTTTTTTTTTTTTTTTTTTAGTCGTTTTTAAAATAAAGATGGTGTGTATAAAAGGTTCCGTCGTAGACGAATGTAATTTTCTTGCTTGTTCATCTTTCAATAATGCCACAAGACAGCTTATTAGTTTTGTCTTTTAAATTTTTGAATCAAAGGAATTCAAAGAATACGTACACGGACGGGTATACAAATAAATCACCAGGCAGTATATGTTGCTACGTGAAGAAGATTGAAATTTTTGTGATACAGATAACAATATCCTTTGAGATTTGCTTTACGAAAGCAACTCCGAGATTTAAAAGGTTTATTTTTTCTTAAGTACATTTATCCAGGGGCAAACGTTGAGCTAAATTCTGGATTGGCTCTGTCAACAGTAGAATCGCTGCCAAATAGTAGTTGAATCCAAAAACTATTTCGACATTTATTTATTTTTATTACCTCAATACATATTTATTTGAATTTTACTATACTTATGGGTATCAAGAATTCAATCTACTAAATTAGAAACTAAAATTTCCTCTTCATGCATGAGCATTTATGCAAGTTCCTTAAGGGAGGAAGCCACTGTAAATTGTTGAAGAAATCCATTTTTTTTTTGTGTTAAACGATCTTTTAACTAGTTGGGAATGTTATACAAAGATGATTGTGGATTTAGCAAAATTTTAAATAGCGTAATATTCGCATTTGCCGAAAAAAACTGTACCGCATTATGCGGGCACTTGAAGTTTTCCTCCAATGTTTTTCAATATTTTTGTTCGAATTGTTGGCAGTATTTTAAATAATAGCATTTTGTGGAGAAGTACGAGCGGACTTTTCAAAAAGTTAATTTAAGACGTTCGCGGACGCAAAAAATTTCAGCGAGCTGCAAAAATAGACAGGCAATTATTTTTGAAACTAGTTGTAATATCGAAAATCTGATTATACGCATATTATAAGAGTAGTCAGAGGATCGTATTTTAACAGTTATATGAAATGAATGTTATAGCATCCACGACAATATAGATCATATTTTTCAACTAGGACGACGTGAATGCTATAGCATTCATTCATAGAATACATGAGAAAAGAAGGTTTATTATAGTTCCATTACATTTTTTATTTAACACTAGATTTTTATTCGTCTGCATATAAAAAAATTGATAAATTAAATCCATAATTTCATGGTATGTATATGTGATAACAAAACTAAATATTTCTGTCCATCATTATGATTGAATGTTTTTAGGATTCCATATCCGAATTGGAGCTATTGTGATCTTCAGGACAAAGTGGAGGTTTATTTACACAGTTCTGACATTGATATGATGTCACTTTTATTATTTTTTGCCTGTAATAATACTTGCACTTCAGGAAATATGTTTTACGTTTGTAATTAAAAAAGGTGCCGGAATTTTTTCCTGATAGTGTGCATCTTGAAAATGTCTTGGCGGAGTGTATCTAACGTGCGTTTGTGAGTTGCCATTATCAAGAAAAAAGTCACTACCATTTGAATTCTGTGGTATTTTTAACAGCATATTTATTAGATTGTCTCCAAAATCAAGGAATCCAATATTAAAAAGAATTCCATACAGAAATATCTAATAGATGGAATATAACCTTCTTATACCAACGGATAGATTTTTTAGGTGAGGAATAATACGCTATCATTTGATCACATCTATTGGCTTTTTCTTCGAGATACCATATTTATTATGCACGTCAATTAATTTGGGATGATTTTCCGTTGTGATACAAAGCACATCTCGCTTGTCTTTCCATTTACTAATATAGACGTTGCCCTGTCTTCTCCATATATGTTCTCCTTTTTTCAATTTTTTTTGCGTTACGACTTTAGGATTCATTTTGCGATTGGTACGTAAGGTTCCAGTGGTATGAGTTTTAAAACTAAGTAGTCGATTGCTCAGTCCAACACTATTGTAGTATTGTAAATATTGAATGGCCCTTCAATAAATATGGTTCCATTAGTCTCATAACCACAGAATCCACTAAAGATAAGGAAGACACCTCATGTGTTACTTTGCCTTTATATATGTCTAGATTGAGAGCATAGCCATCATGTATACAAAGCTCATAGAATTTAATTCCGCACTTATTTTTCTTTGATTTTATAAATTGCCGAAAACTTAGTCGCCCTCGGTGCGGCATCGTAGATTCATCTAACGATAAATTTTTCCCAGGTTTGTATGCCGTTTGAAATGAACTATTTACAAGCTTCAAAACTTTGGAAATCTTAGCGTGATCGCGCTGTCTGGGATTCTTCGACAGTGTTTTTTCAAAACCGTCTGGGACTCAAACGGTTAATCTCAAATGTCTAACTGAAGCAGATAATGAAATGTCTAAGCATTTACAATGCACATTGTTGAAAGTAAGGGAAATTTTCAGAAAAAAATGTGCAATGATGCAGTCAGCTCTCTGTGAGAATTCTAAGAAATATAGATGCTATAGCATTCACGTCAAGTATCGCACTTCCAGTTTACTCAATGTGCCGGCTTAAGGAAATTTGTAAAAACACGGAGAAAAATAAAAAAAATAAGAAAGTACTTAATGAATCAATTGGTCATTACTTTGAACTGTATATTAATTACAAAAACTTAAGGTTACATGATATTAAATGAACAAAAATTGACTTTAAAATTTGAATGCTATAGCATTCACGCCCGCGAACGTGTTAAAAAATATTTATTAAGAAAAGATTGGCCTTTCTGATGGTCTAAAAATGCATTTTTCCATCCGAATACTGGGTAATCACAAAAAAATGAAAAGTTTTAAAAACCCCCTTATATTTTTTTAACTACACACATGTACACCAGAATTTTGTTTTATTGCATTTGGATTTGAATTAGCTGCATTGGGTGGGGTAGAGTCACTTCTTTTAAACATATCCCGTGATCATGACTTCGGTTTTACCATTTTTTAATATTTTCCAAAAATAATTTTTTTTCTTTATACTTTAATATATCCCTAATAACTTCCTTTCTATTATTATTTTATTACCTGTCCTTCTTCTATCTCAAAAATATTGTTTACAAAGCGAAAAAGACTGTTACAGTGGTTTACCTCGTTAAAGAAAATTTATTTGTTTGTATAACTTAAGAAACTGAAATTTTCATTTTCTTGCCTACGAAGCGAGTGTGTTGCTAAATAGAAACCTCTATGAACGAGGCCAAATAAAATACATAAAAAATCTGCTAATGAATGTGTTAATAAAACCGTTTTAGGGGTATAATCCGTTTCCTTCTGTTTCGTTTTCTTACAAGATTCGCATGTTTCAGCACACATGTGTGCTTGTTATTTATGGTTAACATTCATTTCTTTTTCGGCAACTAATTACAATATACGCGAAATTGTTACGTTTGCATATGTGTGTGTGTGTTTTCTATTGTCTTCCAAGTAGATACACGTTTCCATACCCTTTGTCTATTTCTGATACATGCTTCTATAGCATAGAAGCACACACACACATATCCACATGTAATTTCTGTATGTTGTTTTACCTTTCGATTAAATAGGTCTGCAAGTGATTATGTACGTGTGTTCATTCGTTGTTATTCTTGCTATTGGTGTTTTCTGCTCTTCAGTAATAATAATAATAATAATAATGTCTGTCTTTTGAGAACAATTAGCAACATAATAAATATTGTTTATATGAGAGAAGCACGAACAACATACAGCACAACATTGAACAAATAAACCAAACACCTTGTGGACCACCAGCGATAATGATATTACGCATGTTGTTCTTTTCGAGTATCTAAGGTCCTTTTTTTTGCTGTAAAGCATTAGGGGATTCATACTATATACACACACAAGCACACACACAATGAAAAAAAATGTTGGGTTTATTTGTCTTTTTTTAGCACGTGTTGTTAATACCACTTGACTTTCGCAAAGTTAGTTCAGCTTCCGGTTATAATTATAGCATATGGTAAAAAGAAATAAAAAAAAATCTCGGATAATTTTTTATTAAAAACAACCGTAAGCGACTTGCGTGCCGTTAAGAGGAAATATGAAATATGGATCCTGTTGTTATATTTTAGCTCTCTCAAGATTTAGTTAATTAAAATTTAATAAAGTGCTAAATAAATAGCTGAGCAAATTTCTCGTTATTTCATATGTTTAGTATCGAATATGATGATTATATGTATAGAAAGAGCATAAAATTATAATTAGTTAGATATTCACTCCTTGATTTGTTGAAACGCAAGCACGTCCGCGCTAGTTGTTGCTCATAGTTTTGGAAAAAATTAGACAAACTACCACTTAAATCTTTGATTTAATGGAATTGAGTACTGTGTCATTTTACTCTAAGCAGTCTACGATTTGTATATGATAGGTCTCTTACTTAAATTCAACTCAAGCCCTATCAGTTAACGTTCCTTTTCAAAAATAAATAGACTCTTATTTTCACACCTTAACTTGCATATGTAGGGGCGACTATATCGATAACATTGTTGTATCATTGTATACTATTGATCGGTATCAAATTCTGAATCAATTTAAGGATGTCCGCCTGTCCTATCTTTTTTTGTAATGTTTGCGGTAAACATTCGCCCGGCCATTAAAATAAAGATAACGGCTTCAAATTCGACATAAAAATTGGAACTTTTTGTGTATAGATCGACATTGAAGATAGACTAAATCGGTCGGAAGGGAAGCCCAAAATGCACTGCTATGTAAGAACATTGCTTTCAAAAGCAAAAGAAGACATTTTGTTCATTACGCCTAAACTGCAACAATAAATAGTTACGTATTTTATTATACTATAATGGTGATGAGGTGATGAGTATAGAAAGAAATGATTTACCCAAAGCCAAATGTAAATTTCTTACTTGTTTTATTTTTTGCCCAGCCCCCGCTTCACTCAAAATGGCACCTAAAATTTACATATATCTTTAGCAGCTTTGTTGCAAATTCAATCATACCATGATTACCATGATGAAAATAAATTTTAAGAGTGGAAACAGACATTTTTCGGCAATATTTTCTGCATGAAAGAAAGATAAAGGAATAATAATGTTCGAGGAACTTGTTAAACAAGCGCTTATTACTAATTGGAGAATGCAACGGGAGACTGAAGGGAAATATTTATTATTGGTTTAACATAACCAAGATAACTATGACAACATTGTTTACAAACTTTCCGATTTATTAAAAATGGTTATATGTTATATATAGTATTTATATAAAGTAGTAAGGAGAACAATATTATTTTGGAAAGATTTTGTCACACAATATTTAGAAAAATTTCAATAAAAAAGAGTGAAAAGAGTGAAACATATGTCACCAACTGACAGTGCGTTCTTTAACTGTCGTCAATCATACAATATTTCCTAGAAAAATCATTTTCAATTTTTAAAGCGACTTTCGTTCGGAAGTAAATTTTCTATAACAAGATCTTCTTTCATTAGCGCAACAAAGACCTGAGACATTTATCCGATGTTTACACAAATTTGTTTTTTAAATCTTTATTAAAAACTCGATCGATCCATCTGCTAGAGCTTTTTTACATTTTGAAAAAACGAAACAAAAATTTAAAATTAGTGAAACTTATTTTTAGTTATCTCAAAAAATTACATTAAAGAGGATAAGTAATGCATATTACTGTGTCCGAAAAATAAGGAAAGTTTGCTTATAACCGCAAAAATCTTTGTTTATTCTTTCAAATCATATTTATCGTTTTCATAACGCTCAAAAAATATTCCTTGTTGGAGTTGTAAAAATTGGAAAAATATCTTTTGTGTCGTACAAAAACAAGCGCTACTAAAACACTAACAATGCTCGTAATGTAATATTTAGTACAGATGTCTTCCACAATGCTACCAATTAAGAAAAAAAACTTGATTTGAAAATACAGAGTTTTGAGATTATAATATTCGGACAAAGTATTAGGTATGGATTGTACACTTAAAATTTTTTAATGAGCATCAATTAGATCTTCCATACTTCTTTGCAACTCTTCTCCTCTTGTAAGGAGGAAAAGGATCGCGCGCGTATTTGTGATAATTAGAGACGCACTCCAAAGCACCGAGAAGACAAGGTTTCTGCAATTTATTTTTGTCGTTTTCAAACTGGGTAGACCCTGTCTGTCCGCTCTGATGAAATTTGGTACACTGACGTGTTTTCGCCTTGCGATTATAAATTGTACAACGACTTATCGTTAGAAAGTCGTATTTCGACGTACTATAATGATGTGAAAAATCTGGAGTGGAATGGATCATTTTTTTGGAACCGCCCTCAACATAATAATCGTGCCTATGAAAAATAAGATTTTCTATTCATAAAAATTCTAATTTAAAATATTTTATGGATTTATTGGATTTCATGCCATATGAGTTTTCACGAAATTTATACCTTTACATGCAAGCAATATACAAAATTTAATTTTTAATATTTTATTATAAAAATTGTTGAAGAATTGTGTCGGGGTAACTGGTATGGGATATTCAATTGTCGGGCCTGCTCGCCTATAATATCCTGATACAATTTTGCAAAATATACAATTCACTTTAACTTTAATGTTTCTAAGCGCCGATTTCGTTATAAAATGCTTCTTAAAGTTAGTTTTTATTTAGAATTTCTACAAGCGATGATAGGGAAATTTTACATTTAACCTTATTCGTCGCTCTTCATCTTCATTTTGACCATCACAGATTTGTTTAAACATCCAACCAATGGAGTAGCTTTTATTGCTAAACTCATATTTTGTCCTTTTTATTATTATGATTGCCATTATTATTATTGTTGTTGTTATTTCTGTTGCCCTTTGTGTTTACTTGTGAATGTAAAAACCAACCACAAAGGGCCCAATTATAAATGTTAATAAAAGGAAATAAACCAAAACAAAATAAAGTGTTTTAGGGAAAAATCCGCTAGCCGACCACAACCTTTTCATCTTGTTATGCGGCAAATATGCTTGTTGGTACATCATCTAAGTGTATCCCGGAGCGGTTAAATTTTACAACTTAACAACAAAAGCAGCAACAAAAATAACAGCAATATAACAACGACAGAAATAATAAACATTCGCTAAACAATAAAGTTAAAAAAATATCATAAAGTGAAAAACAAACCAAACGTAAAATTCATCATGGAAATGGATGGAACATTTACCAACAGGAGTTCGTTAAAAGCAGATTTCATAAAAACAATGAATAACAGAAGGACTGGAATAGTAGTAGAAAAAAAGGCCTGTTGCAAAGTGTTCAAACTCGGTTATCATTTAAGGAATACTTTACCTACGGTAGGTTTAACAGAAAAACAGTTATATCAAAATTGTCGTTATGAAATCGCGCGAATATAGCTTTCTGCTTATATCTTAAGTTATCCGCATGAGCAACCGAGTAGGCAATAATTGCAACTACAACGCCAGTGCTCGCGGGTTCAAATCTCAGTGCGGTAGAGTTTAGCTTCGTCGTAGCTATAGTGAGTGCTCAATCAGTAAAGGCATAACAGTTATCGATCTTCCTATTTATTCCTTTCTTTCCCATTCCTCACATTTTTCTGGCAATCACCGCGTTACGCAAATAGGGCACATCGCCTGACTGATTGGTCATATCAAAAAAAAAAAAAGACGCTGAACACTTTTTGTATACAAAGCAGCTATGTCCGTCCGTGCTTCGCTTAAGATCTTAAGATCTTAAGTTATAATGGAAAATTGATACTGGACCGCTTGTTGGCGGTGTTATAGTTAGCGTAAGAGCTGATGATGATTTTTGTATATTTAGCTTAATCATAATTGAATTTAATGTTTTAATAAGTGTTTAAGATAGATTCAATGTCAAATTCAGTTGTGTGCACGTTTGGTTTGCTTTACGCTTCCTTTCGTAGCCAATACAATAGAAGGATTTTATGGTGAAATAATGGACTCTACTTTAGGGTTTAATGAAACTAGTGTCCTACAAATTCACGTTTTCTCCTTACCGTCGCATTCAATACTAAATATTGGGCACGAACACGATACACGGTCTTTTATACATAATGGATCGATCAAGAAGTATCAAAACTAAACGAAAAACATTATTTTTTATCCAAAATTCGATTTTATTTATTAAAATAGTGTCCTTCATGAGTGATACACTCATTTGAACGCTCCTCTAACATTTCGATAATAATTTTCAAGATATTGAAACATACTTGCGATTACACCAAAATAACCACCTTCTGCGCAACCATTGCTTTCAGTATAATCGCTGTCCGCCCAAATTTGTTTAAAATGCGCAAACCTCCGACAAATTCTTGTTTTTCACGGAGAAATGGTCTCATAACAATTTTGAAGTCAATGCTGAATTCGAGCAATACATTTTCTCATCCATAATAGCAATATTTAATCGTCGGACGAAATTCGAACTTTTCCTTTACTTTAAAAAAAAAACAAAGACAGTATCAATAAAATCATTCTAACTCGTAAGCATATTATCGAAAATGCATGAAATTTTGATAACCGCTTGACGTTTGGAAGTCCAAATAATACGATTTGTTCGTTAGAGATAATATCAATCCTGGAAATTATTGATCGGTATATTACCTTTTGCTTTGATTTGGTTCAAAGAACTTAGTTATGGCTTTTGTTCCGCATTAACATGGCCACTTAGCCAAAAGGGTTGATTGTAAACATACATATTTTACATAGACATTTTTTCCAGCGGATTTACGAACTGCTGTAATATTTACAAGGGATATACATAGATACAACTTAAAAGGTTTCATTCAGTGCTATTGTTGTTTTTTTTTTTTTTTCTGTCAGTTGTTGTATAATGCGACTAATGTGTTACTGTGTTACTGCTATTACTTAGTAAGAACCATTTTGTGGATTTTCGGAAAAAATGTCTTCAAAAATGAAAATGTTGAAGAGAATAAGCTAGTAAACGAGGAAGGAACGTAAACAAACTCTATAGGCCCTACGATGAATTTGGGATTATCATCCTTTCTCTTTTTTCTGCAGTGTTATGCAATTGTTCGAAATCTTACTTTTAAGTTTACAAACATTGATTTCTTTCTGAAATCGTTTCACTTTTCGCCTGATTAAAATATATTTAAGTTTCATTTGCGTAATGGATATCAACATTTACTTTTCAATCTCAATTTTTATTGATTTGAATATACTAACAGAAGACAAAAGCACAGACGCATTGATTCGCCTAACGGTCTCTGAGTCGATTGAAACTTTAATGTTACTTTCTTGGGACTAAGGGGATATACGAACAACAAACAAAATTAATATGTTACGGTCTGCGGTGATGAATGCAAAACATCGGAAAGGGGGCAATTTTGACGCTTTCATAATCGTTAATAAGTTTAAATTCAGTTTCTTAGTTAAAACTTTAGATTGTCTGCCTGTATGTGTAAAATGAATTCTAAACTGCTGAAATTTATCTTTAAAGGTTTTGAGTTGTGAAACGAACAGTATCCGTTCCATTTCATTTAGCTCTTCATATATCGTTTAGCGATTCTTATCCACAATGGCTCTGTGATAATTAAAAGGTTACTTTTCTTTATAGACCCAAAATGTCCAAAAGTGTTGTAAAAAGACGAGTATATGGGGGGCGAGCAAAATTTCCCGAAATGAAAAGAAATTTGAAACATAGATCGCTATGCCAATAGAGGCGTACAAAGCAATTTAAATCAATTGTATGATTTAGATATCGCAGATTTTCAATGAAACAAATATTTCTTCAAACTTGAAATTTAAAAGTTTGCGCATGTGTTACTCGAAACCATATTTATTGCGCTTAGCATATCGTTTTAATTTACATCTGATTTCTCTGAAATTTTATAAAAACGGGATTAACATATAAGATTCGCTAATGGCCAGCGACCCATGTTCCTGATAACTACAAATTTGCCGATTCTGTCATCGATAGTTGGGAAATCTAAAAAAAATTTAAATTTAAAAAAAAGACAAGATTATATTATATTCGGTCGTTATCGAATCCTTTATACCTCTCACCTTGATCTTAAAAAAAAAAAAACTAAATTTGTATACTCTATAATATTGGGTGGGCGCAGCTAATTTTTCTATTTTCGCAATAAAAATGGAAATTTATTTGGTGTATATGTTGTACCTTATAAGCAAGCAAAACGACTCGGAAAGCAAAGGTATTCATAGCTTTTGTAACATAAGCGTGTGGGCGTTGTAGACGTGTTCCTTAAAAAGTTTGGGCCATTTTCGTATCTTTTTTTCAAATTTTTAAGCGATATTTTCATTTTTGCGAGCGGACAGTGTTTACTACAGATACAACAAAGCTGGATACACGGACAAATAAACAAATGAAGAGACAGATATGCTTAGATGCATTCCGAATTTGAAACTAGCCAAGAATTTATATGTACTCTATGAGGTTTTTAAAGGTTGTTTCTATGCGTGAGGTTTTTAAAAAAAAATTAAATTATGACACGCCATGCAATTGAGATGGGGTGGTCAGTTTTTCTCATTTTCGTACATGTACAACAACATCACCTATACAATATATGTTCACATTATTTCAGATTCATCCATTGAAAAGAAAAAATTGGAGCAATGACCGCATCTTTAGAGAACACAGAGGAATGCTTAATATTCTAAAATATATTTAAATTAAATTTCTTATTGAAGACTTTAGAACATCGATCAGCACCAATTCGAGAATAATAAAGTCAGTACAATATTTCTACTCACTTTTAACTTTTGAATACGACCAAGGGAAGCGTTTTTCCTCTTTCTAAAGCAAAGTTCTTAAGATTTCCAGAAACATACAGATATACCTTGTTCGACGGTAGTGACGATATCGTATTCTTATCAGACTACGAACATTTTTCCATTTTTCCATTTATTATAAAACGTATGATAAAATTCGTATATCTTTGTTTTGTGAATTTGTTAATCTGAATTTGAAAAGAAATTCGCTCCAAATCTACTACTGTAACCATTACACATTGGTATTTTTTTTCCTGTGCGATCTTCTTTAAATGAAAGTATAAAAACTTTTACATGAAATACAACATTTTTTTATGAATAACATGCAAACAATAGGGTTTATGTTGAGATTTATGGACGACTTTATGTGTTTCTTTTCGAGACGAGGGGCGCTGGGGATAAGCATTTTAGAAATCTTAAATATTTTTTTCTATCGGATTTTTAAAGTATTTAAGGCAATGAAAATTAACAGAAAAAAATATATACATGTTTGTATTTGAAAAAATCACTAATAATTTGCAACAGTATCAATTCTCAATGTGTTACTTAGCAGATCTTATCGATAGGTAAATGCACAATGAAGATAGTGAAAAAGCGACAAAGAGAAAGATAGATGGGCATCATATCAAAATGTGTAACATAATGGAAATTTGTCAAGCGTTACGGAAAAATCACTTCAGATCAGTGTTCAAATTTTTGAAAAGAACATTTTCGCTTCATACGTATGCATTTGTTTCTCTTTCTATTTGATTGCCCAAGTTGTTAAGTTGTCAAACAATTGTCAACCATTCAGGCCTGTCAATCAAAATGTATGAGATACATGGATGCAACACAAATGAATATAATCGAACTATCAGAAGGCGTACAGCGGGATTGCATACAAAAAAATGAGAAATACACATCCACATAAATATGTATACATGAATGTATAATAAAAGATATATAGACAAATGAAATACATCTCCATGCAGTCAGCTAGCATATAAAATGCATTTAAAAACGTATTTATGAATTACACTACAAAAACAACCACAACAATGAAATGTAATGCAATAGGATGAACATATCAACGCAACAAAGTCTATAGTGTCAAAAGTCAACTTGTCAACTGCATGTTAAAATTGTATTAAAATTGCCAAGTACACCACGTACTGCGTTAATAACAAACTAAATCAATAGTACAGTTATAAGTAGAGAGAATCATAGGACAGACAAACGGATATAAATGATACAGAGTAAACAAAAACTATCGCAGTTGCATGTTACAATATATTTTCACGCTTAACGCTGGGAAGGATGGGAAGTTATGCTAGTTACACCAAAGTATGATATTGTATCAGATTTGTTCTTGTGCTTCTAATGCTTACAAATATGCTTCGGTAGGTAATCCAGTCTATATATATATATATTCCATTCGATTGCTTTAAAATTTTCATTATTGTCATTCTTTTATCTTTTTCTCATCTATTGTTGAAATCGTTATATGCAATTAAAAATTCTTGAAAATAATTCTGGCAGTCGCCTGAAGTTCAGTGAAGATAAAGGGACGAATTCGTTTGAGTAACTCATACAAACTAAGAGCTTTTACTTATTAGCTTAAATCAAAGATCCGCCATAAGCCCATATATGGTATATTTAACTTTCGCGTTTGTTTTTTCATGTTTTTGAAACACAAATTTTTTCGATTACTGTAAGATAATGAATCGGTCGTCGAACTGTCAGGCATATAATTAACAAGAAACTTTACAATTTTTTAATTTATATTTGTTTAAGGTAACGGGTGTTCAGCGTTCGCTTCAAGGCATATATAAGTTATTTACTAGATGCTGTTTTTATATAATTCACACAACCAAACATTGTTGATATATGTAAGTATGTGTTTGTGCGTGTAGATGCACGCGCACACATATGCATATATAGATATAAATACAGTTAACTACAAACAAATATTTGTCAATGTTTATTAGTCGGTACTTCTCACGTTTTTCATGTTCTCCATCGTTTATTACACAAAAAAGACCTTCGAAATCTGTCACCAGCAAAAAAAAACAATAAAAAAATTTGAAACAGTGATCCAATAACATAAATCTCTGACGCGCATATACATAAATCAATTTAATACGTCAAACCGCTCCTACATATGAAAACGGATAAAAAAAAGAAAAGAGAAAAATGTTCAGCTAATTATCGAAAACTTCATTTTGAGACTAATTACTTCTGCCTGTGTACATGTTTATACGAGGATTTTCGTAAGTCATTATGTTTTCAAATCGGTGGTCAAATAAGTACATGTCATGCCTACTAATATAAAACGTAGACGTATATATGGAAAAAGTACAGTGGTCGCCTCAAGGGTAATCTTATGAGCACTTTTTGTCATCGTAAAAATTTTCCTAAAACGAAAAAGAAAATGATTCTAGTATACAAGTTATATGGGCCCAAGGCAGTTGTGAATATGTTTGCCGACTGGTATGTTTATTACACAACGTTGGGTGAGATTAAATTCTTTATTTCAGTTTTCTTGCAATCTGTACGACTGAGATAATTTCAAAATGAAAGTAAGGAGGTCGTTCATATTGGACTTTTCGTGATAAAGCTTGATTCCCAATATTACCACTTGTTTTGTGTCATGAGGGAACATTAAAACTATACGTTTTTATGAAATTTTTCAAGTATCGCTCAAGAACGTCTTAGCCCGACAGATAGATAACATTGCTAATATTACAAAAATATAACGTTATTGTCATTTTAATAATTTTCTGTGGTTGATTTAGCTTGACTTAACTATCCAAACCATTCATGTCTTATCGACAGGGAGCAGAACAGCTGTTATTCTTGACAAAAAATCAATTATTGAAACTGTTCTTTTACATATTTATGAACAAACTTTACGAGCGCTTTCGTGCAAGTAAATGGGTGATGTGAACGATTTTGAACATCATTAGAGCTAAAGTTTCCCACAGAGATTGATTTGCTCAAGAGCTCTTAAAATTTTATGTTGCTTAAAGGTGCTAACACACACAAATCTATAAGCCTGAATTACAAATTAATCAGCTGGAATTGAAGATCCGAGTGTACAACCGTCCACTGGTAATTTCGACAGGTATTCGTGTCAAATATCAAGCTGATATATTTAAAGTGTTGTTTTTTTTATACCCACCACTGTAAGGTGGGGGTGTAGTCACTGTGTTTTTTTCTATAGTGTACGTAACACCCAAAAGGATGCTTCAGAGACCCTATGAAGTATATATATTCTCCATCAGCGTGAAATTTTGAGTTGATTTAGCCATGCCTGTCCGTCTTTGTATCCGTGTAGTGTTTGTTGTAGGCACTCTTGTGGTCGCAAATATGAGGATATCGACTTCAAATTTGGTAGAAACGCTACACGTTTTTGCACGCAGCTTGGTATTGAAAATGGCGCAAATTGGACAGGGCAGAAGACGCAGTGGAGCATAAACTGCACGCAGCTCCGTTTTTCTTAACAATTATTTGTGGGCTTTTGCTGAAGTCAGAAATTTCCCAAATTTACTTTACGAAACACTCTACTTTTTACGTGCAAAAATACAAAAAAGTATGCCGTGCTCACACAAAATTGCAGGGGATTAGATTTAAATTTTTTAGTTTTTGTGGTTTTATATTTATTTATGATAACGCAAACAAGATAGAATGTTGAAAACAATTTTGTGCATACCTCAAATGAAGATATATTATTTGCCTAAAAATGGGCTAATTTTAAAATGATTATCGTAGGCACTGCGACTAATTTTTTCTTAATAATACAAGCGATGTGGGTATTAAATAAAAGAACTTGAAGAGTAGAATGCGAAAAGCATAGTGGTTGGTGTGCGAAATTCAATCCCCGCCTAATATAATTTTCTTACTTGTTTTTTTAAAGCAGAAATTGAAATGATTTTACTGTGGACGGATTATAGACATATGCCAAGTTTCACTTTTCTATTTTTGATGATTTCAAAATTTACACAAACAGACATAACGAAAAATACAAGAAAAATATGTTTTAAAACCACAGGTGCCTAAAGAATTATCGGTGTGTTTTAACGACGCCATTTAATTGAAACACTCGTGAGGCCTATACATTCGACGGCAACTTGCTCGAGCATAACGAGAGCTGCGAATGCAATGAATCACTTCCGTTAGCCTTTAACTTTCATAATAAGATTTTTTACCTAGTATGCAGTATTATTAACAAAAAGTAGTCTCTAACCGCCAGATAAGATGCAGCAGAGCACCATTGTGCTCAATAAGTAACTAGGTGAAATAAATTTTGTGGGTACTAATAAGGAGAAAGTCTTGAGGATTAGCATTTCCATTTCGTCATAATTAAAAAGATATACTCTTTGTGAAATCTGATTTGGTTACGTTTGGATAATGCAATTGTTGCGATAGAATTAGAATGCCTTTTATTGCATGTCTACTGAGAGAATATTTAAATAAAGTAATTAGAGACATTAATACTTAATATGTAGCTATACATTCGCGACTGAATGCATCTATATTTGTTTATCATCCATATACATGCAGATGTTCGCAAATATTCTTCTATAGTCACTATGCCTAATGTCTGTGCATAGTACTGTGATGTAGCTGAATCTTTTTGCTATGTATTAAACAGTGTAGGAGTTATGTATTTGTGTTTGTATTTATATAGGAGAGAAAGTTTTTGTTCATATTAACATACGGCCGACATAATATATATATATACTTGTATGAATATATGTGCATATAAACTGACCGTTAAAGCCAACAAAGTACAAACCCCCAAACCCAACCGAACAACCAACCGCTACCGCGTCATGTAACCAATTTGTTCGACATTAATTTGCTGTTGTCAATTTATATAGTAGTAACAACAGCAACAACTTACAATGTCAACATCAGCATAACATCTACATACATAGACACGATAAAATTAGCACAAAAAAAAAAGAAAAAAAATTTTGTAACTGTATTGGCAGTTAGTGTAATATTTGCAGTTAGATTAACAAAGTCGTACGTATACGTACACAATATATATATGTATATTGTTGCTGTTAAACATGTGTGTAAAAAATTTTGACAAAAACCGCAATTAACAAAATATAAGCCGCGACATTTGTCTAAATTTGACAGAAACAGCAAATTTTAATTCATAGTTGATTTCTATTTAGTTTACGATATTTGTGGGTTAAACACGTAATAATAACTCAACTGTTGATATTTATAGTTCTCAGAGGCGCATCATAATAATATGAAAGAACTGAAGTAGAACATAAAAAATATTATGTTTAATAAATACTAGGAATATTACTAAAAGTCAATGTAGTTGGAGATATTGCCTAACATATTATAGATAAAAGATAATATGGCCTAACATAGATAAGATATAATGTCTTGTTTTGATTAACCGAAGAGGCATCCAACACTTCCGAATATAAGTGTAGTTACCATCCAGAAATAGTGAAATTTACATTTTTTGCGAACTTCAAAAAATGCAGAAATGGCGTTGTGAGAAAATTGACTGACGCAACATTATTTTTAACTAAATACTTTTCGTCACTTGAAAATTATCTGTCAATCAATTGTGTTTCGTGAGGTCTTGCCACGCGAACTTAACCGAAAAATTTACTTTATGCATTCATCCAATAGAATTATTGGTTTGATTAAAAGAATCAGTTATATATCAGTTTACTTGTTTTTAGTTCCAACAAATATTAAAAGTAAACTTATTTTCCATTTTTAAAAAAACTGATTTAAAATTGGACTTTCTTAGCGTAGAAGATATTCTTTTAATAAAGTTTTATTAAAACATAATACGTGAATCGTGTTTGCGAAGGAATTCTTGTAAAAAAAAAAAATAAAAAAGTTTGAATTTCTTGCTAACCTCCTCCATTCTCTTCTTCGACGACCAACATTTTAAAATTAATTCCAAAGTACATACAATGTCAACGTAATTTTAATCAATAACATTTGAATCAACTTAGCGAGGTACGTCACTGAGCTTTTGCTTTCGTTTTGGATTTCGAAGCCCATTGGTAACCAGAAGCTACAGAGTAAATTTAAAAATGCTGCTATCTTCTCATCTACCTTCTCATCTATCATTTGTAAAACACCTGTGAACACTGTGACCGGGCCTAATAAAATACCTCATTTGCCTTTGTTGTTGGGAAAAATCAAAAATCATACCTTGATGTAGTCGAAATGTAGCAAATTTAATTTTTCGTTTATCAACTATTCTTGTTATAAAGTACAAAAAATTTGAAGATCTTTTTGCCACATAAAGTTTCCGTTAGAAACGGTTATAGGAAGAAGTAAAAAAGAAATTGGATCATCCGATCAAGATTACTCATATCACAATTTGGTATGTTTGATGTGTGGATGGTGTTTGGCTTGGATGTTTGGTATATTATTTGATGATTTTTGTGGAGAAACTATGGAAATTGCAAAATTTTTTCATATAACGACTTCTTAATAATTAGGACATCGATCTGAAAAAATATGCTGTCTCGTTTGCCAGGTCATTACGTAGTCTATTAAGCAAGGGCTGCCATACTGACATTTTCGCTACTTACTGGATGATTACCAATACACAACCAATACTCAAAAAGGGTAACCTTATTAAACACTGCAAATTATCGACGGATTTCAATCTGTTCTGGGTTTTGCATTTGGTGTCAAATATATTTTCGTTTGATTTATAATGAGTTTCCTAGAAAACCGTCCGGTAAAAGTTGTGATTAGTGAGTATTAGTCAAACAAATTATACTTAAATGGATATCTACCACAAGGACTCTTCTTTCTCCTTTAGTTATCCTGATGTCCATTAAAGACCCCATGCGCATAACACTCAGACCAAAATGTAAAGTTATCATGCATCTTACTGCTTAAGTACACAATAAATGTCAGCATTGATAGTGAATGAAGATATTGCAATAACAAAACTTAGTTAACACATCGGTCAATAATTTCGGCACTTTTCGGCCTTTTTAAAAAGTACGAGCATTCAAATGACGGCTATTGAAATTTTATGTCCTGACGGTCATCTGTGCACTGATCGAGGTGGACTGGTGTTTGTAACACTACTTTTGATATTCTCAAGAGAATGCAAATCTTCAATTTTCATGAGTTGATTAAATATTGATTTTGGATGAGAAAAAATACCGTCGAAACTCAACGTTAGTTTACTGTTATGTTAAGGCAAACCCTTCGTCGAAAACATCCTTTTGGGATGAGGGGACGGAAGGATGGCTATCATGCGCACCGCACTGGTAGCCTTTAGGGGGTGGTTACATAAAAAAGTATTAAAACAATCCTTACAAGTAAGAAAATTATATTCGATCGTGACCAAATCTTTTATACCCGTCAATGTTATCGTAAAAAAGACGAAAAAAGTAAAAGAGCAAATTCTTCATGCTGTACAATATGGAGTGGACGCGGCTAATTTTTTCTATTTTCAAAACAAAAGGGTTTGTGGCATAGGCATATGAGCATTGTAGGTATATCCTTGGAAAAGTTTGGAGTCCCTTCCAAGTTCTTTTGAAAATTTATAAGCGATGTCTCCATTTGCGTTGACGGGAGAATTTTTAACGCAAACACTACGCAGTTGCGCATTCCAAATTTGAAGCTGGCCAAGAATTTATGTACCTTATGGATTTTTTAAAACTTGTTTCTGCGCCTTATAAAAGTATTGAAAAACAATTAAATTTTGATATACTATAATATCGAGTAGGCGTGATCAATTTTCTCCGTTTTTGTGCACAAATGCTACAGCGTCGTCCGTAGAACATATATTCAAACTTTTATAAATTTATCTTCTGTAGTTTCTGAGTAATGAGCAAAAAACCAATTCTTTGTTCCTTTTGAAAAACAGAGGTGTTCTCAATTTACGTAGTGCTATGGGCATGTGCTTTGATCGATTTCCTCCATTTTCAATACCAACCAATGTTTCTGCCAAATTTGACGTCGATAGCGTCAATTTTGCGGCCAGGAGTAGGTTTACAACAGATATTACAAAGGCGGACATGCTTAAATCTATTTAGAATTTGGTGCTGATCAAGGGTATATATACTTTGTGGGATCTTTGCTGCTTCCTTCTAGGCGTTGCACACGTTTTGACAAAATGAATATACCCTTCGTCCTTCACTCTAAAAAAAATCACTTTATTTATATATTTTTATGCTTTCTATCAAAGATTGGTATAATGTTCCCTTTGTAAAAACATTGCAATATCCAAAAGCAAGCTTTAGAGATTATATATATAAAATTATTAGTTTCCAATTCTTTTGGGCTGGACTCATGTGCCAAATTTGTCGAAGTTGGGCTTCCATAAGCGAAGGCGCCTTCAACTATGGGGAAAAGATTTTGCGCTTCTCCTTCAACACCTTGTACTTTTGAAGTACATGAAATAATAGGCAAGCGTAACAAAATCTAGACCTAATTAATGTATTTAACATAAAATGATATAAAGACGTACGTTAGTCTGTCGCAAAATAATTTGTAATTTAGCCCGAAATTAGGTCTTTTAAGTCTTCTTTCACAATCAAAAGCAAAAACAAAAGCGGCCCGCAAGCATTCTTACAAACATATTGCAAGTTTTAGTGGCGTTACTAACAGATGAAAAGTTTAAAAAACAAACAAATGCGAAACGCTAGACAGTGTTGATAGAAGCCAAATAAGTGAAACTCTATGCGATTTGGAGCGCATTCTGGATGCTCAAAGTGCAAAGTCTAAAGTATATATGATGTGAAAGTCGCCTCGCTTATGATGAAAAATACATTGTTATATACACTGATAATATATTCGCATGAAATCGTGCAGTGATATTATTCGTAAGTAGCTGACTAAAGAAGTATATAAAAATTAACGAACATTTCTAGGTTGTTTTAGTTATTAGGGTTTTTTAAATGTAGTACCATATGTTTTATTCTAGTAAGAAAATGTTGTATATGGTAAAACAAATGATGACGCCAAAGTCAAGCTTTAGGTTGTATAAGATAGCTAGATAGGTCGACCGGATATTAAGTAAATTAATGCTTGGATGAAAACAGATTTTTTATAAACACTTAGCTTTTTCCATACGAAATGAGAAACTTAAAGCTTCTACGGTTTTGGGTAGTGGATATAAAATTATACTCTTTCGAGTATATATGTGGGAGACTTGTGCCGCTTACTGTTGTCTTGTGCAATGGACAATAAAAAAATTACAATTTTCTTATTAATGGAAACAATGGGGGAAATGAAATAGTTTTTCTTTTTTCTTTTTCCTTTTTGTTTTGCACGCTCTGCAGAAATATACGTAAGTTTTTGCATTCATTTTGTATATGTTATAAATATCCCGGCATTTATCTATCTTGGCACAGCGGACAAAAGAATGTCATGCATTTCATCGTCATGATTAATTAGCAGAAAAATATAATATTTTGTGCTTTTTTGTTCTTTTTAATATTTGAAATTTATTTGTGTGAATAATTTGTTTTTAACAGTTCGTAATGCAAAAACTATTTATATTTTTATCTGAAGTGAGATGAAAGTTATATTTGCAAGCAAAATTTTCTCTTGGAAATTTTATTTATTAACACCTGTTGACCCAATTTAAATAAAGGCTATGTATATGTTTATCTGTTTACAAACTGACACGATAGTAGGAAGAAGGCGTACTTTGCGATATTGACTTCATTACTAGATAACTAAAACGTGGATTTTTGAGTTTTTCTTTAAACAGGCTAACAAATCAATTGTCTCCTCCTTCCGATCATTTATTATTTAGAATAGAAGAACAACTTTCGATAATAAATCCTATAATTAATAAAAGTGATCGATTCCCCCCTCAGGTTTTACGTATACATGTAGAAATCTTCAAAGGCCAATGGACTTTAGGTTGTGCATTTACAGAAGAAGGGTTTATGACTTATGTATAAATAGCAACTACATAAGATAAAACTAATATCGTACTGGGCTGTTTAGGATACATTCTAGTCTTTTGAAAGATATTTACAGAGATTTTTTCCGAACAAATACTTTGCGTTTGAAGATGACAAACGAATGAATCAGTGTGTGGTTGGCTTATACATATTAAGTGAACAGCTCAATGTTGGCCTTTTAGTTAATGTGTCATCAAAATTCATTGTGTTCAGTGAAAGCTTTCAATAAAATATGTTTTACAATAAGTTAGTTCAAATCTAAGACAAGATGAAATGTGAGATGAATTTGAGAAACATGCGACCAGCCTTAAGAGCTTGAATTTAAAATAAAACCTCAATTGGAAATTATATATGGCGCTTGGCATGTGTCAGACTGCGGCGGATACAGCTTTCGAAGACCCATACGACTTTTCGTCGGCAACTCTCGAACACAATTGTATTAAGATTTCCTTGAGTTTCTATATTGCATGTGAAACCTAAATGCGAGCCCTGTTTAATTAACTTTTGCCCGATCCCCACATAGTCATTGGTTTAAATTTCGGGTGCATTAACAGCCTTTCATAAAGAATAATTTGTGTCATTCGAAATGTAAAAATAGAAAAAGAAAAAAAAAAAGAGCAATCAAACATTTCCGACCGCATATTTTACTCTTTCTACTTAAGACGTATTAATTTAATCAATTAAGGTAATTACAAATTGGATTGTCCAGAAATTTATTGCGGTGTTTCACTATGATAATAATTTTTTTTTATATAAGGAATAAATTGATTGCTTTGGATGAATTCAATTTTTCTGCAATCACACGAATCGTTATGCGTCGATCAGCTCCAATCGTAACTTTTAGTTGGTTATCATCAATGGTATTTAGTCTACAAGAACGTGGTGAAGCTTTTACTGAAAATTTCCATGGTGATATTTCGCAAACCAATTTTGGCAAGTGCGTTCTGCTACAGCATTAATTTCATGCACAGCACATTTTTCTCAATGCGTTTCTGCCGCCGTAACCTTTTTTGAAATAAATGCTCACTTTGGTCTTCCACGTCTTATTTACGTCTCACTACTCTAACACAACCGGTCACTTCGAAAGTTTTTTACGAAATAAACATAACCCTGCTCTACAAAGTTATATATACCTTTAAACCTAATTATCGGTCTAGCTATCTGAAAAGTTATTTTAATCTGGTGTCGAGAAAAACCGAAAGAAATATCCGGACAAACTTATATATTGCTTTCAATTTCAATTTAATTTTTTTTTTATTTTATAAGCAGAAATAAGAAACCCTAAACGATATATCATCACAACTTTGGTCTTAAATTGTTTTTTTATCAAACTCGTCAGGTTAAGCTCGGAAACCCCTTCAGCAGGATTAAGGATTCATCGACAATTAGCAAATGACTATATGTGAGTATGGGACACGAGGTAAATACGGCTTTTAGCTTAAGGGAATGCCAAGCAAGTGTTGTCAATTTGTATAAACTTATGATTTGAAATATATATGATACGTATTGCACTTGAGGGCTCGATAGATCAAAAGAATGGATGCTGGTTTGCTTGCACACAAGTTAATAGTGGATGAGAAAACATTATGTACAAATCGAATATAATTTTGTTTTACTTTCAACGTGGTTTCAATCTTTAAGCAGTTTTCGGGCATTGTCTAGCTTGATCTGTGGAATTTAAGCGAATAACATAAGCCGACCGTTAACTGTTTACGTTAATCTTTGCGGCTTTAATCTCAAAAGTAGATGAGAGTGATGCAATATATAGAGATTACAATACCTCTGTGTACTGAATAGCGCATTTGTTGTTGATTTGTTTCATATCGATATGGCAAAGATGCTTTACGCCAGCAAAGAATGCTCCACTTAAGAAACTAATTTCACTTATCGGGCAACTAAACCAAATGGTAGTCGTCGTGTTTTTAACCTCAACGGCGGGATCCCTCAATTACATTTACGTTTTGCGGAAATGCTTTCTAATAGTTTATAACGAATAAATTCCGAAGTTCTACAACTTCGAACCTGTAAACTCGCAATGAAGCAAATTATCAGTCGTTTGGCCCTCATGAGGGACCCTATAACCGGTTTTTGCTGATACTTAATTTTAACAAAAATGGTAAGAAAAAATGTTGTAATCATAAACGTGATTTCAGCGAACGCACCGACTAGCTAGTCGATGGCGAAATTAATTCCACTATTTACGTTGATCAAGAATATGTATACTCGATAGAGCTTCCGATGTATACTTCTGTGTACTGTGAGTATTTCGATGTATACTTCCATGTACTAATATACTTTCATATAACATAACATTCCTCTAAAAAATTAAAAATATATGCAAAATATTTGTCTTATTAACAATTTTCTATGACGAAAAAAGCGGACAATATCTATCTTCAATTTCGCTCTTCATATATTGATTCCTATATGGAAAAGGTTTCTAATTAAGCGGTAATATCGTCTTATTTTCTTTTTCTTTTTCCAACTGGACCACCCAGAATCGTAGATGCAAAATTTCTTTAACCCTGAAAGTTAAAAATTTAAGGACTTTTTTTTCGAAAGCTAAGAATACCGCTTTAGTTTTCGTCTTGCTTATTTTCGAATTTTGGCTGCGGGATTACGATAAGATTCTCTAGTGACAATGCTGTTATAGGCGCAATACTGAGAGCTGTAGTAGTAGAGTAAGGGAGGTCAAAGAAAATAAAAGGATTGTGGAGATTGTGGATTGTGGAGAGCTGCCCCAAATTCATTTCGTTCTTTAAAAATTTAAAAAAAAAATTTTATGTGCTTCAAACTTTTACTTTCATATGGAGAAACCCGAATACTAAGAAAAGCTTTGTTTTTTTATGTAAATTCTAAGTAACGACTCTATTTTTAGTGAATGAAAGCCGATATTATCCTTCAAGGAACCTGAAGTACGATTTCCACAAAATAAATGAATAGAAAAAAAAATCTAAAGATCACCTGTTTTAATTGTATTTCTAATAAAAAGCGCTTCCCTTCTCATCGCTGCAACTGCTGCAGCTGTAATAACTTGCGCCAGCATGCATGCTTGCATACGTGTATGTAAGAATGTGTATTGACAAGAGTGATAAAAAATTTTAAACAACTACAGCAACTACAACATGTAAAACAGCTTGAAAACACATCTTAACAATTTCTGGTTTTTTCCCATTTCATTTCTTTGGTGGTTAAACTTTCAACTAAGGAATTATACAACATTGTAAAACAACAACACTAACAACCGCAGTCAAGTAACATAACTTAAAAGTGCGAAAATAACGTATTTAACATAACATTACAATGTTTGTGGCTGATACTCAAAAGGCTGCTGTTTGTAAAATGGTGCACAATATGGCAGAACAGAGAGTATTGGTTGGTGGTCCAAACGACAAGATAAAAAACAAATAAATAACTACAAAATAAAGAGTCTAAAGCTAAATAAGAAGAACGTTAAAAAACTGAAATACAACACATGATAGTAATGAAAAGGATAGAATGGTTGCAGAGTTACCGGAGAGTGTTTCGAGGAAAGAGAGCAAGTGTACAACGCATAAACAGGCAACAACCACACCGACGATAACTACTGATTAGAGAGATGTTGGTAAACAACTAATGCAACAACTTGAATAGCATACAACAAACAACGTTGACAACAACTACAGTACTCATAGTGAAAACAAATACCAGCAACAATAACAAAAACAAGAAAAAATTTGTATTAAATGTAAAACGGATTAGACCAAAAATCAAAAAAATACTATGAACGACCGGGCAACAGTAAAGCCACACTGCATAGCATTAGCTGTTAGATATTCATCCAAAATATTCTTCCTTGCGTTACGGTGCCCAAGACGATGCAACAATATCATTATCATTGCTATCATGATCGTCATCATTGTCATTATCAGTAGCGGCAGCAACTTCAGCGGGCTTAGACTATATTTGGTGCTTAACCGAGCAACTCCAGACAAAGTTAACTATTGCCGCCACCACCACCACCACCACCAACACTATTATCATCATTATACTTATGTTTATACGATTTTATAAATTTAAGTACATGCACTTGTAAATTAGTGCAAGAGAGTTTATATGTGTGCTTGTATAGAACATTTTTTATTGTCTGCTAATAAAATAAATGGATTTATTTAATACACACAAAAAACATACAAAAGAACGCATCACCAAACCAAACAGTACATTATTTGGTTGGGTGAAAACTGCTGGTATTGGAGATTACGTTATGACCAGACACATATGTTCTTATATTGTGCATGTGCATATCTTGAATGTCTTCAAGACGAAGTGGTTGTTGTTATTGTTATCGCTGCTGTTATTTGGATGCATCATTGTATGTTAGTTGTTTTATAGCTGAAAGAAAATGTGGTAATAATAGCTAAACAACTTGAAATTGCTACGTGACATCATGTGACAGTTTACAAGTACTCATAGAGTTTTAGAATCAGTCGGTGACAGGACATATGACCAAGCAGCCAAGCCAGTCACCCAACCAACCAGCCAGCCACCTAGCTAACTAAACCAAACAAATCAGGCACCAGCAGTTTTCTTTTTCCTTTTAAATTTTTTTGTTTATTAAATCGGCTTATAAGCAACAACATATATAATATATATGTATATATGTAAGAGTTGGTCTTCATTTGAAAGTCAAATTTAAATATAAACATCCTCACAAATGTTATATCTATCCCTAGCATCACTAGAGCTGTATACTGTAAAATTATTTGAATTGAAATAAGATTATATACAGACTTTTCTTGAGTGATTGATATACAATTAACATAAATTTTTTAGAAAAAATCTCTAATTATTATTGAAAAAATGCATGTTTTAATTGAATACCGTTTTGCAATCGCAAATCCATCAAAAATTGCACTTACCTTCTCCGCTTTTTTCTTTTGAGAAGATGGTGATATAATTTTAGCTTCTTCTTCTGAGGCCATGCGGTTAAATTTTCGCGTGGCCTCTTTAACGCTAATGGCGTTTTCTGTATTTACTTCAGTGCCTGAAGACTTACTGTTAGTAGTTTCACTTAATATTTCGATTGGCACTGAGGAACACGAAAAAGTTGGTATGTTTCCCTTATTGATTGCATCATCTGAAGCTACACTTCGATTATTTTCGACACAGTCACTGTTTTCACTTCTATTTTTATTTAGACTTTCTGGACGTTGACGTTCTCGACGTTTAGTATCAAGTTGATACATAGCTGAAGTGAACTCATCTACACAATCTTGAAAATTTTCAATGATTTCAGTTTCCACAGTACCGCCACTAATAGCTATCGGCATATTAATAGGTGAATTAACTTCGGGTGGTGGCTTATATGGAGGTGGTTGACGAAATGGTGGACTAGCTTCATTGTCAGAAGTAAAAAAAGTTGCCCCCGGACTACTGGGTGTTGATTCACTAGCAGCAGCTAAGATCGCGCATTGTACGACGGCATCAGACGGACATTCGTTCAGGTATTTTTTTCGCAATGTTAAATACTTTTGATTGTTCTCAGTTTTAATGGTTGCCAATATATTCACGTAGATTTTAAACTCCTTGCGTGCCTCGCCTACAGTAAATAATATAGTAAAAAAAAGAATAAAAAACAAACAACAATATTTGTTATTTTATTGAATCACAGCAACAAGTTTACTTATTATTTTTACAATCATTGTTCATCATTCGTTTGTTACGAACACTGAGTGACTCACTTTGTGTATCGGGATTTGTTAAGAAACGTCTAAAATGTTTAACGAGTGCGTGATTCGTAACTTTGCAGCCATTTGATAACATATATTTGCGTATCTCAGCCAAAGACAACTCTAATGGAATATCCATTATCTTTTAGTTTTTTATTTCAATTGTTAATTATTTGAATTATCTTATAAAACACAATTTATCCACAAACAATTTTAAAAAAATCACACACAATTCGCATAAGCTCTTAAGAAGATGAGATCAGCTGTTCGGTTGTCAAAACAAATAACATAACAGTGTTGTCATATTCTGATTTTCGTAGTAATTGCCTCGGCGTTTTACAACAACTGTCATGTAATAAAAAGGCGCGTAGATAGTTGAACTTCAACGTGAGTAGGCTCACTATAAAATTATAAATAGTTAACTCATAAAAAAACAATAATAGATTTCTTTTAAATTGGCAATTATGCTATATTTAATATCACGGAGCATCTTTTAGGAAAGAATAAACCATGTATGTTACAAATTAAAATTTTATGCAAATAATTTTGACTCATCGTGCTTTCTTTCGAAACACTCGATAATTACTAGAAATTTTTGAAGATTAAAAATTTAAAATGTAAAGGAAAATAAAAATATGCTTCAGTTGTATCTAAATTTTTACAACTCTCTTTTTGGAAGAAATACTTGAAATTTGTTTTTATGTTTCAATATTTTTCCGATATTTGATTACTTGCAGTTTTCCGTGGTACGTTTTCAACATTTGTCTAATAGTACCCATTATTCTTAAAAATTTTATATAAAGAATGAATTTTTCGAGCGAAATTGTGTCCACAGTAAACATTTACTTCGGAATTTGTAACATAAAATTGAAAATAATTCGGTTCTAACATACCGACAAATTATGTTTGTTATTTTTAAATATTCATTATTACAATTCAATTGTAGTTTAACTTTTTTATACAAAGAAATATAATATAGAACTGACTTTTTCTTATATTCAAAATATCCATGCCTTGGTTGATTTCATTTAGCGCTTTTCGTAAGGTTCACAATTATCAACACTTTTTTGGATAGAGTGACTCTTTTAATTAGAAGAGCACAATGAAAGAGACAAATTGTGGAAGAGTAATAGAATAAATATAAGTAGGTTCAATATGTTGTATGTTGACAATTGCTTTTAAAAAAGAAAATTTTAATTTTTTAATTAAACCAAATCGTAAATAACGAATAATAACAGTTTGTTATCATAAAACAAATTAACATAAGTATTAAAAAAAAAATTTTATAATTAATTAATAACCTAATATTTGATTTCATTTTAATCAATGTATTCTGTTGTTGCGATCGCTCACTAGTCATAAGAGAAATCACTTGTTTTGTATTAAATTTAGTATTCCGCAGCACAAACATAATCACAACAAAACTCTCCATTATCAATTTTGTTATAACACAAATTCGTTAAGTACGGAAAACCACAAAAAAATGACCAAGCCGATCATTTGAATAGTCTTTAGTTCCTTCTATGTATATAATATTTACCATATAATGCAACTATGTTCCTTGGTCTATGACTTTATGGTTGCTAATAAACATATAATAAAAAAAGAAAAAGATAATGCTTATGACTTATCACGTCTCTATGACGTTGTTCAGAGTACGGCTAAGTAGCGTTATGGTCACTTCACACCGAATGATACTATAAATTTTTGCTAAATGTTTACGAAAGGTATCTCAATAAAGTTGATATAGTGGTCAGTTATTCCCGGGGTATACACTTAGATGTCGTGTCCAATCACATGTTTTAAAAAGTGTTGACCATCAAACGACCTATGTATGTAAAATTTGATGATGATGATTAAAAAGTTCACATTCAGGATTGATTTGAAAAGTGTTAGCCAACGCTTTTTCGAGAATATCAATTTGTTGATGACTTGCTGATTTTACACTAGGATTGGGTGCCCACGATGTTGAACGCATGGGACAGTTAAAAGAGTTGGAAGTGGAGGTAAGAGTTGCCCCAGAAAACACCAACAAATCCTGTATTGGCAAATAAAAGTTGACATCCTAAATATGTTAAAAGTCAGTGTATTGACTATTTCACATGAACATTTCGTCATGAGAAAGGCATTTTTCAACAATGTGTCCCGCATACTCATAGTGAATCTAAAAATATTGACATGTTGTTGATTCAGAGCGTCAATAGAATTGCATGAATTGTAGCTCCAAGTCCCGCCTTGTGTACCGCATTCTCCAAGTCTGGTCTCCGATGATTCTTATCTGTTTGCAATCTGCAAATCTCAAAAGAGAAAAAGATGTTTGTCAATCGTTCAGATTATTGTGTGGAAACTGGAGCGCATTGAAAGTATCTTGACACATCGTCCTGCAGAATAGATAACGAAACAAACGAATCAAACACTAAACTCATTGTCTCACTCATCAAGGAGATTGCGTTGATAATCGAATCGATAAGTCGAATTTTATGAAACAATAAAATTTTACGTATTTAGCACCGGGATTACCTGGTGGATGTGTTATATGTGTTCCCCTAACATATAACTTCCAGCCAAACATAGCTAGCATATGACGTTATACGTAAACTAGTGTTGTAACCTAATATACACAAAACATAACCTAGATCATCGCCATTGAAAACATTGTACACAATGTACCCATACGGCACTCATCGATTAATCTTCATACTTTTATATTAAACTTGATGATAAAATAGAATTTTGGTTTTGTTGATTTAACTATATCTGACTACATTGGCGTACGTGTGTGTCTGTCCGTCATCTATCGTTGAAATGGGATCGAAAGTGAAATTTGGCGTACCTTTTTTTGTTAATGACCACAAAAGAAGTGTGAAAATATTCGTGAGTTGTACATGACCATTTTTGCAATAGTTTGTTGATATAAATATAAATTAGTCAAAAGATAAAAATCGTCTAGTCGACGAGTCTACAATTAATAAAATACTAAGACGAGCAAAAATGCAAAGATCAATTTTGAAGTTATAGAGAGAATTATGAGATCACATTACAATTTCAGCGTAAGGCGAGGTCGTATCTGATTGAATTAATTCCTTTTTTCAATATATATCACATTAAACTACTATAAAAATTACAATATATATGCATATAGAGATAATTGTTAATCTTCTTACGTCGTGTATATATGTACAGTGGGCATAAACATGAAATAAGAACGGAAAAAAATTGCTTCCAAGATTTCTATTTAAATACCGTCACCTCAAAATGCATTGAGAAAACATATGCAAATATTTTCTGATAAATACTTAGTAAATTATAATGTGGTACGCTGTATGACTAACTCACTGACTGGATGACTGACTGTATGTATGGATGCGTTATATTATATCCCCAAACATATTCTTCTTATTTTTTAATGCCACACACGTAACGGTATTAAATCATGTTTTATAATTAGCTTTAAAAAGAAGAATGCAGAATGCAATCATGTCAAATCATGCGTTTACATGAGGATATATTAATTTTTACACATTTAAGAATTTACGCAAATTTATCATTTGATGCACGATGCTTGAGGGACGTAAACAAGAATTCACTATTTATGTCAACTAAGATTGCTTCCGCACGTATATGTACAGTATTCGTTGATATATTACGCAAAGCCTATTGTGAAGGTTAAGCATGAATATATAAAATATAAAGTTTCCAGTGTTATCCTGTAACGGGGCACTGTAAGCCTATTTCGACTTTTTATTTTATTAATTATATGTTCGAAAACACTACAAATATCTCTGCATTTGAAATACTTCTACCTCGTGTTTAGCTTTTTGTTTGTAATTCCACAACAAAGTAAATTCAAGTGCCATTCATCATCCGATGACTGCATTTTTATTAAATATTTAACCTCTTCATAGGCAGAAAGTGCAAATGAAATGCAATTCGCATAGATAGACGTATACCATCATTGTCATCATCATCACCATTGCACGTACGTGCATGCATTTTGATACATATGTTGGAAAACCATTTTAACAACATCTAATTTAATATTAATCCATAACAATTTAAATCCTTTTTCGATAAGCCTGTCATTTCTAAACAAACGCAAATTCATTCATTTCTACATAACAGCAATTGCAACGTGTATCTGAATGAATGGTAAAATATATAGAGATGTAGACATCTGTACGCGTATGTATATATATACACACATATATGTATATATAAACATAGATGAGTGTTTTTGTATAAAATTTGACAGGGAAATGTATTTGTTGTTGGAGAATTCGAAGTATTGCAAGTTGCAATAATTCATTTGCATACTTGGCTACCATTCCATGTCTTATGTTTAATCCATATGTATACATATTTGTATATATATATGTATGTATAGCATGTGTATGTTCATATAGAGGTTTGCTTGCATATACGCATAAATATATTTATACATATATACCCACACACACATATATATATACCGTCTTTTGGTTTGGTTGGTTTGTTGTCAGCATCAGCATCAGCATCAGCATCATCATCGTAGACAACCGACAACACATGACATTTTGCAACAACTTGAAATGCAACTGAGAGATACAACCGTACGCAGATATATATACGGAAACTGTGTTACAACTATAGTAACATAAAAGCAGCAGTCTTAACTTTAGCAAAGAGCATGAGAAATATGGTTGTGTTACTCGATAACTTAACTCGGTGCCAAGAAAACCCTCAGTAAACTGGCGAAATTATAAAAGAGCGAAAGACTATTTATGTGACGGAGATGACAGATGAAATCAAATATGGAGAGAATTCTGTTAATTTTATTATTCTTAAAAAAATTCTTCCTCCGTTTTTATTATTGATGAGTATTTATGATACACTGCACACACAACTTGCAATAAGGACCTATTACTGTATGTATATTTGCGCAGACGTTTGGAGCACTCAGAAAGCTTGCCTTACGAGGGGCCCACGATTCATTCTATCAATCGATTCAGACTCACTTTTCGAATAGATTTAAATCTGTCTTTATGTTTGTCTGTTTGTGTTCAACTTATAGAACGCAATTTTCGGAGTGTTATAAAGAAATTTGCTGGACTGGTACGTTTTGGCTTGAGGGAAAAATATATTATGAACGCCATATTTTTAATAAGTCGCTACGAAAAGCAAGTAAAAACACTACAGTGGGCTATGACCCACCATTAAGTTTATTTGCGAATGTGAATGTGACAATTAATAATGAATCGGGCATTGAATTGAAGACGGCATTGAATACTGAATCGAATGAACTGTGAAATTTTAGAATGATAAATTGAATATTGAATTCAATATTGAATTTAAAACCAGATTGAGCGCGGAATTGAATATTGCATTGAAACTTAAATTGAATGACGTATTCAACAGTAAGTAGAATATTTAATTAAATATTGAATCCAACGTAGTTGAATTAAGGGTTGAATATTGGCAATTGAATTGAATATCGGATCTAAGCGAAAAATTGATTAACATTCAAATAAATTATTTTCAATATTTTTCAGCTCGGTAATAAAATTAATGCGAATATTGAATTGATTATCGTACGTACCGTGACGTATTGAATATTGGATTGAATTTTTGATTGAGTATTCAAATATTTGTTCGAAGTAGACATTAGTACATGCAAATAGTTGAACGAAGACAACTGCGCCTATGCGTCAGAACATGTTCGCATGACCGACACATTTGCTAAATAGTGTCTTGTTTGCTTGTATATGATCGCGTATTATACGAATTATAGCACTTTTGTTAAATAAGAATAAAAGTTCACGTTCCCAGCGTAGGCAGATAGTGAAACATATGAGAAGAGATTTCTTTTCATAGGAATATTAACAGCTACAACTGTTCCATGTTGGCATGTGTTTAATTGAAATCGTCTTTTCTTCTAAAGATATTTTTTCGGATCAAATCATTGAGTGATGCATCTATGTTCATTCATTCTCTTTGGCATAAGGTTTCAGTATTTCAATATTTGGTCCTGAAGAGTATTTCATACCACTTTATTCTGAATACAGACACGTGCGCACACACACACATGCTCATACATGCAAACATAAGTGCATAGTTTGATGTACGAACTTATGTATGTTTTTGTAATGGCCTGGATATGTATTATATTGTAGCTAGATATAATATATATACGCGCATATGGATGTGTACATATATATATATATATATATATATATATATATATATATATATATATATATATATATATATATATATATATATATATATATATATATATACATACATAGATACATATATCTATATACTAATGTACGTCGATAAACAACAAAGATTCATAAAATCACATAAGTTCAAGCAATTTTTACTTTGTCTTTCGTATAACGATTGCATAAATGATTCGTATGCTTAACTATATGAATGAACGAATATGTGGACGCGCTGTTAATACATAAACAAACACTTAAACACATATATATATACATGTATGAATACATATAGAATTTCGTAAAAAAACTTAAATGAAGAAAGCAAAAATAAGAAAAAGCAATCATTTGGATATTTTGTATTTTTTAAGTTTTTCTTGACAATATATTTGGAAATGGTAAATGGCGACATTTTCACTATTTTCATCCACAAAGCGAAACTGAAATTAACGCAAACTCAAACGCAGACACAAACAGTACAACAATTTCAAAAGTAAGAGTTAACTTTTCTCTTCTAAGCATGAAGTCATGTATAAATGAATGTTTAACTTTTCCACAATTTGTGTTTGTGACAAATAACATTCATTTCTAGTTTGCTTCGTTTTTTTACCTTTTCTCCCAATACTATAAAACTTTTTTTTTTTGTTTAAGGTTTTCATTTCACTTCTTTCTTTAACCTGATTTAATTTGTGGTTTATTTATTTATTTAATATTTCCTTTTGCTTATAGTAATTGCAGTAAATTAAATAAATTAAATTAAATAATGAATTATTTCATTAAAAAATTGAGAATTTGTAAGCGTTTTGTCTGTCTTATGTCTTATAACAGAAAAAAGCAAAGCCGATAAAAGAAAAAAATTTGATATTTGAAATCTTTATAATCCTATCGATTTTTGTTTTTTAAATGCGAACTGGGGATGGGAATTTTTGTAGGTGCTAGCCCATGAACGATTGGTCAGTTTGGACGTCTAAAGTTGCAATTTGTATACAGTTTCTGAGTAGTGTCCTCTCCAAGAGTAGCGTTGAGCATTACTTGAGGAAAACGGAAAAGGAGGAGTTGGGTGGGAGTTGGCGGTGGAACATTGTTGCAAACTTTTCATTTATCCCCTCTATCTATTGAACATGATGTACACAGTTGTATGTATAATGACATTGCATGTACATACATACAGATACACTGCGCCTATTATTATGACATAAGTTGCACATTTATCTCTCCGTGACATATGAATGCTTCATTGTTGCTACCATTTTGGCCATACTGTGAAATAGTAAGTAAGCGCTCCGCGCTTTTTATTCAGATCTTCTAGTTTCTATTTATTCGGTGTTTCAAAGATCTCATTTCATTCTCTAAGATATCGAAAGGTATTTGCGATAAGAAGTATTATCGCGTTCTCGCGCTTATTTCTTTTAATGCAATGAAGGTATATATTGTCATTAACCTTCTATTTGGCTCCTTTCAGGTATACGTTGCTCATAATTGGCACAGTTAAAGCAACGATGTTTATCGTCTTCTATGCAGCGCATTGTTGAAAGCTCAAAATGTTAAATGGTTGGAGTGAATGCATTGCCCTAGATTTGCATAATCTATAATAACATTTAAAGTTATGACTTAACTAGCTTTGAGAGAGAAAGAAGATGCTTTAGCTCTTTAACATCAGCAAAGTGGCGGCATAGGGAACAGTTTTGGTACTAATTCCTAGAAGAAATTGTTTGTATCACCCTGAGGAAGTGAAGCCGATTCCTTCGTTTCACTTGTAAGCTTTCAAAAAAGATCACTTCCTCTTTAACCAAAATTCAGCGCACTGAGAACAGTATTTTCTACATTCTGTCCTGAAATTCCATTCTTTTTTTAGGTTCTTGCAAGTATTTTGATAATTTTTTCACTAGCAAAAGGCATATATTAAAAAAAAATTGACACAACATATGTTAATCAATATATTTTTCATTCCATACTTTTTCTACCTTTCTGGCAACATCACGATACCGTTCGAACTGCAATAGTGTGTCCTTAAAAGCTCTTGCAATTTGTGGCTGAGCGATGTCAAGCAAGAGGATGATTTTGCGTCTTTTAACCGCTGTTGCTAATCTTTTGTGCAACAATACATCGTTCAATTTGCTCACTTGACGTCGGCAGACATCTGCAATAACAGTTTCATTCGGTCTTAGGACCTCGTAATACACTCCACCGTGTTGATCTCATCACGTGCACAGCAAAACTTTATGGTTCTAAACATTCGGTTACGGTGTGGATGTGGATGGCTCTCCTGGACTAACCCATGACTTTTTGCGCTTGCAGTCGTTTCGTATGGTAACCATTTTTCCTCTTTTTAGATCTTTCCTATCGTATGTAAACGTCTAGAATCAATTGACCTATCAACTGCTAAATTGTTCGAAAGTTCTTTAAGAGTTTGAGCTGGGTTGAGTTTTCAATTTATTATCTTCGACCTTTTTTGGTCGTCCAGGCCGCTCTTTGCAAATGACATCATAGACGGCACCGTTGAAAGCAAAGCCCACAATTGGGATGTGACGGAAGCTTTCAAAAATGTTTGGTGGGCTTCGGCAGCAGATTTCGTCAAATCAAACAACGAAAGTAATGGATATCGAAAATGTAATTTTGAGTGTTCCATGGTTAGTGTCTGTATACACTGAATAGCTCAAGAACACTAAGTGGAAAACTGTTATATTATGTAGAGAAAGGCCAAAGTCATCGTTGTGTACATAGGTACTTCGCATTACTATATCTATTACTATATATATATATATATAATAGATATCGCTGATCAAAATACGTACAAGTACCTATTAGTATGGAAGTTTTAGTATTGAATTGCAGTTTTCGTATTGAATTAACTTCGCGAAAATAAACTTGGTATACCAAACTAAAGAAGAAGTTCCATTCAGTTGCTAGGACTGATTAAAAGCATAGATGCGCTGCGCTCATTTTTTTTTTTTGCCAGATATTTATTCCTGATGGACTTTTAATTATGGCACAACCGTCGTTGTTCACTGACTGCATAAAATTTATAACACTCGAGAATATCTTTACTCATGGCCTTCCTATCCTATTAAGTTCAAGTGTTTGGCCGCTCCATTGGTTAATTCATGAGAGAGGCGTGCAAAATGTGATTTCGTGTCGTAATCGATGCTTTGTCGCATAAATAATTTATTCTTGGTAACTATGTTCTTTAGTGGCACACTTATATCGTGAAGTGCATGTGCTTTTTCGAATTTTTTTCTCAAGATCTGCACTGCATCTGATCTCTTAAGGGGTTGATCTTAACTACTCTGCATGGACGTTAGCTAATGAAATCCTATCTTGATCGAATATCTAAAAAAAAGCAAAGGTAGTGTTAGAGAGTGTATTATTTCTCGATTAAGCATAAAGTGGTTATAAGTCGAAACGTCATTTCGCGCTCGTAAACTTCAAAAGACGTAAACAGGGCGCGTTCATGAAAAGACAAGAACAGTTCGATATCTATTGCTGTACTATGTAAATAGTTGTGCTCTGACATTTCGTTGGATATTTAACTGTCTGCTAACGAAGGAATACAAAGAAGATCGTCCAAAATCGCCTTTTTTACCAAAAGTCAAGCGTAGTATATAGAGGATGGAAAAGTAAATTTCCAACTTTCTAAGCCATCACCATGTTTACGGGATATTTAATATAATCCACGGATGGTCGAGCGAGAAAAAGCTGTCGGCATGTTAAAACGGCTACGTCTTGATTTCGTTTTTGCATTGAAATACTTCAGAACTTTGTGATGAATTTTTGATTTGTCTCATAATCTTACGGAAATAGATTCGAAAATTAGTCGCAAACAACTGAAAGCCTTTTTCAAACAACATTTTACGAAAGTGTGTAGCTCTAGAAATGTCAAAGTAAATGACCGCCTTTCTTGTTCTCTTTGAAAAAGGAAACAAGTTGCACTGTTTCTATTTGTGTTCAACAAGTCGTCAGAAAAATAAGAACAAATAACGTGGTATTCGGAACTATTCAAATCCTATACATTGGCAATTTAAACAATTTTTAGGTTAGCACTTAAAATGATGAATAAAAGAATCATTCGGTATAAGGTCTAATGTTGTCCACAGGTGCAAAAAAAAAAAATACTACAGTCGTAACGTTTTCGATACCAAGAATGTAGTGGATATGCTTTGCTAAAAAAAAAAAGCTCAACTTCTTTGCGAGAGTATCGATCATCATCATAATCATTATCATTTCAAAAGTTTGCAGCACTAAAGCTCGAACACAATTTTCTGTCATTTATAAATCGAACACAACCTGAACGACATCCTTAAATAAACCTTTTGTGAATGTAGTCAAAAGTAATACATTTCAAAAAGAAAACTTTTTTTCTAAACAAAACTTTTTTAAACACTTTTCTTAAAAGAATTTAAAAGAATTAACGTAATTGTATTTGCCTTCCTTTGCAATTGTATTACGTTTTAGAAATAAAGTAAACCTTATTTCTTATTGCAGCTTCAACTTATAATCTCCGAAAATATTTTTAGTTAAAAAATTAAGAAACAAAAAAGGAATTGTTGGTTAGATAATTTCAATATTTTTTTTATTGTAAATAGTTGGTTGGTTGGTTGAATGGTTGATTGTCAAATACTTCATTATTCTATGACATGTTTGGGATTTTGTAATAAATTGGACAAAAAAGTAAAAGATCGCGACATGGTTTGGCGCCTGATAGAAATGCCACAAAAAAATCGAATTAAGAAAAATATACAGAAAACTAAAAGCATAGTAGAAGGGCAGGATGATAAAAGGGAAAAGAGTACAAAGCAAAGCATACAAAGATTATGGCAGCGTTTGTCAGTAAAAATGCCTTAATTTCGTGTTTAAGATGTAAAAAAAAAACTAAAAATAAATAAATAAATAAAAGAAAAAAATCAAAAACTATCTTAGATCATGGCGAGAAATGGCAACTGTCCATGTAGCACCCCAACTGATCGTCATTATCGAAATCAAATAACGTTCATTTGTATGAGTATTTGTGTCTAGCGTAAGAGGTTACTGCGTAGTTGTTGTTAGCGCATCAAAAAAGACAAAAAAAACGAAAAAAGCAAAAAGAATTAAAAAAAACGGAAAGCAAACCAACGATTGGCGTTTAAGCTCAAATACCAAAAATTTTATTGCCTTAGACGGCTATAGTCAACCACACCAAACGAGGCCAAACCAATTGTAAACAACTATAAAGCGACTACAGTGTTGGGTTTTCGTTTTATGTAATGTCGCATAGTCATCGTCGCCGTCACCAACATAATTGGTCTTATTGACGATTAACTGCAAAGCAGCAAAGATCACGTGTTAAATTCATCAGGTTGTTAAATTTTATCAAGAAAAGCAAGAACGTAAACTATTGTTAGGACGACAATGAGGCAGATGTTTATGATGTTAATAATAATGATGACGATGATAATGACGATAATGGTAATTATTATTGTGATAATTATTATTGCGACGATTATAATCCTAATGATGGGGAACGATGAACGATGATGATGAGAATGCTGATGATGTTGATGAGATATTAAATGAATATTTAATTAAAGTTAATTTTTTTTTGTAGCATATTTTTAATATTTGAACAATTTCTAAAAGATTATCCGACATTTTGCTAAATTGCTTTTAATTTGTTTATCATGTTTTCTTAGCAAAGCTTATAACATGCATTTAATCCTAAAACGATCAAATTATATATTTATTATACGGAGATATATATGTGTGTTCGTATGTGTGCGTGCGTGTGTTTTATTATCTGGGGTTATGCGTTCAACTTTACAGTTGTGTTCGTATTAATGCATATATCAAGTGTTACAGTTTTCGTACATGCGCACACACACACAAAATTTATTCAGGTTGTTTGAGTTCCTTATTGAAATCCCTTTGTATTGTTTGCCGTTCTACTTAAATGTTTAAGTGTTTGTATATATGTAACAAATTCTACATGTGAAACAAACAAAAAAAAAATATGCTTTGTTGTTTTTCCTTCGTTTTACTCTTCCGTCTTAGTAGGGTTTTGTGAAAAACGCTTAAACGTCCTTATTCACGCACTAATGCGTGGAAAATGTCAATGAATTAAACACTCTTAAATAGATGGAAAGTTGACAATCATCATCATCATCATGATCGTTGTCATTATCTTCATCGTCACCGTCATAGTCATCGTCATAGCAATCATCATGGTTATCTTTATTGCCATCGAATCTAAACAGCATTATAAATCTAAATAAAAAATCAAAAATTGCCACCGAAGTCATTTAATGCAATTTGCCCAGCCGCCTTATTTCGCCGTCACCCTTATTTTCTTTTTGCGTCAAATGTAAAAGCAAAACCCTCTTCCATTTTACCATTTATGTTAAGGATTATTATGATTATTTTTGTTGTTGTTGTTATTGTTGTTATATTACCTTATGGTGTTATTCTCCTGATTACTTAACAAAATCACTGTGGGACAATTTATTTCGATTTTGAAGTAGTTAGTTCAAAGCAGCTTAGCTTTAGAGATTACTTTATCTCCCATGTGGCATTACGTCACTTTGACTGTGTGACATTTTATGCATTTTCTTTATAATCGTTGTTCAAACTGTTATCGGAATTATTTATATTATGTACATCACAAAAAGTTTGACACAAGTCTTTTCCACCTGTTAAGTATCCTTATACATTTTCCTTTATTTTTTATTTATTGCCCTTTGATTGCTTGAAAGGAATGAGCAAAAAAAAAAAACGAAAAAAAACAGAATCCATAAGAACAACTTTATTGGAACTATAGACTAATTGCATTAATTAACTCAATTATTCAAAATCTAGTTTTCTTTAATTTATTTTTATTTCAAAAATGACTTTTCGCTCGTTCTACGCTAAAAAAATTTTTGCTTAACATCGTATTCTACCTTTGTACGAAAATATGGTGTAATAATATTACTCGACGCTACTGAATTTAGTGTAACTCTAGTTATAACCTCTAACCCAGGTCGCTAATAATCCAATTTAAGGTAAGTTTAGAAATAGTCTAGTTTGTAGTCACGAGATCACTATAAGATACTATTCGTAAGCGTAAGATTACGATAAAGTGTAGACGTTTTTATAATCTTAAATTAATCAACAACAACTAATATCGTCTTATAAACGAAAAAAGCTCTTAAAGGATCAATAAAAGTTAGTGTGAGTCAAAACTTAAACTCCAGTTTTACTACAATGGTTTGCATTTTATATAGAAAAACTGGGATCCGAGTACAGTTCTCATCATCGAACAAACTCGATATTGAATTTAGATTTTGGGTTAATTGTACTCGATAGCATATGAGTATATTCGAACTTCATATTAAACAGGAAAATAGAGTAAAATATTGTTATGAAACCACCTATTTGACAAAATTAATGGACATATTACTTAATCCTAGAAAATAAATGATTATCTTCGATGGTTTTATTTGTGGTGCCATCAAATTTGGAAAAGGATAAATGAGTGTCCTTACACGTCTCGTTTAGTTTGGCTAGTTGAGCTTGATATTATTTAGAAGCAACGATTTCACTTCCTCAACGCTAAAACCTCGCATAAAATCTCGGAACTAACTTTTTAATTGTTTCATAACTTTACTACATTTTCACCTTAGGTCAACTTAATGATTTTCATAACTTCAGATGAATTTTTTTTTCAGCTTAAAAAACACCAAAATATGCCGTAGCATATAATCATAAACAGAAATAATTATTTTTTGTCATGTATTCATTCTATGACGAAAGGCCGTAAAGATTCGAAAAGGCTTTGGGCTTTGCCATTTAGCATTTGCTTAGGGAGCACAAAAAATTGCAAAATCAAGAACGAATACTGCAATTGTAAACTGAAATGAAAGAGCAGGTAAATCTAGCAGAAGAAAAGGTAGGTTTAGTTTGGCCACGTGAACTTGAAAGTGAAGATTTGAATTAAGTTAAATCAATTTAAATTTTATATATTTATAAATAAAGATTTGTATTTCCTAATAAATTTGTTCTTTTTAATCAGCTTTTAAAAATCAAAACAAATGTCAATTGTTCTTTATTGTCACAAAACGTATTTTAAAGCAAATTTACTCCTTATATCTTGTATCTATCCAGAGGAGCGATGAGCTTTTATTATTTGCTGATCCTTTGCGTTTTATCGATAATAACGGCAGTATATGATGGCATATGGAATGATTGATGATAGATAATTGATTACAAGCATTAGCGGATTAAGAGCATTAATTAGATAATTGGAATGTAAAGCAAAACAAAAAAAATTTAGAAAAATTCTGTTTGGAGTTTATTTGGTTGTCCATTTACTTACATCTGAATTCTCTTCTAAGTGAAACTCAAAACAATCAATACTAACGCAAAACTTGAGCTGTTCAGCTTTCGCCTGATTTAAGAGTGTATCTTTGAGAGAGCATATCTACAGGAAATAGAATAAAAACTTAGTCCTAAGGAATTAATTTAAAGCCTTCAATTTCAGAATCTGATATATATGCTTAGTAGGGAAACTCAATCGAAACAAAGATTTTTCCACGGCTAGAAAAAAATCAAATATTACAACAAAACAACAGATCGTATTGTCATGATGATCGTAAGTATCATAACTGATTTTCACGCAACCTTGCAATCAAATGTCACGCACATACTTCACATTATTCACAAAGTTTGTGATCTGGCAACGAGATAACATTGTTCATAGTAAAAATATATCGTTCATTGCAGTTTCTTTTTATTGATGGGATTTCAGATAACTCAGTTGTGCCAATTGATTATATGAAATCCTAAGTAATCAAGTGCAGTTTTTGATATGTCTTAAAGGGCGCTAAAACCTATCAGAAAAACCTAATTTCATTATCCTGGTCCAGGTCCATCACCTCGAAATTCGCCAAAAACCGGTTCTCTCCATATACCCAAAACACTAATCTCCGGCTTAATTATTTGATTTACTCATTGTAATTATATTGTAATTACTTTAAGTATCACATTGTCCTTAAGTAAAATAAGTTATAGACCATAGTCTTAGAAAATACGCCGTCATACCCAAAAGTCATAAACTGAGTTTTTACCGAAATAAATAATGAGAAAGAGAAAGCAAGCATTCAAGTGGCTGCTAGCGCACGCACAATCGCACACAAACATTTTTGTCATAACATATATTCTACTTCCCTATAGAATGTTTTGAATGAAATTGTATATAACTTCTTAAGCAAGTGTATGGACAAACGCGCGAATGACTATCACTTATCAATGTCATTTTTAAAAAAAGAAGGGCCACTAGCGGAATAAGCTTCTGAACCGATCCTACTCCATCCATCCTATTTTGCATGTTCTTTTCTAAATCCCTATGATTTGATTATAGTTTAACTGTCACACAAAGCTGGAAAGCAAATAAAATATAAATTATCTATATACTATACGGGAATCACGGAGGGAGAGATTATTTTATTTTTATACTTTGCGGTTAGAGCACCTTGTGCAAACAATTATCGAGTTAATTAGACCGCTACATGGGAACATTTTGTGCGGCAACAGCTTCTCTATATTCTAGTCTTTTTTTTCAGTTTTATGAAATCTTCACGTGCTTCTTCACTGCTTTTGAGCAGAAATGATAAAGTCGTAAAGTCTCAGATATGTACCTTAGTGTATTAACTTATAAAAAGCCTATTGCTGCCATTAACGCTAGGTCTGTGCTAAACTTTCATTAAAAGGTCTGGAATATGAATGCAAGGATGACCATCCGACAGAGAGAGGGAAAGATTGCCTTAAATTGCATTTGAAATGGAATAAAAAGGCGTTTTGGATAGTGTCTAAACAAAATTGTTTTTTACAATTTTATAATTTATATTTTAATATTTTTATAAATTATGCCCCTTCTTCTTCTAATTTTTTAACTTTTTAGTAATCCTTTTAATTTTTTTTTTTCGAAATTTTGCACTTGATCTAAGATTGGTCCATCCGTTTTCTAATTTCTAAAATGTTTAAAGAAAATTCTTACCGATAAAAGTAGAAAAGTACCAATAATTAATAACGAATCTTTATTAATTCATGCAAGATGTCGTTTCTGGGTCGTATTTGATCATAACTCATGCAAGGTAACTTTTCTGGATTGCAAACATTTTGAATAAATACAAAAACATTATGTGTATAAAATCGAACATTTCATTAGCAACGAAAACAAAAACATTATACATATAAGATCGAACATTTTGTTAGCAACATGATTGGAACATTTCGCTTTTGGGTCTGGTGCATATGGAGAGATTCGTTTTTTGGCGAATTTCGAGGTGATGGACCGGGACCAAAGTAATGATATTAGGTTTTGCTGATAGGTTTTAGCATTTTTCATGACATATGGTTATAACACGATTTTAACATTGCATTTATAACGTACTTTTGGATGAGATTTACTAGCAATTACTAAGCATTTTTGGTTTTGCGTTCATAGTTAGCGGCTTAGTATGTTTTATATGTGCACGTTTGCTAAGATTATTCAATTTTTAGTGAAGGCACGAACCATAAAAATGTTGGTTATTTTGGGGGCTATCTTCACTTCAGTCTTCAGAAAAAGTCTTAAAGTCTTAAAGAAAAAAACCCGAATTGAGGCAGTCTTAAAGTTGAGCTTGCAATCGAATAAAATTCTTTAAATCATCATTTTTTATTATTTTATTCATCATCTCTGGGGTGTTGTGTTGTTATTCCGATTGGTAGAACGATATCGGTTTTCTTGCTACTACTTCTATTGCTGTCCCATTGCATAGCTGCGCTTTTAAATACCATTATCAGCATAAATACCGAAGGTTGTTAAAGATTTAACGAAATGTCCATTTTGTCAATAGTTTTCTCGTATCTATTTGGCTTATTTCGTAAAAATTTTTTATAGACACTTTATGACTTGTAATTTTTCGCCAACAATATACACACGCACTATGTGATAAATAAAAGAAAAAAGTTGTTTTTTAATTTCTTATAACATTTCTTTATAATTTCTTATTTTATTTATGCTTGCATTTCTATTTTTGCTTAGTTTTTTTAATCATTTTGTCGTGTTCAATTATCAATTGCCTTATCAGAAGCGCGAAACCAAGAGTGAAGATAGCCCACATTTTTGTGAAGGAAGAGCGAAAGGGGAAAGACAAAGGTATATGCCAAAGTCTAGTGGAAGTGTGCCCTATCGGTAGATACTATAACTTTATCGACACATCAATTCGGGGTTAGTGACAGTGATAGTATCATGCACCAATTTTCGTTTATCCAGTTACGATAGCCAGATCTGGCAACAGCAGAAAGAGGTTGCATTCAATTTGAACGAAATTTATTGATGCGATAAACTTAAGAGTCCTATTCTCTTGTAAGATTTGTCAACGCTTTGATGTTTATGAACAACCATTTAGTCCAATTCAACTGGTTTTCAAAGTTGGGAAAGATTTTAATAAAAAGCACTTTATATTTTTGTAACTATAAAGCCATAAGCCGATCTACATACCTATAGGAGGGAGAGAATATGAAAGAGAAGTTATAATATAAGCACATGTGAAATTCGACTAAAACCATAATATTCCAAGTGATGATGTCTTGCTGGCAACAAGAAAAATTAAATTGAGAAATATTTAAGTATGTGGTCAATTTTCTTCTAAGCAAATTAAAGGAATCATCAAAGAATCATACCAATATCGAGCTGCACGAGCTGATCGTTCAGTCAAGAAAGAACGAATTTTCTTATAATTTTTGCGTAATGTTGTTAATGTGAGCTTGCGATCAAGAGTTACTCCAAGGAATTGCGGTGAGACCTCAAGATTAATAGAATACTCAGATATTTTAATATTTAACTTAAGAGAACTAGCTCGAGGAAAGTCGAAAAATAACAACTTAGTTTTAGCGTAGTATTGAATATCCAAGAGTTTCCGTTTGCTAAGGACCCATTAATGCAGATCATTTACATCATCACCAAAAAATATCAACCACAAACACTGCAGTTATTAAAAAACAAGTAAAAAAGTTATATTTGCATATCCAGCAATGTGCTTCTCGCATTCTAGTTTCTAAGTTCTTTTATTTAATACCCATATCGCTGGAATTTTTAAGAAAAAATTAATCGCGTTGTCTACCATATTTGTCTTAAGATTAACCCATTTTTAAGCAGATAATATATTTTCATTTGAGGAGCGTACAAAATAGTTTTAATCTTTCTGTGTTGTTTGCCACAAATCCTCACCCATTCTTGATATTTAGATTATTAAAGCTACAAGGAAGAATACGGGTATGCTCTATGCTCCAATAAATTTGATCTTAAGCAAACTATGAAATAAAAATTTAGGTAAATTTGTGCGCTATGTACACTTCCACTATATAATGTGAATATGTTGAACTATTAATTGCTAAATATATTAATAGTTCCACATATTCACATTATATACATTTAGCATAAGCGCTTGCTGTTGCTGTTGCTATCACTGTTACCGTTGTTGTTGTTGCTGTTGTTGTTGTTGTTGTTGTTGTTGTTGTTGTCATTTTTGTCACATATACTTTTTTTATGGCAGCATAATAAAATCTTATTAATGTATTAAAAAAGTAAGTAAAACTCGGTCTTTGAGGTGTTTTGGGGTGGTGATATAATTGCGCCATAAGGTCTAAGCGGGCGAATCATTAGATACAAAAAGCACTTACGTTAGGAAGCAAATAAAAAAGCAAAAGAAAAATGAAGCAAAATAAAAAAGCGACAAAAACATGACATGTTGATTACATTGGAGTAAAATATAAACAAACATTTTTAACAAAACCCCAAAATAGCAGAAAATGCCGTCTGTGTTACTCATTTACAAATGACCACAAAATACTGTTATTGTTTACTGGACATTTTTTAGCCAGTAGACGTCCTTGTGATATTTATCTCTTTATGAAAGAAGAAAAAAATTACAAAAAAGTGTGTGTGTGTGTGTGTGTGTGTGTATGTATGTGTGTATGTGTGTGTGTATGAACGTATACGGGTTCTAGTATTGGCTTGATTTAGAATTTTTATGGGTGTATGATGTGTGATATCCTAGCAGGCGAACTAAGGTCACGTAAGTGGTGAATATTGATGATATTTGAACAAGTTACGCTTTTGTATTATTTATTTGTTTTGTCGTTATAAAGTTATTTAGCCGCGCAGGGTTCCTAGCAGACATTAATCACTAAGTAAGTAAATGCCACCCATTGCGCGTAGTGGCGTAAAATGTAGCATTTCTTAAATGTTCTTCATTTTTTTTTCATCTGCAATAACGTTAATAAAAACACCGTTAAAAAATAACACTTGCCGTCTCTCATTGCCGCATAAGATTTCATTCGATTATTTTTTTGGATTTTTTTTTTAAAAGCTTAGTACAATGTTTTTTGCTCCTTTTTTTTGTTTGTCGTTTGTTTGATGTTATTAAATAAAATCAAAAAGCAAGAATATTGAAATATTGTGAGAATTGAACTGTCATCTGTCAGTGTGACAGTTTTGTATATATATACTAACTTCTATATATGTATAGATATATATAGAGTACAAAAGTCCTATTTCATACCTATCATGTTGCGCTACGTGATTTCAATCTCGTCGTCACCACTTTTTTTATTCTGTAACAAGCACATGCATCCCTATATATAAATGCATACATATATCTATACATACATACATACATACATACATACATACATACATACATACATGCAAACTAATTTCTTCTGTCTTTTCCTGAAATTCACTTATTTGGTATATTTTGTTTTTTGTTTTAAAAAAATTCAAAACCGTTTGTCACAGTTTTCCATTCCTTTGGCAAAGGAATATTAAAAATAAAAAAAAATAAAAAAAAATTATAAAAATTACACATCATATGGTACATTCAATTCCTTTCAACCCCTTGCGAGTGTGTGTTCGCGTGCAAGTAAATATTCCTCTCTATCGTTAACAATACGCAATATTTTCGAACAATTGCAATGAATATAAATTCTTTGCATACAAATATATATAAACGCAAGTGTAAGTATCCATGTCCGTTTGCACCTATAACTGAAATAGAGTCATTTTATGCTGTTTTAATAGCAACATCTGTCACTGTGGTTTTTCATACATTTCATTCAATTATATCCGTGTGCGCTTTATTCGTCTTCTTTTTGTTTATATTGTTGTTGTTGTTTATATTTAGAAAAGTCCCGTCATATTATATTAACCGGAGAACTATATTATACGTACGCAATCTATTTGACGCTGATATACATACATATATACATACATACATATATTATTGTAGTCAAAGTGTACGTATTTCAAAATATTATCATAATTTATAGGGAGGGTAGACGGCCTTAGAAGTGATTAAAGTGCTTCTCTGATAAATGACTTGAAATTAACTTTTCTCAAGGGTTTTTCAAATTTATAAAAACAAAACAAAAAAATCGAACAACGATATTTTAACATTCGATGAGAAAGATTCGATTTTCAAATCATTGGAAAAGAATGTAAAAAAAATTCTCTCTAATTTTTTAAAAAGAATATTGCATTTTTTTTTATTCTAAAAAAAAAAAAATGTTGTTTTTGTGTAATTCCTAGCAAAATAAATGATTTTCACAAAATTTTTTTCTAGTTTTTTGTTAATATTTTAAATGTTTTTAAAAGCCTTATTTTCCTAATTTTCCAATTAGCACAACAATTTTTAAGAAAAGCCTTTTAGAAATTATCTTTTTATACCCTACACCAGTTATGGCGCAAGGTATATTAAATTCGTACGGATGACGGAAAATGACTACTATACGAAATGACTGAAGACGCCATTTCGAACCAGTTTGGAAATGCTGAGGAAGAGCCAAAATGATTCGATAATTGGTTTCACTGCCAAACCAATATCGTTCTTTTGACACGGTATCTCTAGGTTGCCAAAAAAAAGTTGGAAAAAGTTGTCGAAAACAGTGGAAAATATTTTGATTAATATATATTGTACAGATTTTTCTCAATAAATGCCTTTTCCAAGTGAATATATATTTTTTATATTGTAATATTTCTACGAATTTCTATATAAAATGTAAAACAGTAATAAAACCAAGGTCGACTGGAGGAGATTCTTCTTAATATTAGAAGTAAATGTGTTGAAAAATTAATAATCATACGAATCTAATTCTGAATGATATCTACTACGGATCATCATTCAATAAAAATTACATTTTCTAAACTAATCTAATTTTTTGGAAATGTTTTAATACAATTTATCAATTAAAGGTCAAATATCAGTTTTGCTTGGGTTTTGCCTAAATGCCATCTACTTCCTCTATGCTTAGCCATACGTATTGCATATTGCATTTCGAAACTTTTCCAACAAAACCAAATGGACAATTTTTTTTTTCTTTTTCTACTATTGGGTAGGTAAATGTGTTGTCCATAAATAGCATAGACAGCAGATAGCGTAGTTTTTCCAGATAACTCATTTCCCTTTACCAGCACTGATGACTAGACGAACTAATAGACTTTCTGTATTTTTTGAACTGAAAATTGAAATGAATTGTCCAATAACCTTTGTTCCAATCTACAAGGGTATATATCCGAAATTTCCTTTTTGAGTTATTCGTATCTCATATATGAAAATATTTTTGAAAATTTCTATTAATTCGACCGCGATACTACCTTTTAAGGGCGTGAGGAGAATTGTTATTTAAGATCTGCATTTCCTATCATCTGACATATATATATAAAACAAGCTCATGAACAGTAAGCGGTTAGTATTTTTTTGTTGTGATTAGGCGAGGAAGTTATATATCAACTTTGCCACTGCTCCCAAAAGCCGAGGACTTACATTTTCTAAATATTCTAAGCATTTTTTGTGGTCTTATTTATAATCGGTAGCATAAATATAAAGTCATTAAACTTCTTACGCCTTTTCAATAAGGGCTTTAAATATATTCCAATATTTTCGTGCTCCACCTATCTATATTTTTTCTTTGATTTTTCAATATGAACACACCTATTTTATCATTTTAACACTATTTTTTTTTAAATTTTTCTATTTGTGATATGAGCAATCACTTCGGATAAGTCCACTACACGTGTAAGACGATGACGGTCAGAAAGCAGTGAGGAAAGGGGGAGGCACAATGAAAGACTCTAACCTACTCTTTGCAACTGACCACTCACTACATCTACGAACAAGTAAGCTCCACCGTACTAAGAGTTACACGCGCGAATACTGGTTTGATAGCCACGATTCCTATTTACTCAGCTACTCGTGCAGATATATACATATTTACACAATTTGGGTACAAACTAGACACTATTCTAATAGAAATCAGAGGAAATACTATCGGCATCAATGTCTTAATTTTTGAGCAAAATCTCCATATTCTTTCTAACTGGAGCTAGTATTTCGATTCCATTGGTGTCGTTATGAATTCAGCTCTTATTTAGCATTTACGACCTAAATCCGCTAGTCCTATCTATCCACATAGATACACACATTTTGTTAGAAAAAAAAAACGAAAGCTTTAATCCGACGGATAGTGCGTGATCGAGGAGGGAGCGTGTGCGTTAGCTTCAGTTTTAACACTGTTTGTTTTTTTTTTTTTGTGAAAAATTTATCCACAAGAGACGTTTCGTTTTTTTAGGTCTGAAATTCTACCAAACTACCAAAACTGCTAAAGTATCATATCGCTCAACAAATCTTCGGTCTAACTTTCCACATTTTTGCACTTTTATCATTCAAACTCACTTACAGGGCTATATAATATTCACAATTAATCCGTTGTCCCTTTTCAAGATAATCTGGCCAGGCGACTTTTTCATTTTTGGTCGCAGTGGACGACTTTTGCTCTCGGCTGATTGTGGGTTTGACTGCGGAGTGTAGGGATAATTCCATGTTCCATTTATTATCACATATTGCATGAAAAAATTTTCTTTATTTCGTGTGAACGGCTCCAACAGATTGGTGTTTTTAATGAAAAAGATTGAACAGGATTTTCTCATAAATCTTCATACGAAATAATCGATAATACGCAATTTCTCTCTTCGGTCTTCCAAAACGTTTTTGTGCACTGTTTTTATGCCTTTTGGAATAGTTGTTGAGTTCGAGAGAGCGTTCAATATCATCGATGCTCATATGATTTTGTTTAAAATTAACCAACCATTCACGAATTCATTTGTTCGACAGACATGATTCGTCATAACATCTTTTAAGGTAATGCGGATTGTGAGCTATCTTTTTTTTCATCAAAAGGTAACTCTTAATCAACATACGGTTTTCCAAATTTTTTTAATTGCTTTGAAAATTATAAAAGCGTCAATAAAAACAGCTACGGCGACTTGTAAACCAATTGTCGGAATATCATTAAATTTTGGAAAATTTCGTTTGAAGGTTGGTGCATATGTGTCTGACCGGAAACTTATATAGTGTGTGTGATTATAAGCATATAAATAAGAGAAGAATGGGTTTAAACCGAATCTATTATTCAGTCTATTTATCTGCAATTTAGCTTATGCTTGATTACAATATCGAAGGGAAATGCTTTTGCACATTATATAATATGCGTAGCCTTTTGGCAATTTTTTTAAAGATAAATCTAAGATTTTTTTGCTATAATTTATGCAAAAAGGAAGAGTTTGAAATTATTTTGTAATCATGGATGGATCTTATACAGATCGACAAAGTTCGTCTTGTGTTCAAAACCAAAAAAGAATAATTTCTATCGAGGGCGGCTCAATCAAAAATTCAATAACAAAGCCATTTGGACAAAGATATTGTCATCAGATTTAATGTAAATTGATTCTATGACTGGTAGACTTTCTCAATATTTCATTGCAATGTTTGTTATGTTTTAATTAAAAAGTTGTATGGAAACGACTTTGTTGCTTTACATAAAGTTTTTTAGATCGAAATTATGATTTGAAAATTTAATATTATGTATTTTCTAAACTGAGGAAGTAAGAAAATTATGTTCGATCTAAGACTAAAAAGAGAAAAAAATATTCACAACCTATAATATTGGATGTTGTATAGGCATGTGGCCGATGTAGACGTGTCCTTTGAACAGTAATTTTCGGTTTATTTTGCAAATTTGTAGGCGATATCTTTGTTTTTGCGGCCAGGAGAATGTTTACAATGGACATTACACAAATGGGTAGACGGACACGCTTAAATCGATTCAGAATTTGATATGCGAATCAAAAATATATATACTTTGTGGGGTCTCTCAAGTTCCCTTCTGAGCGTTGCAACCGTTTTAACAAATTGAATATACCCCTCCCCGAGTGGGGAGAGCAGAAAGAAATCGCTCCAGATAGATTTATCTTAATATCAGTTATAAATAATGCGTCATTAGAGAGATAAGAAAATTTCCGCTAATGTGAAAAGATTTCAACGAGATTACCTGGGAACTGAATAATAAAAAACTAGAAAAAAAAGAAAAAAAATTAATAGGAAAAATGAAAATTCTTGTTTGCATGGAATATTATCGTTTAGTAACGAAAAATATATTTCAAACGCAAAACATCAAAAATTCAATTCAGCCTAATCATTGACATTACCTAGAATCTAAAAACGCGTAGGCCTTGACAGGATGAGAAAGACGTACTGCATCGTAGAATTCTTTAGAAACATATGAAATACTTAATATTGATTGCTACCAATAAGATACAAATGATGTCAGGTCGAAAATGCATGAGCATGGGCGACTAAGTTTATGTTATGGATAAAAAATATAAGAAAGTTTGCATGAAAAGCCTCAACGTCAGCATCAGATTTAACTCCTTCGCCTTATCAGTCACTCTGATTGTAAGAAACAATATTTTTTGCATAAGCAGAAGTACTCGAAAATTGAATCACTGAATATTTACAAAATTTTTGCTATTGAATCTTTATCGAAATGAAGAAATTTATGGCTTAAAGAAAACTTATTTTTATCGCAAGATCTTATTACGCAATCTATTGGTTAATTAGCTTATGCATTATTCAAATCGATCAAAGCTTTGGTACAATTGAAAGCAATATAAGCAGTAATTGACCGAGTGGAGCCGGAAGTGTTTTGAAGACGCAATTCTCTGCGCATGCAGATATTTCATTATTTTCGAAAAGCACTTCTCTGCAATGTATTGGAAACGTCTCAACTATTATTTTAGTATGTGCTTTAGAATTTGTATCACACGCAACCTCATCCTTCATATCACTATTTTCTATTTAATTTAACATATTAAAAATGTTAAGAGAAAAAAGAAGAAATTTTTCCTTTTACATTTTTTTTTTAATGCAAAAGCATTTATTACTAATTATTAATTATGTCTTTTCTGGAGGGTAGGAAACAATGTCACGTAGTATGTAACAAGGATCTGATATTGAAATTTAGAAAGAGTATCGGAGAATTTTGTAGACAAAAACTTCTGAATCATTATTAAATAACCCAAGAGGCGGAAAAAGGGTCTGTTTGTTAAAAACAACAATTACAAAATAAAAAAGAAAATTGTAAAACATATTTTTTTAGAACTAACCTACTCTCTTACGTTCTGTATCAACTGTTTGATATGTGATGTGAATATAACAAATGCATTAGTCATTAATTAAATTAACTTAAATGCGAGTATTCTTTAATTATGAACCTTTATGTACAAATTTGCATAGACATGAAATGAGAGAAACTTATGAAAATGGCGGTTTTGGAAACACCCGATAATAATTTGAAAGTAAGACTTTATATAGTTTGTTGCTTAAGTCATTTGTTTGCTGCCTGAGCTGAAACTGTGAAATCGAAGAACCATATAATTTAAATATGAAATTCATGTTGTACTTGTATTCAAATTACTTATAATAAAAAACATACGCAATTTCTCAAGCATATCTATACGCAAAATTGTTGGGTTTCAACATCATTTGAATATGAGTTAAGCATATTAATAGCAATATTAATAAAAAAAATGTTTCATTAATGATGTTAACAATGAAGAACTATGTTTGCTTTGAAAAAAAGAAAAAAAAATTAAATAAAATAACATTGTATCGCCTTGCAAATGCAATGAAATCAGACAATAATAAGAGCAAATATAAAAATAAACATGAAAAAAAGGGAAACAGACAGCAAAATAATAATAACAAGTCAAGTGTTAAAAACCATTTTATTAAATGTTAAAGAAAATAATTAAAAAAAAACAAAAAGGCAGAAACAGCGCAAACCTGGGCGTGTTTAACAACTTTCTAGATTTTAACCCCTTTTGCAGTTGAACAAACCCAGTGTGATGATGTTTACGGTTCTACATGAGTGTGCGTGAGTTTTTGAAAGAAATAAAAAAAGAAATGGAAAAGAAAACACAAAAACAAATATTGGAAATTAAATTAATGGTTGGTTAGTAAATGAGACTAAAAAGTGCAGTGTGTTGATTAAAAGAAAACAGCAACAAACAACGTAAAGAATAAATTACAAAAACAACATATTAAGGGGTAACAAGTAGCGCCTGCCTGTTAACGGTGTAAATCAAAAATTTGATTGGTCAATGATTTGAAGAAACACTTAAACACACATACTATTCCAGGATAGAATTTTCAATTCCCCAGATTTTTGAGTTACACACAATCAAGTATATATATTTAGATAGCGGCTACCAAGAAATTTGTTGCTAGTGGAAAAGTAGACTAAAGGTACGATAGAGCAAGAGAGAAAGAAAGAGCCAAAAACAGCAATATAATTATTTTGTGAAGGGAAGCGAAGGAGAGAGAGATAGATTAAACGAAAAGAAAGATTAAAAAAAATTAACTATATCGTTTTCATGTATTCATTAAGAAATTCGTTGCAAAAGTAACGAGTAAAGTTAACAATTATCGTATGAGAAATGAATAGGAGGGGCCAAGTGAGACTAGGACGACATTTAGAGTCTAATTTACATGATTTTTATAATGATGTATAGGCATCTCTTTTTGTTCTGAAGGCTTACACGTCAAAATCATCTGAGTACATTTTGCTAATGATTTTTTCTTTCATATACCGAAGATGAAGAATTATTGAGACACGTAGGCTTTTGTTGCTGTTTAGGTTGCAACCAGTTCATGTTCGAACGTGCGATAGTTAACAACGTTTAGTGCGCAGAATCTATAACGTGTCGTTAATATATATGTATATATATATATATATTCATATGTGCGTATATATACATATATATATGTATATATATAAACATATATATATATGTATATATATAAACATATATATATACCATATATATATATATCTATAAACAAACAAAAAGAAGAAGTTTACGATTCCAAAGGAATTTTAAGCTTCAGCAATTTAATAAAAACCTTCGGTTGTGTACAAGCCTGTGTAGGCAAAGAGTATTTTACTTCTCATTGCGTATAACGAAATATTATACAAATATTTGTTGCTGCATTTGTTTCTAATGGTTTAAGCGCTCAAGCTCTTGTGTACCTATGTTAACCGTATATACGGAACGCGTTGGCGTTAGCAGTTGGCCTTCTTCAAACAATGTTTGCCTTGTACACATTGGAGAGTCAGCAGTGTATCGTTTGAAGCGCATAGTTTTTAACCCCACATTAGAAAAAGGAAAATATTCTTTTTTCGTTATTGTTATTATATTTCTGTGGATTTACAAATGAAAAAATTTTTTTCTCAATTTATCAGCAAATGTATGTATTGAGTGAATGGTTTTTTGTTGTTATTTTTTCCGTTATTCCGTTATTTTTTTATTTATATTTTTTTTTTAAATACAGCCTTTTTTCGGAACACACCCTATGTTTATTTATTGCATAGCGTCTCACTGTGACAGTGTTTGTGTAAGGATTACATTATAAATTTAATGTATAAGAACGTTGGTAGCAGCCACACAAAAGCACATGTATATGCATTGTTTATTTAGTTGTTTGTTTATGCAATTGACTTTTGATACGTGCAACAATTACAACAAATTGACAAGGTGTTAGTTATATGTGTGTATTGCTTTTTCCAATAATCAAAAGAAGAACAAAAAGAAGTTATTCAAAAATTATTTAAAAGAAATCCCTGATACTATAATATAATAACAACATCAAAAGAATTTAGTAGAGTTTTTGAAAGTGCAATCAATCATTACAGAAAGAAAATTTCAATTAATAATAAAATTAAGAACAATTTTCAAATAAATAATATAACCGAAAACCGTAAAGGAAAAAAATGGCTGCTTATACACAATTTGGATATGGCGGATATCCGTCGGCAACGCAGGTCAGTTTAATATTTTTCAAAATTCGTATAAATTATGTTAATATAACGTATATTGGGCGGGGAAATTTAAGAGTACCGTAATAAAATTTCATAAATGTCAGTTTTTATACACAGTGCACAACGTTCACACATCTATAAATTCGTTGTATAATTTTAAAGAGACATTTATGATCATAAAGAGATTCTGTGTTATTATTACTGAATGTTAAGAAAGTGAAAATCATTTCACTTTCGCTTTTAAAAGTACTGAAAACTAAACTTGACTCGCAAAGCAACATTAAAGTTGAATGGCTCTTTATCTGACAACAATTGCTTTCAGTAAGTGAGTAGAGCGCGTATATATGAAAAATTTCGTAGAAGCATTAAAAGCTGAGCAAAATGATGTGATTTATTTCTTTAAGCGTGCTTTTATAAACGTAGCACATTCTTTACGGGCCTCTTTATTGTCATTGGTATGCTCTTACATACGGTAGTAGCAGTAGACTGTCTTAGTTGCAGTTGTGTCTAAGATTTTCTTAGAGGATAAGTTTTTCCCTTTGTACGCGAGACTGTTCGTCTGCCCTTACAAAATATCTCTCCAGGAAATATAGTTCGAACACGACAAAAAGAACTAAACGAAACTCTTTTTCTCCTTTATACACAATATTATTATATTTGCTTGTTATGTATACGGCTTAGTCAATCAAATGAGTTAAAATTTTATTTTTATATATTTTTATTTTTTTTTGGTGTATAATTGGTTGCGGGTCGTTATTAAAGAGACTATGTTCAAAAGCAAATATTTAATAATTCTGTTAACATAATTATTAGAAAATATCAACTTTATATAGCATCTCTACTTAAAGACTTGAATTTTTTTTATTGCGACTTTTATCGTTAAGAAAAACTCAAAAACAAGAGAAATAAGAAGGAGCGTACAGTCAAATATACGATACATTTTTTCCTGTTCATTGGCATAAATATCGTATCTCTTCGTGGTCGTATTCATATAGCGAAAATAAAGAATGTTTCAAGTCGACCCACGATATCGAGAAGCTTATTATGATGAATGAAAATGGGTAATATGAATTTAGGCATTCATATCTATATATATTTTTATGATTTCTAGTTAGCGGCTAACAACATATTTAATAGGTTAAGCTCGTTATTTGTTAAATCTTGTAGCAATCGATTTTCAGGAAAAAATTTGTTCTTCGATTCTCAAAATTGTGATTAAAATACTTTTTACCTTTTTTTATTCAAAGATTTTCGTACGTGTACGGTAAACATTCACCATTGTGAGTATTTTTTCATTAATTGCACTAATTTGATAGAGAATTACATGTAATTACGTTTCGAAATATTTTTCACATATTAATTTAAAATGTATCCATCCTCAAATTAAAAAAAAAAAGTGAGTGTAATGTAAGCGAATTTAAAATAATAAACAGTCAGCTTAAATAGATCAACAATGCCTTTACAAAAAAAAAAAAAAAAAAAAAAAAAAAAAAAAAAAAAATAGAAAAAGCCTTCAGTCTTAGCACCAAAGAAGAGGCAAAAGAATAATGTCGCCTCCCTCAACCTGAACACTTTAGTATCAATCGAACAGAAGTCTTTAAAAACTTTAAAGAACGCATTGCCTTATTGACAGGGTAGCAAGTAATAAGAGAGGATAATGCCGGATAAGCCAGTAGTAGAGCAGATATTTAACGTTTTGTCGGCTTTATCTCATCTGCTGTAGAAATTATTATAGATTGAGTTCAGAGAGTTTTATAACATTAAAAATCAAAACAGCTCTGGCATTTGAATTTGTTCTAAAAAAGTTTAACAAGACTTATATTTATAGTTTAAAAAATGTAAAAGCACAGCACACTCTCTTAACTAGGAAAACGTTTATAAATGTAACAAAAAGGCATTAAAACAGTTTTTTTTTTTTTAATTTCTAGAGATTTAAAAATAACGAATTGTAACTCAAAACATATAAGAAATTTACCATTTGATATAAAATCTTTTTAAAAAGCGTCTCCAAGGAATTAGTAATAGAATATCATCTTCTGATAGAAGTGAAAAATTTTGGAATACTTTGTGTTCAATATTTGTTTTTTGACAAGCCCCTCGGATGATTTGTCCTGCACGCGTAATCAGGATATACAGGTAGGGAAGGAGTTAAAAAGTGTATAGTGCCTGTGTATGATTCAAGATACTCTAGTCTAAGCGCATATAAGAGCACAAGCAGAGTGTTTCGATTAAACTCAAACAATTATCATTTGGCGTATTAGTCGCATCACTTTATCGTTATGATGTTTCACAAAGCGTTGTCTCTAACCCATAACAAACTTTGTTTTTATCTAAAAAATATGTTAATTAGATAATTTCTCTCTCATTGAGTGAATTATGTATGTCTATGCGTGCCTTGAATCTTGGTTGTTAGTGCTCATCTTACTTTTTTAGTTGTAACATATATTTCTTTGGTCTATAAAAACATATGCATCTTGTGGATTACGATATTTTTTCTATTTTGCCAAGCGGTGACGTTCATTTTTGGACTTTGAACGTAAATTTTTCGATTATTTCAAAATTTATACTATGAACAAAAACAATAATATTTTAATTATTCGCAGACTTTTCATATGTGAGTGATAAGCACATTGTGATACGATTTGTTCTAGAACACGTAATATGATTAGGGCATACATAATAAGTCAAACCATTATAAGTGGTCACAGCCTACTAGTAAATTCCCTACATCACTTCGCCGAAGATCCAACACATTTTCTATCGCGTTTGTCGTTGGGCCAGAACACGTCGGTGTGCTACGTTTTGTCAAAATATCACAAAAATTGCGACCTGTAGGCTGAACACAAAAATACTTGGGAAGACATAAGGCGATCAAACGGACAGACAAGCTTAGATCGATTCAGAAAGTAATTGTGGATCAGAGGTGATTCTAAGCCGATCGGTATATGAAATTCTGAATGTTGTACGCAATTGCGTACAAACTTAATGTACCGTATATCTCGAAGGTGTAGGATATAAAAATGCATAAATATTAAATGCAAAAAGTATATGCTGAAAAAAGGCCCGCAATTTTGTTCATTTCTGTCTTAAGCAAGAAACAAAGAACGAGAAAAAAAGTACATACACTTAATAGTTGAACACAAGTATCGCTTTATAGTAAGAATGGCTTATTACCAGTGGTGTTGTCGAGCCGGAACGCTCCGGAACTAAAAATGATTTCTGATAACGAGAATTTATAATAAACATTAAAAGAAAAAAATATGAAATTTTAAAAAAGTAAAGACTTCATACATAAATTTTAATGCAAGCGGACCGTACGTTACTCATCCCTGGTATAGTTTATTGCCATACCCAAATGAACTTGCGGCTAATGCTAAGAATTTTTATTATACATTTGTTGTGAACTAGAATTTCCAGATGTTGGTTTCCAGTATTGGTAGATGTTTTAAACTTTATTAGTTTATTACTTATTATTATTACTCACCGCACAGAGCCGCCGCCTACCCAGGATCAGCTCTGTCAATATAATTATATATACGCGTTCCGGTAGAAAAAAAAATTAGCGTTCCGGTAAAAAAAAAAATTAGCACAACACACTGCTTATTACGAATTATTAAATCCATCTGATTTGAATTGACTTTACCTTAGATTGAGCTATTAAGTCTTAATGTTAGATTTGACTCGACAGATCAGAATTATCATCAAACGTGTTAAACCGGGTAGCATCAATATCTATTCAGCAAATCGTTCAAATGTTAATTCGACCATGTTAAGTTAACTGTATTTTTTGTATTCAATTTAAGAAAATTTAATTCGAAAAAATGACACGTCTGCATCAGGTACGTTCGGTAATGTTTATTGTGTACAGAGTCCATATAGGTTCAAAATTTTGTTATTGTAAATTGAAATTTCATGAAACTATTATTTGTATGTGAAATTACTCAATTTTTAAATCTAGAGGACCCGAATGTGAACAAAATAAAAGGATTCATTTCGAAATTTCAATAATTTAACAGCGGAAGGGAGAACTTTTATGTTAGCTTATAGTAAGTGAGAGCGACGATCTTTACTATCATGGATACTATACAGATTTTTTATTGTGAAACGTATGTTTCATGAAACGTATGTGAATTATCGTAACATATCCAATTCTCATTAAGCCTTTATCAAATTCATAAAACTTTGCTTCGAATTATACAGATATAGAAAAGAAATATCGTTCCCAAAAAAGGTGTTTTTTTTCTCGTTAAAGTTCACATATTTGGAGATGAAAATTTATGTTCAGCTCAGAGATCATATGTCTTATGACAAAGAACTTAAAAACTCACTCGTCACTTTGGCGCGGAGACATCTTCTTCACGTCAACCCCTAGATAAAACCTTCTTCTGGTTAGTACTTTGCGTTAAATTAATGACTTGCATGTAAAGCAGCTCAATCCGTTTGGTCGCCAGATAATACTCTGTATTCGATAAAAAGGCACAAAGATTGCAAAAAGTTCCATAATAATGTACTTGCATTTTTGATTTAGCAAAACATTTATGCGCGGGCGATAGGATGACAGCAATAAATATATTATCAGATATGCTTATCTCATATCTTTTTCTTCTCTATACCCAAAGCGGTGTCTGGGGAATTAATATGGGCAATGGAACGTAAATGCATCATTTCACAATAACCAATGATATATGGATTAAATTGAAACTCAGCTTACCTAGGGAGTGGAGCAGAGGATTCATAGATAATTAAACTGGTTTAGGTGATGGGATAATTATGTGCACTTTTCGTTTATGGCGGTAATTGATTGTGATATATGTAGTTGTATGCAGCCAGACTACCGTATTAATATAAAATCAGTTCATTGAAATTTGCTTATTTCATTTCTATATGAACATAACACTGTTTACGTTTTACGCCTCTAAATCTCTAACTATATAAAGCAAGCATTAATTGAACTCATCCATCGGCATGCTACGAATTGCTTTAAAAGTTTAAGAAAAGAAAAAATTTTGCAGAGTAAATCAATTCCTCTCTCAATAATTCAACACTTGTTTGTTTTGTGATAGGTTGATCAGACAATCCTTATTGTAAGCGTAACCAAATTATTATAATTAAGGACACCTTCAGAGATTAATTGATGGCATTTTAATCCTTTCTTTTCGTCAATATCAGTAAATACTTCTACCTCATTTATATTTGCTATACGTCGAAAACTATTCACAGAGATTACTCTAATAGCGAATAGATCTCGCTCTTCAATAAGCAATGTCTGACTCTGAATTGGCCCAGAACGAAATGTGTATGAAATTCAACTAGCAAACATGGAAGAATGGAGAAACAAACATAGGCACATCGGTTTTAAATTTTACATTGGTTAAATTTTACATTAAGTCAGAAAGTTGATAATGATGAGTACAAAAATGTCTTTAAATATATATGTTTGTACAAAAGTGATGTGTTTTATCTGCGTTACTTGCCCTATCGTATGTTAAAAAAATGTTTTGGATGATCTATGCTGTGAGAGCAACGCATTTGCCATGCAATTATAATCCTTTGAGCATTACACTTAATAATGTCATAAGCGAATTTGACTGTTCACTTACGTAATACAAGCTTACACGAAAATCGCATAAAAAATACTTTACAGTACTTGTTTTTACGTAAGAAAGGCAAAAAAAAATCACTAACGATGATCTTCGACCTCTGTTCCAGATGTTGCCCGTTTGAAGTCGAAGTACATAAACACTTCTTATTGTTTCCATCCTCTTCTCTACCCCCGTGCAATTCTTCTTTACAATAAACCTGCAGTAGTTGACTCAATATAAAAAAAAACTTCAAGTATGAAACCGAAATTTTGCTATAAAAAAAAACCCGTCTATTGTATACAAATGATAAAAAAATATTTTATTCGATGTGTTGCTTACCCATCGCTAGCTATAAATTTTCCTCACTTGTTTGCCAATTTGCGGATGCGACGTCAAAAAAACCTTTGCTCTTTTGACGCAAACTATTCATTGACTTATTTTTTCATATCTTTGCATGAAGCAAAACACTGCAGTGTGCAAGTAGTAATCGAAAGGACTCGAGCTTGGTGAGTAAGCTGCATGGCCTAGCCATGTGCCACGTGAAGAAATGGTCTGGTATTGTTTTTCTTTGGTATCCAGATCGTTTTATGAACAAAATCTAGTTGAATTCTATTAGCTGTTGTTAATAGTATTTGCTATTAATCATTTCACCACACTTTAACGGACCATAACTTCCCTGTCCCACTAATCCAGGTGAAGCATTGTCTCTCTTTAAAAGCAACTCGGTCTTTCAGTCGATGCGCACTATACGTTTGGGTCTGCCATGAATTCTTACGCTTGGAAATAACAATACTTTAAGTAGCAGAAAGAAAAATTAACCTTAAATTTCCTATATTCACTCAAGGCACACTAAACCCGAAATTATTAACACATTGCCGACCGCACAAATTGCACCTCAATATATACTACCCGCCAGTCATTTTTTACGTGTGATAACTAGTGAAATTCTCAAATATATGTAGACAACAATTACTTATTTATAAACATTGAAAGAAATAAATGGTGTTAATAGAAATAATTAATTTGAAATGTGTTTTCCATATAGTTTATAACATTTCTAATTTTAAACAACCTATCTGATTTATCAATCACCATATCATTATTACGAAAGTGCCACATTTTCCATATTTGGCGATTCCTGGTCTGATAATGTCCCCATCACTATTACTGTTATCCTCTTTTAAATTCTCTTTATTATTTAAAAACTATAGGGATCAACGAAGAGAAACGGGCATCAAATTATATACAATAAATATAAATTGTCAAACGCGGAGATTTCCCTGATCGGTCGTGCACTGACATTTTAAAAAATGGGGAGATTTCCCCGAGCGGTCAGCACTGTGTTAAGAAATAGTTCATAATTGTCAAAAAAAAAAACTTTTTTTTTGCTTTTTTTCGCTCATGAAAAGTGATTGAAAATCATGCGTAAAAAGCATTTTTTACATTTTACATTTGCTATTAAAGATAGAATTTATACTAAATGTGCTTAGGAACACCCGGAGACCCAACACATAAGCATGAGATTTTGAATTTAGTATTTCAGTAGTCGTGCCTTCAGATGTCCGTTTTCTTCAATAGTCTTACTATTGCAAAAATTGTGATAAAAAATGGAAAGTATTAATTGACCGCTGCAGATCACTTATGGAAATGGATATGGTTAAAAAGGTGTGCCTAAAGCTAAAAAGTAATAAGTTGTAAAACTTAGTATTATAGCTTTGAAATATAACGGAAAATACGAAACTAAAGGTTATAAGGCATCCAGCTAGTCCGCCCATAACTATATATATAATAATAAAAAAGCATTGGGATTATTAAGTTATGCAAAAACACCCCATATCATCTTTACACTTGTTTTGCAAAAAATCGTGCGACCGTGCAGAAGAAAAAATGAGATTTTTTCATAGGTTTGTGCATAAACTATTGTTTATTGAAGAAAATTTTCGAACATTTTTTTTTAAGATTTATTTTAGTTTTTAGACATCAAACCGGGCAGATATTGCGATCTCCTTTTCTTTTATCCTTATCTTGAAAAATGTCATCGTAATAAATTTTTCGTTTTTAATTTTTTGAAAATCGCAACAACAATAAGCCAACCGTAAACAGATAACTAGACCGATTAAGATATTCATTTATAAGAATATCGAGATAAACTCTTTACAAAGTCTGATGCTTCGGGAATGCATTTTAAAAGCTACAAAAGCAACATACAAAACAATGTTTAGATTGAAAGAGACGAACTTATCTAATTTTGAAGTAAAGGATGTATTCTAAAATCTTCTCTTTCAATTTCTTAAAAAATAATTTGTTTTACAAAAGTAAAAAGAAAATGAATGAATGACATTAAATTAAAAAGAAATCAAATTTTATTATTTATATATGTCTTGCAAGTATGTACAATATATGCGTATAGATCATAAAAACGTAGTTATGTATGAAGGATATGAGACAGAAGCAAATAATAGAAAATTTGTAATAGTTAAGATGATAGAAATACTTTTGTAGGCAACACATGTTTCAGTTAAAACGAGTAGATGATTAGATTTGGTTTTACACAGAACCGAACCTTAGCTATAAGTAACTCTGTCTTTTTTTAGTTTTGGTTTAGTTATTGTTGTTGTTGCTGTTGAAAATTAATAATTCATGAAAAACCATAAACAACACGCATATGGCTTTGATGAAATACGTTTGCACATAAAAACGATATCGCAAAAAAGAAGAAAGAGAAAGAGAAAGAAACAGACAGAAATAGGAAAAAAAAGAAAAGACGGAAAAAATTCGACTAAACACCTTAAGGTGCATAGATAAAAAGACTACTTCTTAGTCCGGTCCAAAAATTGAACGGAAAACAAAAGAATTGAAATGAATGAGGTTGATCTCTTATCAGATGGGCAATCACAAATTAGATGCGTAGCATTCTGAAAGCTTATTTGTACACGGTGTGCACATGTAAAATATATGAACACATACATGCACACATACACACTTGCATGCATATACGCATGAATACATGTACATACTTGTAGATATATCATCTGAGTACACGTTTGGGAGGCAAGTACAGTTGTTTCTTATGTTTGCGCTAAGTATAAAAATGATCGTCGCAGGACACGTAAAGTTGTGTTAGTTCGTTACCATTTGTAGTAATGCTGCTGCTGCTGCTGTTATTATCATTATTGTTGTTGGCGTTCTTTCATAGTTGACGGTTCTGGTGAAAAGATTACATAGAATATAAGCTGACCAGAAATGGCAAAAAAGCAAAGTAATATAAAAAAGAAAGAAAACAAGGAAAAATATGATAATATTCTTTGAGTCCGTAAAAAGAGATACTTACTTACCTACTAACTGCCTACATACAACCAAATAAACACACTCACTTTATCAGATCATAATATACGATTTGATAGATAATATTGTTATGTACGAGTATTTCGTATGGTTTTTGTTACAGCTACTATAACAGACAGAAGTCATAATATTCAAGATATCAACAAAAGTAGTAGTATAGTGATTGCAGTGCGATATGATATGATCTAATGATATTAACAGCAGCCGCAGAACCAGCAGCAGCAATAGCAATGGCACCCGTAGCAGCCGCAGCACTATTGTTAGCCTGGAATTGGCGAATTCCAGCCCCATTTCTTCTTGTAAGTAAATGAAGTAGAGTTGAGTGATTTTTCTAGTTTTTCTGTATAGCAACACGTTCTTTATTGGTTTTCCAACAATAAAAGTGCTGTTAACGGTGACGATGATGTTGATAACAATGATGATGATCACTTTTCGATCAGGATGTCGGTGTTTCGTTCACTTAACATATTATTAGCGGCAACACTTCACATGGATCTGTATAAGTTATTGTTCAGGCGCGTAAAAATGTATATAAATTTATACTTACCATGCATGCACACATATACATATATATATATATATATATATATATATATATATATATATATATATATATATATACGCAAGTAGTTTGACATTTTTACATTCATAGTTAGATAAAAATTATAAATGTTTTATATGTATCTTGTGGTTGCGGCGACTCTGTGTGTCACTTTACGGTTATGAATTTTATGATTTACGTTTTTACGTTTTTTTTACGTTTTAAGCACATTCGAGCTTTTATTGGTTTGTTAGTTTGTTGTTCGTTTTCTATTTATGTTTGATTTTTTGTCTTTGTATAGAGTTTTTTCTTTTTCTTTTTGTTAGTGATGGTGGTGAGAATTCTTATCTTGATTTGCTTTTACCTTTATATTATTTGTGTTGTTGTAGGGTTTCTTACATATTTATTTGTTCCTTCAGATATGAAATTCTTGGCTTTTGATTGCGTTAAAGGGGCGTTCACTATTATTACTCTTGTTATTGTTATTTTTGTTACTGTTTTGTTGTTACATTGTGGGTTTTATTTAAAAAAAAAATTGTGTTTTGATTAGTTCATATTTAAATGTCTTTCAATTCATTTATTTTTTTTTTTTACTTCTTTTTATTACTTCATTATTTGTGCAAATGTGTGTAACGAAGCACTTAACCTCATTGATTTTGTAATAGTTTTCTTTTTATGCTCTCTTTTCGTATGCACTTCGATAAATTGTAAATTATATCATAAGATGTTTGCCTTATTAATGAACGTTTCTTTTCTCTTTTCTCTTTCCTCTCCTTTTCCTTTTATCTTCTTTTTATGTTAGTTTAGAAAGTCCATGAATAAGTTTTTTCAAAATTCGGAAATACCTTAAAAAATAAAAAAGAAGTAAACAACCTGTAAGGAGAGTTAAGCTAATATCGCATATGAGTGATCATGATGATCATGAAAAATTATATAGGCAAAACCTGCAGAATTTCGGTTATAATAACAATGATACTGTTATTATTGTTATTATAATCAATTTAGCCAGGGAAATAAATTTAAAGAATAAAGTCTTAAGGTACAAGCATCTGAGGCTATCGATTTGAGTCCACTTTAATAACAAAGTCAGAAAATGGAAAAAATTAAAAGCATTAAAAAAAAGTTTTAAAAAAATACTTTATAAGGGACGTGACTGTATGAATCTGTTCACCTAGATACGCAATAATTGTTAATTACAATAGATTTTTTTTGGAGAAGAATCATATGTTTCGCGTGGCGAATAAGTAAGCTGAGTAATCAAGTAAGTCTCTTTGAATGGTCAAAATTAAAATAGTTATTTATTTTATCCAAACCATACACAAATAAGTTTAAATGGATAGAAAACATATCCATTTGCACCGTGACCTGAAATATCAATTGTACTTGGTCACGCCCTACTATTCATTTTGTTTTTAACGATTCAATGGCATGGGTAAATTTTATTTTGAATTTTTATGTACATATCTGCAGTAGGTTTCAAGATATTGAAGATAATGTTAAGAAATGGTTTTGTTTTCAAGTTTTCTATTTTAAATTTTCCTCAATCACAGTTTCGTGTTGCTAGACTTTATCGTCCGCTATTGCAGTTCTTTAAACTATGGAACCTTTTAAAAAAAAACAGAAGGTATCATAAGTGCAATTAAAATGCAAAGCCTATGCCAAAGTGCGGTAAAATATTAGGATCATCGAAAGTTTTCATTCAGCCAATTAATATTTTCATTCTTAAACATACGACAATATTGGAGCGGAGCATGGAAATTACTATTTTGTAAAGTTGGGAAAGAAAATTTTCGAGAATGCGACTACAAGCAAATATTTAACTTGCAATATTGCTCAAAACCTTTTTGAAGAACAATGTAAACTAAATTATGATATACTGCTTCACTTCCAGTCGCCTACTATCCTTCATTGATTGATTACAAATAGCGTAGCGAAACAAGGAAATCGTAAATCTAAATTCACAAAGTTCACAAGGGCGAGTTGGTTAAGCTAAATAAGTTGCTGCGTTTCAACGTAAATATTGATGATTTAATTACTGTTAATAAACGTTTATTCCTATTAACCAGCCTAGTTGTTTTGCATTATGACTAATAAAAGCAATTATAATTGATAATTTTAATTCACTCAATCTAGAGTTACGAACTGTAGCACATTACAATCACGGTACGGGACGGTGTTATGGCAAATTTTCCAAATTGTTCATAGTGTCAAGAGAAGCGCATGAGAAATTCCTTTAAACAAGCGTAAGCTTTTAAGTCGGTCTGACAAACAGTTTATATGTCCATTTGTCCATCCGTTCATGCTTTGAATGCAAAACTGACTTACTTTGGATGCATTTAAGTTACAGCGAACATTTTCTTTAATAAAATGTAAAAGTTAAAAGTAATCAGTTGGAAAGATAGTAATAGATATGACACTATTTTGTTATACACCAGTTTATATTCTAGGCTTTACTTTTTTTTTATATATTAATTGCATTTACTAGCTGAAACTGTTAATAATAATAATAATTCCATGTCTTTATTTATCTATTAAGTAGTAATAGATATATGAGAGATATAATCAAAAAAGTGTTACACTTAGCTTAGCCGGACTTCAGGGTACGTATTTATCGAATAACTCAGTAGCTTATCGCGGTGTGTGAAATATCACAGATAACAATCATTTTGTTACACTCTGGACGGTCAGTCGGTCGTTCGTATTCGTTCTGTTGCTTGAATGTGTCATTCGAATTAAATGACTACATTTAAGGGGACTGTGTGCAAGATTATGTGTGCGCGAGTGTGTGTGTGCATGTTTTTGATACTATTGTACATATCTATCGATAAATATGTCCGCAGGCATATTGCTATTCGAGCGATATAATAACAATTTATAATCGAAAGATTTGAATATAAAGTTAATTTTGTTAATTTTGTGTCGTGTTGTTAAATGTCAGTAAAAAGAATTATTGCTATTTGTTGGCGATGCCGTTCCCGCCTCCATCCTTGTTCTTCTTCGTTTTCTGTATTTTTTTTCTTCGTGTTCGCACATTTAAAATTATTTACTAATGTTGTTGAAGATTTAATGTAATGTTTTGCATATCATTATCAAATTTATATAAAAAAAAATTCATCTCTTTTTTTGTTTGTAGTGTGAGAGTTTTCAAAAAATTTTAATTACTTTTATAAAACATATAACGAAGCCGGCAAGCTTAATCGACACTTTATTTTTCTTTCATGAGCTTTAGATTATATGTGAGAAAAAAAAAGAAAATAGAATTCTGGGAAAATATTTTTAAAAAACACACGCATAAACAAATCTATAAATTGAAATGCGTTCATTACTTTGGAAACCACTTTTCAAAAAGATATAGCAAAGAGAAAGAAGATACAAGAAAAAGAAGAAAAGATGTGAGGTCGACCTCTTTGAAAGCTAAGCGTTAACTTGTATCTTATTTGAAACATTCTGTTCATTAACATAATTGTGTTAACACTTGACTTAATGAAATGATGTACAATAACAGATATTACTTACTTACTTAGTTGCTTAGTTATTGCAACTAGTGAGAGACTACTACTGTTCAACTTACACCGCCAGTAGTTCTTTGATAAAGAGTTACAAGTTAAAGGCTGTGATGAACAGAAGCTTTATATACTTTAGGCTATAAAACATAAGATGGCCACCATCACTAACAACAACAACGACACTAAACACACATTCACATGCAGACGTTTCGCGCAAATATATATACCCTATAGATATACAAAGAAATGCGAAAATTGATCATCACAACCAAGTATCGGTTCCAGGCCTGCTATTAGACGCCATTGAAAAGCTATAGCCGGCAACATTAAGCATCAGCTTTATAAGAAGTTGCGCAAGTAAATCGATTGGTTTTAAGTACTTGGCAGTAGAGAGTGTTTTTTTTAAATTATTTTTTGAAGGGTTTTTCGAGGAATTTATAAATTTTGATGATAACGCTTCGCATAATAAAGAGCGTATGAAAAGTAAAGGAAGCTAAGCAAAAAATATTAGCAACGCAACATTACTTGAACCAATCAGTGATTTTAAAATGATGAAGAAGTTGTTTATATATATATATATATATATATATATATATATACATCTATATAGATATATATATATATATATATATATACATATATATATATATGCATACAGATAGATACGCATATATGCATAATTAATATGCAAAAGATGCAAACGTATACCGCACAGAGAACAGACGGCAACGCCTTGAAAGTTTGAAAACCCATTTACATATGTCTCATCATAAATACACATCCATCCAGCCATCCATCCATTCGTTTATTCATTCATTCAAACGTCTGTTGTCGATTCGTTTGTCTGCAACAGATTTAAACATATCTACCCCTATACGTATATATATATATATATATATATATATAAGTAAGTAAGTATATGTACGTATGTACGCGAGTATGAATGTATGTTTATATAAGCCTTTCAAATTTAGGCCAGCTTCTGAAAATGGCTGTGGGCTTCTTCTTTATTTGCCACATTATGCATGCATACACTTGCACATATATGCAAACACATTTCCTCAGCTTTATGCATATTCTAAAATTTTAAGCATTTCGTTTTTGTTGTTATTTTCATTTTGCTTGCCATAAAAGAAACAAGTTAAGCAATGTAAAGCATTTCCCTCCAACATAAATATTTCTAAAAAAAAAAACAACAAGAAACAAAATTAAAAAGAAAAAATTATTATGATTCGCTCTGCTAGCAAAACCTGTAATTAAGATAATTTCTTTCATTTATTCTCTCATTAAAAAAAAAGAAAAACTTCATATATAAACAAAAAAAACGAGTAAAGAAAACTTGGAATTGATCAAAAGCTGTCGATTTTTAGCAGAAAAGCGCCAACAAAATCGTATCTGTAAACTGGGAGTGAGAGTTGGTTATATATTATGCAAAAGGAAAAAACAAAAAAGCGTAAAATACGCAGCGAAATCGCCTAAAGCCTTTAATCATGTATGTGCTTATATGCTTATATGCTTATATGCTTGATATGTTTCATGCTTCTCCGCTGGTAGACGGGTGATGTTCGATCTTAGCTTATTCGTTTAGTTATTGTTTTGGTGAACTCTACAGAACCAAGTGGGAAAAAAGGACAAGAATTTATAATTATTCCCAATTCCTTCTATCTTTCTCTCCCTCTCTTTCTCCCATACTATTTTTTACTGTCTATCTTCCTCTCCACTCTTTTTCTCTGTCTCACTTTATCTCTCTCTTTTTTTTTCTTCGTGGCTCCATGTCTCATTTTCTTTCTTTGCTGTCAGTTACGGGAACTCAATCATCATTTCTGGCCTATGCCTAAAGTTGTGCTAGGCTATGTTTCACTCCTTTATTTTTTTTGTTTTTAGCTTTTAGTTCTTTTTTTCTTCAAGACATTTTTTTTCTTTCTTTTCCCTTTGATGAAATTATGATAATTACTGAAATTAACATTATTACTATAATTAGTGTTGAAAATTATATTTTTCAAGGGAGTCAACCGTTTTGCTGACGAAGGACTAACGATCGAGGCGTTGCTTTCGTTAAATCTACTATTTCTTCTGTTATAGATTATTTTCTATGGACACAATACTTCCAAAAGGAAGTATATTTCAAGTAAAAAATTTTTTTTGTTCTAAATATTTACGAAAAAATCTTTTTATACCTTGCTCCACTTGTCACATAAGGGCATATTAAGTTCTTGCGGATGTATACAACACGCACAAGGACTTGAGATAAATCTAAGTTTTGTTATATTGACCGATCGAAAGTCATTCCGAATTTATTTAAGCTTGTTTGTCTGTTGGTCCGTTTGTTTGTTTAATGTTCATTTATTCTTGGTCAACCTACTGGTAGTAATTTCTGAGATGTTTTGATGAGATATGGTATGTTGATGTGCCTTAGCAAAAAGCCGAGTTTTGTTGAAAATGTTTGGGATCGGACCACTTTTTTGACAGCTTCCCATATAACGTTACAATTTAAACACGTGAGAAAATTAAATTCGGTAGGGACCGAATCTTTTATACCCATCATCGGTTATCCCAAAAAAAGACAAAAGAAGTAAGAGAACAAAATTCTCACGCTCTATAATATGGAGTGGGCGCAGTTTATTTCCTCTATATTCAAAATAAATTTTTTGGGGTAGAGGCATGTGGGCTTTGTAGGCGTGTCCTTTGAAAAGTTTAGGTCAATTCCAATATCTTTTGCAAATTTATAGACAATATATTCATTTTTGCTAGCGGGGGAATATTTACCGCAAATACTACAAACTTGCGCACACAAACAGATGGACAGACGAACAGGCGGATATGTTTAGGTGTATTTGAAATTTGAAACTGGCCAAGAATTTGTATACCTTATAGCGTTTTTGAAGCTTGTTCCTGCGTGCTATAAAAGTATTGAAAAAACAATGAAATTTTGATATACTATAATATTAGGAAGGAGTGGTCAATTTTTTCCATTTTTGTGCACAGATACTACAGCATCGCCCGTAGAACATATATTCAAATTTTTATAGATTTATTTTCTGTAGTTTCTGAGTAATGAACAAAAAACCAATTTTTCATTGCTTTTGAACAACAGAGGTGTTCTCAGTTTACATAGTGCAGTGGGCCTTTCACCGATTTGGCTCATTTTGAATACCAACCTGCATGCAAGAACTTCCAATGTTTCTGACAAATTTGACATGGATAGTTTAATTTTTGCGGGCAGGAGAATGTTTACAACAGACATTACACAGGCGGACAGATGGTCAGACGGTCAGACGAACGTGCTTAAATCGATTTACATTTGATGCTGATCAAAAATACATATAGTTTGTGGAGTCTCTGATGCTTCCTTCTAGCCGTTGCAAACGTTTTGACCACATGAATATACCCCTCATCCTTCGGTGATGGGTATAAAAATCGTTATATGCATAACTGTATTAAGCGAGTGGTTACTTTCGTACTTTTGTATTGGTTTTCTCCTTCATCCGTATGTCAAATTCAATGGAATGAATTTTTTTATGATGAAATAGTAACAGATGTTAGGAAAAATTCACGATTAGTTTTAATTAATTGGTTTAAGAAATTGATTCCGTTTTAGTGTAAAAAAAAATTCAATGAAATATCAAGTGATATAATATAGCTTCTAACATTACGAAGTCTGAGCCAGTAAGAAAACTATGAAAACTCTCTGAAAACTCTCTCCGTAATAAACTACTAGTTATACCGCGGTCAAAACTGACTGTTAAATGATCATCTGAACCCAACGTTGCAACTTCGTGAGTTCTAAAAGGTCTTAACCTAATCTAAAGTTCTTCAGCAGTAAAAGGACTTTAAAGAGCCCTGAACCCGACTATTACTATTACCATTAATATTACTACTACAACAACCTCTACTACTGTTACCGCATAGCTAAGTAGATAACAGTCGCGGACTCAATTCTCAATGGAGTTGCAGAATATACTCAGTGGAGACTGCACTGCAATATAGTGACTGCTCAGTTGGTAAAGGCGTATGACACTTATCGATTTGGCACACACCCACTAGGCTACTACCATTCCCATCCCCCATATATTTCTCTCTCCTCACTCGTGTTACACGTCTAGGAGACATCTCTCAGGGGATTGTTTGATCACATTAAAAACAAAAAATCGTATTGTTATCTGTGACGTTTTCTGTGATGTTTTAAACAGTTTTTGAAGATTGGCCATTTAAACTTGGGACAAACCGGATCGCTTTTTTTTCGAACGATAAACGAGTGATTCTTATTGCTGAATGTTTGTTGCGCAATATTAACATTTGTTCGTCGTAGTGATGAGGGAAATAATGTTTGAAACTTATTTTGTCAATCAAATGGTTTAATATTTTTTGATACAGAAGACTTTATGAAACCTAGTTATTGAAAACGAAATATATCAAAAGGAGCTCTTATTGAAAGAATAAATATAAGACGAAAAATATGTTTTATTAGCCCTCGCCGGAGGAAGATTGAATTATACCAAAGAACTTTATCATACCTTATGTGATAAATAAGAATATTTCCGAGAGCTCTCATTAATACACATATATTTAATCGAAATCATTTCATCTGTGTTTTTAGTTTCGTTCATTCATTTTTCATTCCCTATATCTGTATTTTTTTTTTTTAAATTTTCAAGGACACAAAAATTTATGTATGTATATTATTCAAACAACATTGCTTAGGCTTAACAAGGTTAATAAGAAAACGTGGATTGGGCTTCAGTTACGCGTAGAATACTTTTAGTTGAAAACCAAAGTATTCAATATAATTTTGTTAATCGCTTGAGATCGATTTACTACAAATGTTCTTTTTTCAATGAGATTGTAGAAGCTGCTAAAATAAAAGATTTTTCTTGGCATGTGAGGTGTCTGAAATTCGTCCTAAGGCGAGAAAAACTTTATTGTTTTATAACTAGCATCGATTGATTTCATCATATGCATTCCACATGAGCACCGATTACTGGTGGTTTTGTAATAATTTATAAACATTTTCAAGATAAACCTTTACAACGATCGGTAAAGAGTCGAAACCCTCCTATGCTCTCTTCATTGTCCATGCAATAGTTAGATCTTTAAGGCAAAGTTCCTATTAAAATATATAAACAAACATTCGAGAGATAAGCACAATTTCCTTAAAATAACGTATGATCCCCTCGAAAATTTTAAATTTTTGACGGTTTGACGATATTTCGAAAGATGAAATTTGAAATTTCCAAGCATTTCACGTAAACGGATATAAACTGTGATATATTCTTTGTGGCACATAGTATGAGTAGGTCGTTAATGCCATTTCTCAATAGCGGATTCGGTCGTTAACAAAAAGGGTTATGTAACCAGTAGAAAAATGCACAATTTACCAAGGTTTATAAATAATTCACTAAAATCTGTTCGTGGAATTTTAAGCATTAGAGAAGTTTTTGTCTCTAGCTTTTACGAATGCAAAAGCTAATTATTCGATTAAAATTCCGGAACAAGGAATAGAGATATAAGCAGCTACGTCGAAATTGAATTTAATATTTAGTTTTCATGTGAGCCTTTCTTCATCGTTCGATCGTACAAAAACGATCTTTTTCTGACCAAGGTTATCAAAAACTCTACAATATACAAGATAACTTAAATCCATGTGTCAGTACTAAAGCTAGTAATAATTTCGCTTTTCGCAAAGCTAATCAAGAGTATAGCGTCGTATGAGTATTGTTTGCAATTCTTGCCTTGGCTGATGAATTCATTTTGGATTCACAAATGAGGGAAACACATGCTTCACTAGTAGATATACAATGATTTTTTGTCTACATTCTCCCTTGATGGGTTGATATGTTGCATTTTTGCTCTAAAAAAGAAAAAAAAAACTTCTTACATGAACTGTAGTCAATAAATATGTTGGGTGTTTGAAATTCTCCTTAACACAGCCATCGCTTTTCGACAAATCTGTATAGCTAAGTTGGTATTAACACCTAGTTTCTAAAAATGTGCGCACGCGTTTGTTTAACTATTTATAATGCTATTAATGGCTTTCTTCTTTATATATATATATATGAATAAATAAATAAATAAATAAATATATACATGTACAACAAATATACATAAAGAAAAAGAAAAATATAAAGCCATTAATAACATAAATATACATATATGTATGTGTGTGTGCGTTTTTTTTTCTTTTTGATTAGTTTAATTAATTAATTAATTAATATTATTCTTGGTATTTTTCGCTTTTAATTGCTAACGATTCCACTAATCGACATACTATCGATATGCGCGTCTAATAAATAATTAAAAATTATTTTATGTACAACAAAACTCAATGAAAACAAAAAGAAAAACTTATTTTGTTATAAGCATATCGTTGTACTGACGCGTACAGAGGGGCGTAAAAACGTATATTAATTTGTTTTGGTTAATGGTTGCAAATTAAATTAATTTATAAAGCGCTACAGTTGTTATACATATAAAGAAAAAAAATTATTAATTATAGAAAATGAAAACGCACTGTTTTGTAATCTTTTGATTTATTTCAAAAGAAATTCATTTTATTTTACGTCACAAGTTAGGTTGAAATGGCTGACGTGAAGAAGAAGAAAGAAGATGGCTGTTATTCTTCGGTCAATTTATTTCTAATAACATCGTGAATCTTATTTTATTTATGATTTTAGTTGCTTTCCTCGAATGCTGGTCAATCACCGCAGTCGGGAGATACACCGACTGTACAGTCAACTATTGCCACAGCTAATGCTCCTGCAAGCAGCCCTGGCGGTGACTGCCGTTCAAATTCGGCTGCAGTGACGGGCAACAGTGGTGGTAACGGTGCAGGTAGTGGTAGTACTAATGTTGCCGTTACCGGAGATGTTTCTGCGGGTGCTTTAAGTCCTGAAGGCTTATCTCAAAGTTCGAATAATCTTGGCACGGGAAATTCGGCAGTGACTGCCACCGGCAATTCAAATATGGAGGGTGCTGCTACTTCTGGAAATAATAATTCGAATACGGGAAGCTCGTGTTGCGAAAACGGGCGACCAATAATGACCGATCCGGTATCCGGCCAAACTGTATGTTCTTGTCAATACGACTCGGCTCGCCTGGCTTTGTCAAGTTATTCGCGTTTACCAGCGGCCAGTGTGGGTGTATACGGTACACCCTATCCTTCTACTGATCAAAACCCATATCAGAGTATAGGAGTAGACAGTTCAGCATTTTATTCATCTTTGGTAAGTCTTTAAGCGCTTTTTCTCTTTTTTTGTTTTGTCTTCTTTTCGAAGTTCTTGAAAATTTTGTCCTTTGAAGTGAACAGAGCAGCGTATACATGGACACACACACATGCGTGCATGTAGGTACGCGCACATATTTATTAAGGAGTTAATGTAAAACATACATAAATGCTTAAATGAAATTACACCCTTATGGCCGTTGGGGCTGCTGTTGTTGTTATCGCTGTTGTTGTTATTGTTGCTAAGAGAAAAACAAGGCTTCTATTTCGACCATTAAAAGACCACCAGTTAAAAGTAGTTAGTTAGTTAGTTAGTTAGCTGGTTGGACAATGCTAGCTGCTTTGCAGTATTATAATCTAATGAATCCCCGTTTACATACATACCTGGGTTAAATACATAGTGAACGATTTTCTATAGTTTGGTTGTTTCAAAAATGCAATTTGTATGTATTGTATTTGCTTTATACTCAAGAAGAGAAGTCGTTCATTACCGCCACCATTACTATTACCACTAGCAAGGTTACCGATATACACCAGCCACTTTATAGGAACTAAAAGTAATGGCTGACAACATGCAAACTTGTTTGTGCGTGTATATTTGCTTTAAGTGCAATGCAAAGCAACAAAAATGTAACAATAAAATGCCACAACATGCAGTGAAACCTCCTTCTTCCACCCGCTTTGATTATTTTTTTCTTAGCAGCAATGGCAGCGAGAAACGAAGGGTTATTAAAGAACTAAGCTTTGTTAATATGGGTTTCATTTGTAAAACATCAAAAAATGTATTAAAACAGAACACATACATGCATACATGTCAACAAAATAAACACAATATAATTACATATATTATATATATATATATATATATATATAAATATTCATACGTACATATATACATATATGTATGTACATATATACGCTACGAAATTCAGCATTAAGAAAACATACTGGCCTGTCTCATCAAACCGTCGTTTCGGTTTTTCTTCTTTTATATTTTTGCGCTTTGAAACTCGAGTAATTTGAATATATATTTATTTATATATATGAGTACACATATATATATATATTCACATACACACTTTAGTATATATATGTATAGTCCTTTTTTTTTTTTGGATCTTATTTTATTTTGCTTTACCTTACTTTGCATGTCAATAACAATATTGGACGAGAGAGAGACAAATCGAATTATTATTATGGCTGATTTTGTGTGCAGCGCACATTTTGTTCACAAAAAACATACGTACATACACATAACAAATATTGCCAAGTTTAGCTTAATGCTTTTAATATATCAGCGTACATGTCATTGTGTTGTTGATGTGTTGTCTCTTCTGTATCTAAAATAAAAAATAAAAAGAAAAAAGAAAGAGCCGGTTAACCGTTGCTTTTATTGTGCCATCAAGGTAATCTGATATTTTTATTTACATACGTATGTACGTTCATATATGTATAGTCAACTAGTTAGGTATGTTTATACAAACGCTTTTAATTTCAACCATAACAAATATAATGGTTGGCCTGGTTTAAATACTCTCAAAACTGAAACCGTTTAAATGGCAACCGACAGCAACAGTAACAGAGAGGCAAAAACAGAAATGGTTGGTGGTTAAACAAATGTAATTTTTTGTTTATAGATACATACAGACACATAGATATACGCTTATAAGCATTTGCAAGCATGCACACAATGCACTACCTATGTACTCATAGCTTTGCAATCATGTGAAGAAAAAATTTAGAAAATGACTCTCTTTTTTTTCTGTTTTTTTGATTCCACACATATATGGCTTTTTTTTGTTGCTAATTTATTTGTAAAGAGATAGTATTAGTTTTGTAAATTCTACGATAAGAATAGTAAGGAAACTGTAATCATTTGTTAGCGAATCTCTATTCAATAAATACCTTGGCTACACCATGATTCGTTGCGTTCTTACTTCTAAGAATTTACGCCGGAAAGCTCTATAAGCAGTTGTTTGTTAGCTAACCAGCGACGTAATAGTGAAGCAAAAATTTATGTAATTATCAAAGGCAATACATTTCTAAAGCGTCTCACAAAGGATTACATTTGCTGAAAGGATTCTCTTCTCACTGTCAGTAGTACGTTCACGGCGCTAACAGGTGCTCATAGGGAACTAATCCACAATTCTTAGGACACTAAGGATTTTATGGATAGAAATCGAAAAAAATTCACGTGAGCTGAAAAAACACACACCTTTGCGTTCGACTTAATGTGTCTTCACTCGACGACCACAGCGACGACTATAAATTGTACGAAGAGTGTAGGTGGATGGTGTGACGTTTGTCAGAACTTTTACTTTTCAGTCCTGGCCGAGTTTTTTTTGCGGGAAACTATCTCTCGGGAGATTGCACAGATTGTTGCTGTTATTGGGGAAAGCTTTGTCAGCAAATCAGTTTTTCACATTACATTTTGTGATAATTCGTTGGTAAATCTGGGCGGACCGTCTACATCGATTGAGAGAATGAATTGCTTTGGCGGGGAGGCAATATTCTATATTTAGTGAGACCAGAAGAGAGCAGCCCGTTACGAATCCTTAAAGTCTACTAAAACAATTCACACCATACCCATAACAATTAACTAACTTGAACAGTTCGCTGTTTTAAAAGCGGAAGAAATATCAAAAAAGTCAACACAAACTTAATTTTTTACTTAGCATCCGTTCATCCATCGCGGATGGCTGCCATACTTGAGGACCCCATGCGGCCTATTCACTATATTTTAGTCCCTCGGATTATGGCTTATATGCATAGATGGGATACGTTCTTAACTAGAAGCGCTTCACTTTTTTCGAAAATTTACGAAAATTACATTAGTTTCTTTATCCATTAACGAGCAAGTCAAAGTAATCCTTTGGATTACCGTGATGAAAAGTATTTTTTAAATGCTACTTGTGGCAGCAATTAAAGGATTCGGTTTAAAAATATTGCTTTTTGTTTTTGGTTTATTGTTTGTTTTCTTTTGGAAAATATAGAAATAATTACTGAAGTTAATAATATTAACATTTACGGTGAGTGTACTTGGCTTATTACTGTAATTGCTATTAATTTCACTTTTTAGTCTCTTCTCACAAATTCCTCTGAAGAAGATTTAGCTTAATGCCTACAATAAGCATAACAATTCATTGAAACTTTACCTTATATTAGCAAGTAAACAACATGAACAACAATGAGTAACTTTTCCCATTGTACGTTTTAATGGAACGTAAAAAAACTTTTGTCAACAAAAGCATCGCAACTAATTGTTAACGAGAAATGTAACGAGAAGCAGAAATGTTGAAAACTTTGTTCGAATGTCACTTAAAAAGTCAAAAAAATTTGAAAACTGAATAAAATTTATAATAAAATAAATTAAAAGAGAAGTAAGAGAAATATAATAGTTGAGATGAACTTAGATGCCCTTCTAAAATTTCAATATACATAAAAAACCGTAAGAATCTTGTTCATTGTTCTGGTACTAACACTTTTGCTTAATACATTTTAAGACGCACTAAAAGTTTGATGGACATCTTTTTATAACCTATCAGCTATTAGGAACAATATATTGAGATATAAGTGTGTTTGTAGCTATCGCAAAGCGAGTATTTGGTATACCAATTATTTACTGAAGTAAAGATAGCCCACCAAGATAAGACACAGTTTTTAAGGTTCGGGTCTGCGCTAAAACCTCTTTGCTAAGTTAAAATTTATTGCGAAACAAAGAATATACATGTGAAATAAATATTAAAAAATTAAATAATATTAGCAAACGTGCACATATAAAACAAAGTAGGCTCTAATTACGTACACAAAACCAAAAAAGTTAAGTTATTGCTACTAAATCTCATGCAAAATTACAGAATAAATACTGAAAGCATGCAATGTCCAAATCGTATTATAACACTTTTCAGAGACATTACCCGACTATAAATTTTTGATAAGTCGTGGAAAATGTTAAAACCTATCAGAAAAATTTCATTTCGTTTCCAGTGTTTCTCATCGCCAAATTCGCCACAAACCTTTCCTCTTCATATACGCAAGACATTAAATGTAAAATGTAAAATGTAAAATGTTGCAATAGTGTTGCTAATGAATGTTGCTAATGAAATGTTCGATATTAGATGCATAACGCTTCTGTTTTTATTGCCATTGAAATGTTCGAATTTGTATATGTAATAAAAACCAAATCATTAACTATATAAGATCATTAGCAATACTATTGCAACATTTTGACATTTAGTGACTTGTGTATATGGAAAGGGCAGGTGTGTAGCGAATTTGGTGATGATGGACCGGCGCCAGGATAATGGAATTAGGTTTTTCTGATAGATTTTAGCGTCCTTTAAAACATTTGAAAAGGCTGTATATGGTGAAATTCGTTAAAATTTTTTATACACACTTTGTGTATTGTAACTTTTCGCCAATAACGCACATGCACTATATGGTGAACAAAGTAGCATGTAGCACATATATGTGTACACTTGATCAACGTGAATAGATCATCCTGTCTACATAAAAAAAAAATTTATTTCTTCAGGATCAAAAATTGAGAAACTGGAAACTCAAAACCCAAATATGTTTATCAAAACATATACAATTGTCTATTTTTCTATTTATTTTTTGATCTTTAGAATTGTAGGTTTCGAATTAGATCGCGTTTTTTTTTTTATTGCTTTTTTTTAGTGAAACCTCGTTAATTTACCTCGCGTTAATTTAGAGAATCAATTAAATCGGATTATAAAAAGATATATATAAATTAGACGGAATGATTGTAGTCTTCACGATTATCTACAAAGTACTTGTGCAAAGTGATATATACGCACTTAAGCCCAAAAATATAACACAATATGCACGATACCATGTACAATGTATATTACTATCAAATATCGTATACCAGTTACTGATGGATATTGAAAACTTCGTGCTAAGTCAAATATGACTCCTTCTCTGTTGTTAGTTTTCTTTAAATGTGTGAGTTTTTGTTTCTAATTAAATCAAGTTCTGGGGTCTTAATCTTGAACTGTGTTTGTACTCTTAAAGTAAACGCAAATATTTTACTTTTTCAATCTAATTTCAACCTCAACTTAAACAAAAAAAATAAATGCGTTTTGAGCAGGAGTATGTCTTAACTCCTATCTAAATCCTTTAGGTTATGTGGAGAACATACATGTGAACGTGCAGGTGAACGTACCTAATCAAGTTAACTGAGTTTATTACGTTGATGAAGTTCACATTCGTAGATAGGTGTTCTCTTAAGCCTACACCTAATTAAACTATTTTGCGGCGAATAAACAGCCACCAAAAGTTGGCTACAAATTAATTATACATACATATAAATGTATATATATTTAGCTAAAAGATTTCCTATAATTATTGTTAAAAATCCAAAAAATAAACAAATAAATGCAGTAAGCAAAAGCTTAAGTCAACGTGAGAACGAAATTATTGAAATTTCTTTGTTCTCTTTCTTTTTTAATTTTATGATGATTTCTTCCTTGTTTTTGTGTCCGATTTTTTAGGAAACCATCATTTAAAAAAAGAAGAAAAAAAAAGCAACATTAAATGTAAATAATACAACATGTTTAAATATGTTGTTAAAATAATTAAAAATGTTAATATTCAATAATAAATCAAGAAAAGAGCCTAAAAACCTAAACAACCCAAACCAAACGAAGTCATATCAAATCAACTCTATGATGCCATTATAACCAGCGTATCAATCATGACGATCATAAATTCTAAATAACACAAAACATTCAAAACCAAACAAACAAAAATAATTTGTGTACATTAAGTAAAATAGTAGTGAATAAATAGAAAACTATGCATATACCACACATACACGCAACCATAAGAGTATTTGTTAGTTTTTTTACAGCTTACAGTTGTAATTTATTTTTGTGTGTCATTTGTAACCAATCAGAGTCATTTGGATTGTCTGATTGTTGACGAAAATTTTCTCGTTTTCATTTAACAAATAAAATTTACTATGGCAGCCAAAAAAAAAAACAATATCAACAATAGGCAATGAATTAAAAAATGAAAAAAAAATGTTACCACAAATTTCAAAAAAAATTAAATGGCAAAATATGTCATTTTGATGATATTTAGTAAAGTATTTTTTATCGAGTTGAAGTACATATAAAATTAAAGCAAATACGTAGACGTTTTAGACGATAGCCTAAGCTTTACCTTGTCTATATACGAAATTAAATTCAAGTATATCCATTTGTGTGGCCGAATAGGCAAAGGGTCGTGACTAACAAATCAATGGTTGTGGGTTCAAATCTGTAGTGTGCTAGAGTTTTCAATAAGGCCGGTAGACTAAGACGCTAGTCCTTTAAGACTTTAGTCTTAGAGTTTAATTCTTTGAATAAAAAATGAATAATAATAATAATAAATTCAAGACTGGCAATGAAGTTAGCCCACTGTACGTAACCCATATTTTTGTCTTTGCTAAAATGTGGGCTATATTCAAACTTGGCTAGCGCCTCTACTAAGGTAATTGATAATTAAACGATTTTAAAAAATTACAAATGATGAGAAAAACTAAACAAAATTAGAAAATACAAGCATAAATATTATACAGAACTGTTATAAAAAATTTTAAGTTTTATTTAAATTTAATATTGCTACTAATGACCTTGTAGTGCATGTATATTGTTAACGAAACGTTACAGTACGCAAAGTATTTATTAAAAATTTTAACGAATTTCGCCATATACTGATTTTTTATATGTCTTAAAGGACGCTGAAACCTATCACAAAAACCTAATTTCATTACCCTGGGTCCGGTCCATTACCTACAAATTTGCCTCAAATCTGCCATCTCCATATACACAAGACACTAAATGCAAAATGTTGCATCAATGTTGCTAATGAAATACTCCATTTTATGCACATAATGTTTTTGTCTGTATTTGACATGTATGTTTAATATGCACTTACCGCAAAAATTTCGATAAGCCCTTAGAGAGGTTAAAGGGAGCACACTCTGATAAATGTTTTAAAAACGATATATCAGTTCAATGAAATTAGGTTTTTCTGATAGGTTTGAGCGTCTTGTAAAATATATCAAAAATCTGCCCTAGGGAAACTTTTTTAAAATTTTGGCATATTTGGGGGTGATAGACCAGGGATATGCTAATGAAATTCTTATAGGTTTTAGCGTTTTCCACGACGTATCAAAAATCTGTAGTTGCGTTATGTCTCTGAAAATTTTTGTATGTTGAACATTGCATTGCTTCAGTGTTTGTATTGTAATATTGCATGAGATTTAGTAGCAATAATTTAGCTTTTTTCGTTTTGTGATCGTAATTAGAACCTTAGTTTGGTTCACATGTGCATTCTTGCTAATATTATTTACTTTTAATACTTGTTTTATATGTTTGTAGCGTAGCAAAGACATTTTAGCGAAGACGCGAACCTCTTGGTGAGCTATCACCTCACTTCAGCGATCAGTGTAAAGAAAGTCTAAAAATAATGGAACTTAATGAGTGGATGAAAATGGTGATATGCTGTTTCGAGATCATTAATTATTATTTTTTGGTTAGTGTGTGGTAAGAAAGAGACAATAGTGTAGAACTTCAATCTCTCAGTCGGATTTACGAAGGCATCCGTTAATACTATAAGATGTAGACAAAGTCCTCAAGCCATCAAGAAATATTCAGCACAAGAATTTAGTTTAACTTAAATTAAGCCAACATAAAAAGCTATTAAATCATAAGCGCCTGTCATTGACGTGTATATTTCTATGCCGCAAAAAATATTGCTATTAAAAGGGAGATGAATTTGCAGACGAATTAATTCATTTACTCTACTATTTCCAGGCGTAAACTATAAAGTAGTGCCGGAAATGTTCAGAATTTGATAAGTGAATTAAGACCGGAGCATATTTGTTAAATTTCCATCTATTCTGTTGCCTTATCATGAAAGCAGGCGAGGCGGTTTCCATAATAGATTTAATTATTTCGCAAATGTTTTTGCAAAGCCATCTTCCGGTGCTTATGATTTGAGAAGCAGCTGACTTGCCATTATGGTATATAATGTAAATAGAATTTTATTGCGCTATCGACAAGTGTCAATCGTGCATAAAGGATGCGTTGAAGACGTATTTATTTTACTGTGTTCGAAATGTCGAAATTTGTCGATAATTTTCAAATAAAGAGCAATTGCCAACAGCCCTCTTCTTCGCCGTGTTTACATCGTGAATTGTTTTTGCGACTTGTTAACTATATTGATCCCAAGCTAATTTAAACGTTACGTAATTAATCGACTAAAAAAAGAACTAGAATGTTGACAAATGTTTTTTACGTAACAATGCTTTATCATAGCAACATTTTTTCGCAACACGTCAACTGGGTTTCACTGGCCCTTACGTACCTATTCCCGAGGCTTACTTCTGTCCGATCTCACCATTCGTTTGCATGAGTGGATCATGCACTCGCTGAACGGCGCGAGGAAGTTGTGAAAAAATGGTTAGATGAATAGATCGTGGCAAACGTGGAAGATTTCTACTGGTGTGGTATTTATAAAGATGAGAAAGCTGTGTAACTATCGACAGAGCATACCCGAAAGAAATGACTTTTTATAATTATCCTGAGCTTTGTATGTTTCTCTTCGAAAAAAAAAGTCACAATTTCATACTTATGCACCTAATAATTGAAATGAGAGGACGAAAAAATGGAAGCAACAACGTGACCTAATTTAAAAGAATGCAACTAGGTCGCTTTTATGAGAGCATATTACATATCTTTAGATTTTCTCTTGTATTTTATCAAAAGAGATACTTGAACAGATGCGCTACGTAAGTTTTTTTGCATTTAATTAATTAAAGGTATTTGAAAAAGAATAGCAATGTGATCCAGGAATTCTCTTTAATCTTCGGCGGAACTATAATATATATATAATAGTGGTATCTATTTAGAATGTGTTTAACGAGTGCTGTAAAAACCATGTAGAATTCGCTTCTTCTTCTAACTTGACTTCACTTTCACAAAACATATGACTTCTTCAATTTTAAAGCAACAATAAGTAAAATCGTTGTTGGTGGCATTCAGATTTTCTGAATAAAATACAAATTAAATCCACATTGAATATATTATTACATGTATATTTAAATAGTCATATATTTAAATGCATATGTAAATCGTTTTCTATGTAAACATTCTTTTAGTAAAAAGAGTTTCTGCGGCTGTCTAGTTCAAGTTTACTTTGCATGAACTTTTCCATAAATTTCCTCTTTCCTTCGCTCTTTCTCTCGTAATAGCACATTGTTTTTTGTTTACTGTTGGCATGGAAGTTTTCACCGATGAGGATAAACTTGGCATCACTTGCACAGCTGAATTAAGTTGATTGAATGCTATAACAGAATTGCATTTGTATATATACTTTTGGTAACTATCATACCACACACAGGTGGGACAAACTTGTTTCATCTTCTATATCAAACGTAATTCAGTTGGGTCCTAAGTACAATTTTTTAATCAATCCATCTCCACATCTAAACAGTCAACCTGTTAGGCATGCCATTCTCTCAAAATTATTCGTAGTTATGAGAAAGCAGCCTATATACGTATTTTGCTGTGGATGTGTGTTCGTACAACTTCGCTTAACTTACTGACCATTCTAGTTTTTTTTCTTTCATTCCATTTTTGTCATTTTTTATTGGGCTGGGGTTGGCAATTGTTTTTCTTTTTCTGTTCATTTGTTTTTATTCTCTTATTGTTTCTTATTCGCTTATCGTGTTTTGGTAGCAAATCTCGCAGTCTATTTATTGTTGCGTATATCGAGAGAGAGAAAGAGACGTAACCAAACGGTCATTTGTGTGTGGGAAAAGTCTTTTTATGGCAGAAAATGTTAAGCCTTTTATGCAATATATATATGTGTTTCTTTATGCTTTTAGTTATATTGAAAAAGAACGTATGTTTGTGTGTGTTCGTATGGGAATGTTGTAAATTAATTAATTAATAATGAGTTTCTTAATCATTTATGGCTTTTTAATTTGTACTGTTTGATGTATTGTTTCATGTTTGCAGAGCAATCCTTATGCTTTAAAGGACACATCGACCGGTACGGAAATGTCGGCTTGGACGTCAGCTGGTCTGCAACCAACCACAGGCTATTATTCATATGATCCTATGTCAGCTTATGGGTAAGTCGTCTTCATTTCTATCATATTCTTTAATAAAAAACATTAGTTTCTTTACCATATGGGGAAACTATATACATATGACAATAAATTATTTATTTTTTATTTTTTATTTTTTTTTTTCCTTTAATAATCTTAAATATTTTATGGTTTTACTATTACTGCATCATACGAAAGCACAATAGTCTAATGACTTCAATAGTGGAAGCAAGTGCGCAAACATTTTTGTCCTTGTAAGGTGAAGCATGGATATCCAGCATCTGAACCAGCACCAGCTATTGTGCTATTGCGTTTAAGTTTGTCCACGAGTTATAATATAAATAAGTCATGTGCCATAGTTTCAGCTTACCACGTTTCTATGATAGTTGTGCGAATAGACGCTAATGATCAAATCGTTTCAGAACTTTGCCTTTATCATGAATACTTAGTGCTTTGTAAAATCACGCATGAAGCGAAATAATCCATCTTTGAGGTGTGAATTTGAAAATTAAAAAACGGAAGCTAATCTATTTAGTTTTAATTCTGAGTTTAAGTGGATATAGCTTTAGATTATGTGACAATCGAAATGATCTGGAAAACTTCTGTTTTATTCTAATTTCACATCACCAGACACAAATAATATTGAAAAACGATAAAGTTACTCCGCCGTGCATTTTTCTCTTTGCTAAAAGGTGGGCCATCCCCATGCTTGGTTCGAGTCTCTGCTAAGGCAATTGATAATTAAACGTTAATGAAAAACCAACAAAATAAAAATATAAGCATATATAAAACAAGAAATCATACAGAAATGTTCTAAGAAATTAAAAAAAAATTTTTTGTTACTATTTACCATATTATTAGCGAAAATTTGCAATACACAAAGTGTATTAAAAAAAATTGTTGACGAATTTCGCTATATACAGATTTTTGATATGTCTTAAAGGACGGTAAAACCTATCACAAGAACCGAATTCGTCACACACCTGTCCTCTCCATATAGAAAAGACACTAAATGCAAAATGTTGCAATAATGTTGCTAATAAAATGTTCGATCTTATATACATTATGTTTTTGTTTTTGTAGCTAATGAAATCTTCGATTTTATATATATAATGTTTTTGGCTTTATTCAACATGTATATTTAAGATTACATGTGTGTTTGCAATGGCAGAATGTGTTGAGAAAAAGCCGCACGCGGGTGTGCTAGTGTGTATGTCCATGCACTTGCTTAAGAAATTATATGCATGTTATTGAATTGGCGCCATTTTTGTAAATATGAACCAACATCCGCGTATAATTTTATTCAAAACATTCTACAGGCGTGTAGAATATAGATTATGATGAAAATGTATTGAATTAATTGGATGGAATTAATATTATTATTGTAATGAATATTAAAAAAAACCTGTTTAGTTTCGCTATTTATGTTTAGTCTAAGTGCATCATCAGAATAAATGATTTACCATCAGAAATTATAGAAGACCATATGGGAAAATATGGCTCGTAGTGCTTCAAAAAATATTCTACAAAATTTAGTAAATAAAACGGTTACAAATACTAAAATCTGCGGATAGACTATTAACTTACTCAAAAATTTTATAACACTGATTATAAAAGTGAAGATAGCCCACCAAGATAACCCACATTTTTAAGGTTTGTGTCTCCGCCAAAAGGTTATTGCGAAATAAACAACAAACATGTAAAATAAGTCTTAAAATCAAATAATAATACCAAACACACACTTTTCAAAGCAAGGTCGAGTAAATTTTTTAAATAAATTAAGTGATAAAGATATGTAAGGCCACAATTTAGGTGAAGTTAAGTCGGAGGATGGCTATAGGAAAATACGAAGCGAAATCATTAGTGTGAATGGTTTACCTAGCGACGATCTGGAGGAATTGAGGAAGTGATATCCAAAAAACTCAACCGACGACCACCACTTTTTCCAATACCTTGCCGAATCGTGCGAAGTTGGGTTATTTTCGCCATAACATCTATTCTACATGAGTATGGAATGTTTTGAATAAAATTGTACGCGGGTGTTGATTCATATTTGGAAAAATTGCAACAACTCAATAACATGCATATAACTTCTTAAGCAATTGCAAGCACAAACCCGGTAGCATACCCGCGTACAGCTTTTTCTTCAACATATTTTGCTATTGCAAAACATATGCCGTAATGTCTGATCTTAAATGTATATGTTGAATAAAGGCAAAGACATTTTGTTACAAACGTTTAATAGCAACACTACTTCAACATTTTGCATTTAGTGTCTTTTGTATACGGAGGGGGCGAATTTGGTTGTAATCGACTGGGGCCAGGGTAATGAAATAAGGTTTTTGTGATAGGTTTTAGCGTGCTTTAAGACGTATCAAAAATCTGTTCTTGAGGAAATTCTTCAAAATTTTTTATAAGTAATTTAGTGTCTTATGTATATATTTCACGACCTATAAAAAATTTATAGTCGGGTAATGTCTCTGAAAACTGTTATAACAGGATTTGGACATTGCATTCTTTCAGTATTTGTATTGTAATTTTGCATGAGATTCAGTAGCAATAACTTAGCTTTTTTGGTTTTGTATTCGTAGTTAGAGGCCTAGTTTGTTTTACATGTGCATGTTTGCTAATATTACTTAATTTTAAGTTAAGTTATTTTACATGTTTGTTGTTTATTTCGTAATAAATTGTAACTTAGCAAAGACATTTTAACTAAGACACGAAACTTGAAAAATGTGGTTACCTCGGTGGGCTATCTTCATTTCAGTGAAAAACGTTAACATCGTATGACTATTGACAATATAATTAAAATTTCTTTCTTGTTCACTGCATACAACGGCCACGTATTAAGTTTAACCAATACAAGAGGACATAAAATTTGGCAAAGAATTGTAATACATAGTCAAGGTGTTTCGAAGAGAACAAAAATTATCTACACATTCTTCATTTGTGTGAATAAACGGATTAATAGAGCTATAGTGCTTCTAACATTTGGTTGTATCTTGTAATATTTATTGTAGATGCTATCCTGCAGTAGTGGGATTGTTGATCTCACTCGTTAAAAAAAGATTGACATTGGGAGGTTCTTTCTGATTGGCTTTTTTTGACCGGGTGGAGAAAGAGGCAGAGCGATGGTGGAAAAAAGAAAAACATGCTCGGACATTTTCTTAAATTTTAGGCTGAACAGAAAATTTTATACAAATAAAATAAAATAAAATACTATTATATATAAATAACGAAGATATAACTACGAAGTAAATATAAATGTAAAATTCAGTCAAAATTACACTTGGTTGAAACTTTATACGTACCTACTTTTCAGTGATCTATATAAAAAAGAAAAAAGGATATTTTTACCCCTTTCAATAATTGGGAAGTGGAAACCTATAAAGACAATAGTTAGGAAACGTTCAGTATTGTAAAAAAGAATGATAGCCCAATGTTAAGCTATACGGAAAATCTAAAATATCTAAAAAGTCAAGCGATGCATTCAAAAATTTTTAATAGAAATACTGGAATTTCATGTAAGAACGCTTCCTTGCCACAAGAAACTTAAGATATTAAAGAAGAAAAGAAGAAATATGCTGTAAATGTAAAGCATAAGAGACTGTAAATGAACACGAACATTAATTTCCGTGCTTATCCAAAATTAAGCGTAAAGCATAATGGTAAAACAAATTGTCTCAGGCATTTTTGTGTAAACAAATCTCGTAGCCACGCGAAACGATTACCAATTACGTATTTACATAACATGCTTACTCGTGACAATAGAGAAGAAAGAAAATAAAATTTATGTAGTGTATTATATAATAATATTAAAAGCAAGATTTGAAAAGGAGTCTTAACAGTTTCTGCAACAATAATACCTACAACGGATATAATTGTAAGTAAATTTCAACAGCATCTTTAGCAGTACACAACTGACATGTCAGGTTTTTGTTTTTTTTTCTGTATTTATTTTAAATATATTGTTACGAAATCCGTTCTACTCGGACAGGGTTCGTATCACTAGATCGTGGATATTCTTTTTAAGAGAAACACACTTGCACGCTTTCACTTTAAGACTCTTTTATTTACAACCAATTTCTTTAAGGGTAGGATTATTTACATTTTACTTTGCAATACGCTCGACTTCTCAACTCTAATATTCGTTTTCTACTCAAAGGTTCTTGTCCGACTGACTTTGCCTTTTGCAAATATTCTGTTTATATACATTTTTACAAGCATATTACTATTACCTAAGTTCATGGCTTAATTTTTAATTCGTTAATCTGCTTTTTCGCTAATCTTTTTCCTCGCCGGCAGCTGTATGACGCGCCGCGAATGTCCACTTGGATTTTCCCTCTTTAGGGAATTTATTTTCTGGGAAAATCAATCAGTTGGAATGGACTGGATTTGGGATTTCCGTAACAATACATTATCTATATATAATTTGTCTAAAATATAAGTAATTATTTATACACATTTGCAAGTTTACTTTAATGCGCTCCCTTCTGGTTATTATATAGGCATTAATATTTTTTTTGTGGTATTAAAAGTAATATGCATAAAATTAAATGTAAGATTCGTCCGTCCTTTGATTTCTATACGGGCCCATGTTTTTTTTTTTTTAGATGTGACCGTCTGTGGAGTGTAAGAGTAGCCCTAAAAATTATCAAGTCCGTAGTTCGATAGTTAGACAGATTGTGAGGATTTACAGACATACAACATTACTTCTTGTCTATAGTTCTTTTTGTACATCGCTTGCATTGTCATAACGATAGTCATAGTTTATTTAAAAGAACAAAGTTCATCTAAAAACAAAGATGGTTAATAATCACTTTCGTCATGTTAGTTTGAAAACCGATTGGAAATCAGTTTATGGCTTTTATTTTTTCCTCAAGTGAAGGTCTTAAAATTTTACAACTGTAGATTGGGATGTAATATTTTTCTTAGTAAAATTTTGTGCCACGAAATCAAAAACCATCTAATTTGGCTCAAGTTTTTGTTCACAATTATCAAGAGAACTTATTTGAACAAGGTGGAAGGTGTTTGCCATATTTAATCCTTATTGTGCACATTTGGGTGGCAAATCCGGACAATTTGTGAATGATATGAAAGTTTTATTTGAGACGTACATGACATACGATATGTCTAATATAATTGGAATAACTACAGAAGAAACTGTCCAAGCCATTAGTCGATAATACGTTATACGGGCCAAGACGAATATACGTTCTTTCTTGTCTTAATATAAAACCGGGTGACTATTGCGTGAGCGTTCATGGTATTGATGTAAGCATCTTCTATATCTTCTCCGATACACAGGATGCTTTTGCACCTCCCTGCTCGTGATTAAAGCTTTCAACGAAAATTTTAACGGAACGGTAATACCAAATAGAAATGGAAGAACACTTCGATCGGACCATTAGCAAGGGGTCCTTGAAGGCTCTTAGTCATTTCTGAAATCGCATTTTTAACATTTTTTTTTTTTTTATAATAAGTAGAAACGTTAAGCAAGAAGTTTGAAATTTGTATTTTGGATAAAAATGTTGTTGGACCTGTCATAAAAATACCGGCAAGACGAAAGCATAACAGTGATGCAACGTATCCAAAGAAACGGTCGCAAGTGCTTCTAAAAGTTTAATATTTTCCAGATGCCTTTTAATCTCGAAGTATTAGTAAAGTGACCATACAATACAAAAGAAAATTAACTTGCTTTAGTCGTATTAGAAACACACAAAGGTATATAAGACATATGTTTTCGTAATATAATATATCTTCCTGGTCACTTTAAACATAAAATAAATTTGATGAAAGACTTCAATTTTCATATGAAAAGAGTAAATGCTTTTCCATGCAACTCTGCTATATACTGGGGCGAAATAATAAGGTAATAAATAACTGAAGTGAAGGTAGCTCAACAAGATAACAAACATTTTTAGGTTCGTGTCTTCATTAAACCGTCTTTGCTGGGTTACAATTTATTACGAAATAAAGAACAAACATGTAAAATAACTATTAAAATTAAATAATGTTAGCAAACGTGCATATAAACAAATATATAAAACAAACTAGGCTTCTAATTGCGAACACAAAACCAAAAAAGCTTAGTTATTGTACAATGTCCAAATCGTGTTATAATAGTTTTAAGAGACTTTACCCGCCTATAAATTTTTGATAAGTCGTGAAAAATGCTAAAACCTATCAGAGAAACCTCATTCCATTACCATTTCAGGTTTTATCATTGCCAAATTCGCCCCAAACCCGCCTTCGCCGTATATATAAGACAATATATTAATTTTAAAATTTTTTAACGAATTTCTATGTGCAGATTTTTGATATTGTTACAAATTTCCGCTTTTCTAAGATACGGTCCGTATCACTAGATCGTGGATATTATTTTCAAGAGAAATGCACTTCAGAATTCTTTTAACCCCAAGTTTCTTTATCTACAATCTTTTCTTAAGGCTAGCAGTATTTACATTTTACTTTGGCAATACTCTCGACTTCTAAACTTTAGTATTCTTTTTCGACTCAAATGTTCTCGTACGGCTCACTCTGCCTTCTACAAATAGTCTACTTATATACATTTTTACAAGCATGTTACTATTACCTAACTTCATGGCTTCATTTTTAATCCGTTAACCTGCTTTTCTGCTAATCGTTTTCCTCGGCCGGCAACTGTATGACGTGCCGCGCATGTGCACCTGGCTTTTTCCCGGTCTGTTTTTCTGCTAATCTTTTTCGTCGGATTTGGGATTTTCGTAACAATATGTCTTAAAGGACGCTAAACCCTGTCCCGGTCCACCACAATAGAGTGTCACAAGGCGCTTGTCAGTCGTCCAAAAAAGTGCCATTTCTTCATTTTTCTTCTTCTTGCACGCATTTCGTACTGATCTGCCGGACAGTAATCAATTCCGAGTGTGATCAAACAGACTACATATATAAATCACTGCAATATAAAAATACATAAAAAAAACAAAAAATTATAAAAGGCGAATAACGATGCTACAGCAGCCAACGGTCAATATTCAAAGAAAATACTATTAAATATAATCGTAGGACTATGGGGAAACGTATCTTTCCATGATAGGTTTTTAAGCAATATTGCTGGTTATTGAATAGCTCTTACCACTATTTCGCAAGGAGCTAAGCAAACGCACGCGCTTATGAAGATGCGAATCAAAAGTGTTGTTGACTAATTCGATCTCAACCAGTTAACTGTATATGACGAATATATATGTCATGATTCGTCCATACGTCCTTGTCTTGATATTAACATAAAATTTTCATCATTATGAATGTGTATTTGCAATAATAATGTATTTTAAAAAATATTTTTATCATTTTGTTAAGTAGCTCCATTACAGCCTAATTTCAAAATACACATACTCTGCGTTTGATGAGTATACGCTAACGTACGCTACGTATATCGCTAAAGAGGTCGACACAGCTAACTAGTTAAAGGATTTTCGAATAAGATGTTCGAGACTTCCTTTTATTCACAGCTATATATACTCGCATAAAACTTTACAATGCTTTCATTCTTGTGAGGATTATTTTCTTTAGAGGAAGGAGAAGATCATGTAATTGTCAAGTCAAGTATATGATGATCATGTACTTTTCTTAATTTAACAACTTAAAGTTTTCTACTAAGTTTTCCTTATGTAACCATTAGTTTGTGCGTAAAAGTTTTCAATGTTAATTTTATTAATGTTATGCTCATTACATTTTAAAGTTAACAAAATTTCTTTACTTATTGCACTTATAGTTATAAAAAAATCAAATTATAAACAAAATCTTAAAATTAAAATTAGTTCTTGCATATGTATAAGATGGTTTATCTTGATTACAGAGGCCAACAGACTGAAAATAAAGCACTAACACACACACACACGCACACACACACATGCGCGCGCACACACACACACACATAAAGCGTGAGTCGTCTCGAGAGAGGAAGAGAGAATGAGATATGCACACACACTTATACATATACATCATTATAAGCCAACGTACATCTAAATACCTACATATATATACATGCTAAAGAATCGCATGTTTGTAAGACATTAGTAGTAAACGTTAACTATTATATACAGTAAGCGAATCCGTTGAGTTTAATGGTTAATATTATATTTAAGAAAACAGAATGGCTATGTCTTTATTGGTTTAAATCACGTGGGGTATTACACATAAACATAGATGTGCATGTGCATGCACAATGTACGTTATTAACTATCAAAACCCATATGAAGTTTGTTTTTATTGTGTATCGTTACGACCGATTTATGATTTAGATTAAGTTGCTTCTTGTTAAGAGAGATAACAAGGTCTTGATTTATTCAATATTTTTTTGCATTTCTTTGTCTCAGACCTAAATGATAAAAAAAAGAATTAAATAACAATTATTACGACTACTTAAACTAAACTTTCGTCACTTTTTGGAATCATTACAAACAAAAAAAGAAAAGAAAATTCGTTAATTGCAGTAAATATACATAATATATAACTTGAAAATTTTTTTTCAAATGGATGTCTTAAATATCTTAAACCTAACATCGGCACTATAGGTGCGGCTCTTTTAACTCTTTATAAGATATACTTGTAGAACATAAAACAGTAGATTGACATGAATTACTTTGATGGAAACTTAAAACCGCCAAGAAAAGCAACACCTTGGGCAATATGTACATATGCGTACATATATATACAAATGGACGGACATTAAATTGTACAGTAGCAATTATTGTGTCAGCAAATGTATGCGACATGTTCGTGTATGTACATGATCATAAAAAATCGGAGTAAAAAATAGAAACACATAAAAAACTATGAAACGATTTTAAATATTATCTGCAAATAGCAATTAAAAAACACAAACACGAGCACATTTGCATATATACATTTATATAAAGCGCGTCTAAACAAATAATGGCCAATGACGACATGCAAACTATTGATAGTATGCTTTTCAAGCTTTAATAATAATTAGTCGATATAATATGCTTTATATTCACCGCACAATTAAAAGAGAGTTACACCAATGTCCTTCTAACGCTTGTAACAGCGGATTATTAATACATATTTTTGATATAAGATTTAGAGTAAAGGCCTCTAAAATTTGCGTAAAAGTGATATGAAACTTAAAATTATATATTTGTCTCAAATCGATCAGCAATTCATTTCATAAGAAGGGAAATTGTATTAAAAAGAGAGAAGAAAAGCAAATCACGTTTATTGTTGCCCACATAATTAAGACAAAAGTTAAGTAAACGATTTTATTAGCAACTCATACGTCATGCTCACCTGCATCTTTACATAAGAACACAAAGCAATATAAAAAAGCGAAATTGTATGTTTTGGTTAAGTAACGAATTATACATTCACGTTTAGGGAGATATGCTTATTATTGCTGATTTTTAAATCTCTGCTGTAAGCGAACGAAAAGCATCTTTAAAATGTCCAGAACGACGTATACCTCATAGCTCGCCCACACATTTTTGCGACAATCCTCTTAATCACCCGTCACTTATTCATCTGTAACATTATACAGCTGTCTGATAACACAACCGTATGATCTTTCATTAATCGGTTGAATCGTCTGGTTGTGCTGTAGCCAGTCCCGCGGGTCCACGCCTGCACAGTTCTTTCATCTCCTTTGGCTTGGTTGCCCATCTATTCTGTCACCCGCACGCTCGGTTATTAGTCAGTCGTCAGTTTTATTTTGCTATTTGGTCTACTTGGATCCTCCCTGTGCTGACGATTATCCTTTGCGTTTCTGTCGTAAATGTGAAAAGCTCTTACTTGTCGTTCAAGTTTTTCAGTTAAGATTTTGCTTTTGGTATTTAAACGAAACCTATAATTATTTAGAAACACATTTGTAATGACCTCTCTGGGCGTGATATGGCGATTACGCCTGAATTTTTTTATTTTCACTTTTTTCTTTTCTTTTTATATGCGATTTTAAAAACATGCCATTCTTGGCTCTTGGTGCCTTTGTATGTTACACGCTTGTGACAAAATTTCATAAAAGTCTATGTACACGTTCATGTAAATAATTATGTGTTATTAGTGTTCAACAAGAAATATCTCATAAATCAATTCGCGCTTTTAAATATCGACATCTTTATGTGTTGTTGACGACTGGTTTTTTCTATTTATGTTATTGGAAAGTTTATAAAAAAAGAAAAAAAAACCAAAAAGACTGTTATTACACTTAAAATAAATAAAGATTTTTTACTACATAATAAATAATAAAGAGTGTACGGGACGACGGATCTGGTAAAGCTTGCTGACAACTACATAATGATTTTACGAACTTTACCTGCAAGACGAACTGCGACCGAAAACGAGCTAATATTTTAATTGTACGTTTACATTGAACCTTACAGATTAACTTAGAACTGAGTTAAAAAACAGTTTCAATTAATTTCCTACTGTATAACGATGAAGGATTTCTAATTTTGACGAATATCTTTTCCTTTTTTTTAGAACAAATCTAAACCACCAATCGTGTTAAGCTTTTTTTGCCTTTTATTGACATGTCTTGGGTCGTTCCTGATCGAGATTGGTCAAGAAAGTATTTGTACTTATCCTTAAACCGTAATCTCATCTTTAAGACATAAACAAAGGGTGTTGTTTTTTTTCCACTTAATAGAGGCATTGTCTCGCGAGCTTTTTCCTAAGCGGCATCGTGCTCTAAATATAAACTGTGTCCATCTCTTTATCAAATATTTCCAGGCAACAGAAAAGTCAATCAACGTCATTTGATAAGGTTTCAGGACAAGTTTTCACGATAAATCTATTACTTGTCTAGACCGTAGAAATTAACTCGACTATTTCTTTGGGAGTTTTCCAACCCCCTACATTAGACCGATAGAAATAATTTGTTAGAGAGAGCGGTTCAATGATGTTAGTAATTTTTTGTTTTTGTTTCAAATGAAACATATTGTTAAATAGGAATAAGTAGAAAGATGGTGGTGTACCCTGAGTCAACATTAACTATCTTACATCATTTCGCTTAATACTATCCCTCAGAAAATGGCTTTTCAAACTAAGGCGTACTACGAGAAGTCGTTACAAACTGGGTCCGATCCGAACCATTTTCAATAGTGTTCGCCCTTGGGCCAAAACGCGTGAGTATAGCAAATTTCATCGAAATCTCTTGAAAAGGACGTGTATGTGAATTTCAAGAATACCACACGGACAGATGGACACCCAAGTTCAGGTCGATTCAGAAAGGCTAAACAAAGGTGAGCGTTACGTACGTCCGCACTAACGTAATATGCTCTGTGCCGTAATTGGTGTAGGGCATAATTAAGTGTTTATTCGGATAAGCCCGTGAGACTTGACGTGAGAAGTGGTTCTATTTTATTGATCATATATTATTTTATTTTTAATTTTAAATATGAGTTTAGTTGAATTTGTTTTGCATATATATTCTTAATTGAAAGTTTGAAGAGAAGCTTTAAAGTTGACTATATTCATGGAATATCGCGACCGGGATTATTTAATATTTATGGTGAAAGCTAATAAACACGTGCACTGTAAAATATTTTGACATAATGGGATCCAAAGCTCGACTTGAAAATAAATTCGTATTTCTAGAAATTTTAAGTTCAAGCTGAGGTAAGGCACCCCATCAAGTTCGTGGCATTTAAGTCTTAGTTCTTTACTTGTGATCATGATCCAAATCTCCATTTGAGAATTATATACCATTTTTCCTTCTTAAACATATCGTTCGTAATGTTTTGTTCGTATTTTTTGTTTTTCTTTTACTTTAATTTTATTTGTATTTCTCTTTCATATCGATTTTGCACATTTGATTTTTATTTAATAAATTACTATGAATTTAAGGGAAAATGTCATTAAAATTAATTCTTATATAAAAAGAAGTAAACTCTTAACTGCAACATTAAAATTCCTTGTCGAACTAACACTCATAATGATAAAAATTGTGAAGAGACTGCGAAAAAATAAAAAAAGTAAAACGAAAATCACGCCAAACTATAAAAAAAGGAGAAAAAAAAAAATAGAAACAAACGCAACAAAAATACAACTTGCACCCGAACCATATACAACAACATTAATATACAAAGCACATCATAGCACTGCAGTAACCGCAGCGCCACGATAGCCCAGCAACATAACAACAACGTCCTTGCAAAACAATAACTGAGTAAACACATAATAAAATAAAAGAAGAAATCCACAGAGACGTGTGTTTAAGTGTATGTGTGGGTGGGAGCGTAGACCAGCAAGAAACCAGAAAACAAGAAAAAAAATATTATAAAAAGCGGAAAAAAACACCAAACAACATCAGTATAGAAGTTGTAAAATTCACCGCACACGATGTTGTTGATATTGCGGCACCATAAAAATCCCATGAAAAATGAAATTAAAAAAATTCCGAAAAAACCAACGACACAAAAAATATATATATATAAAAAACAATGAGAACATTATCCTAGAAAGCGAAGAAAAACCACTGCCCGTAGCAGTTATTTTGTATAAAATCAAATAAAAAAAGAAATTGAATAATAAATAAAAAAGGATTCCTTTTTTGTTTTTCGTAGAACGCGTGAGTTTTATTTTAAAATAAAGTTTTTAAGGATTAGTTGAACCGTTTGCTGGCCAGTCGTGTTATAAAGATGAAGCAACTTCAAGCTATTAAAATGTTAAGAGGATCGAAAGTAATGGTTATATGATTTTCTTGATAAAAAATTTAAGTCAACCTAGAAAAAACAAAAAAGTAAAGAATAAAACGAGAAACCTCAGGAAAAAGGAATAATAACGAAGAAGAAGAAGAAGAAGCCGAACTGAAATATTTTAAATAATATAAACTTTAATTTTAGCAAATTATGGAATTTTCTTGATTTTTCCGGTTGCAGTTATGGTGCTTCTTATGACTTAGCTGCCCGTCGTAAGAACGCGACTCGGGAGTCAACGGCCACTTTAAAGGCATGGCTAAATGAACATAAAAAGAATCCGTACCCGACTAAAGGTGAAAAGATTATGTTGGCCATTATCACGAAGATGACTTTGACACAAGTGTCCACTTGGTTCGCTAATGCTCGCCGACGTTTGAAGAAAGAGAATAAAATGACTTGGGAACCGAAAAATCGTACTGATGACGATGATGATGCTCTTAATTCGGACGAAGAGAAAGATAAAGATGATATGGAAACGGAAAAACCGGGACCACAAATGCATGCTGGCGGTAATGTGACAATGTCAGCTGGCGTTATGAGTGCTGGTCAAGCATTAAGAAAAGGTAAAAGTTTAGTATTATCAAATTTTAATGAAAAATTAATTCTTGTGTCAACTTTTAATAACTTTATAAATTTGTTCCTTTTTTTGCTAATATTCTCTGAAATGTCACATAGGGCTTGACAAAAATGATTTACATGAAGAAGACCATCATAAAAATCCCAATCATACTGGTGAAATGCGTGTGGGATTAAATTTTCCTAGTGGTACTGCTTATCATGCGACCAATCATCCGCATTCCTATCATCCTTATCAACATCAACATCCAGCCTATTATCAGCATCAACAGTCAATGTTTACTGGAAGCTATCAGCAGCATACTACTTCTTCGTCATCGACGGCTTCCTCCGCGGAGGGTGCTAATAAACAAGATGGTGGCGATTCAAAAAACCAGTTAAGCCGGGACTGTGGAGTACCGATTCCAGCGAGCAAGCCCAAAATCTGGAGTTTGGCCGACACAGTCGCCTGCAAAACACCACCACCTCACACGGCTTATATGGGCCAGTTGCAACATCAACAACAACAACATCTCAACAACCAGCAACATCAACAACAAATGCACGGACAACCACAGCCCCATCCCATGCAACAATTACAGCAAATGAGCGCTTTGGTGCAGCGGGCTACTACGCACACAACTCAACCATCCAATGCAACGCCCGTAAATATGGCGAACAGCAGCAGCAGCATCAACAACAACAACAGCAACAACAGCAACATTTACGGTATAACCCCCTATGCACGGGGGCCTTACGGGTCTTTTCTAGGTGCAGCAGCTATGAGCAATCCACAGCCCTACAATCACGGGCACTCGCTGAGCAACAACGCCAATCCTACCACACCTTCTACGGCGGCCAACAATGCTTTACTAAGTCATCATGCTACCCCCTTGCATCAACAGCAACAACAACATCTACAACACCAAACGTCCACCACGACTCAGCGGGGGATGGGGTTTCACGAAGCCCAACCCGATACTCCACCCCAAACTCCGCCGAATATGAAAGTGCCGAACATACACCTGGCCACGAATCTTCTAATTACCGCTACGCAAGCCCATACGACCGCTACCTGCCCCAGCAATAATAATTTTTATAATATTCCTTACGTCCGCTATGCAGCCGGTAACTACTCACCACGCGACGAAAATAGCAGCGGTAGCAGTTGTAGTAGCGGCAGTTCGGATACTACAACGACCACACAGCAGGCACAACAATCTTATAAAGCATTGTTTAGAAGGTAAGTGAAAAAGTTCTGCCATTAAGTTTTTCCCGGAGATTTGTTAAAAATGTTTTTATTTGTATGTGACTCTAAATTAATTTTAAATTTGTCACAGTTTTTTTTGCAAAATATTCAAAAACTTTCATTCAAATTGCTTCCAAACCAATTTTTAAAGCAAGTTAACATGTGTACTTTTTCAGTTTTTTTAGTTTTTTAACGTTAAAAAAACACTTTTCAAAACAGATTTGGAGACTATTTCGTAAAAAGTTTTGTTCTCAAGAAAACTGAATAAAAAAAATGTCCATGACGGGTGCATGATGTGAATTTCTACTACGTTTTGAATGAATATTCCTGGAATGGGTTGCTTTACTCTAGATCAATTTGTATATATGTAGAACGCTTTGAAAATAAACAAAAAAAAAAGAGAGAAAATTATATTCGGTTGCGACTGAATCTTTTATATCCATTACCGTTATCCTATAAAATATGTGGCTGATTTTTTCTATATTTGTTAAATAATTTTGTAGAAATCTATATTATGTATTTGTGTAGTCTATAAGTAACGTGCAATTGAGAGGGACGGGAAAGTTGTTTTCATTTTTGATTGTATCGAAGTGTGGGTGTGGGAGGCATGTTCTCTGACCTGTTTGGACCATTTTCAATTTTTTTTTGCAAATTTGCAGGCGATGTCTTCATTGTTGCGAACGGTAGAAAGTTTACAAGAGATACCACATCGTTAGGTAGAAGGACAGACGGACCTGCTGAGATGTATTCCGAATCTGTAATTGGCCATAACTTTATACACATTATAGGGTTTTTGAAGCTCGATTCTGCGAGTTATAAAGGTACTAAAAAAAATTAAATTTTGCCATACTATAACATTGGGTAGGCGTGGTCTACAACCGGACAGATGGACAGACGGAAATGCTTAAATCGATTCAGAATTTGATGTTGATCAAGAATATATGTACTTTATGGCGTCTCTGATGATTTTCCCCATTCTTCGGCGATGGGTGTAGAAAAACACTCTTTGGCGAAAGTGTATTGTTCTATTTAAAACAAAATTTAAAAATGGACTTGAATTGATTTGTTCAATTTCACAAAAACGATTACTTGAAAAAATGAAAAAATAAAAATTGTACATCGGACTTTCTCTGATTTCAAAAATATTTATACCATAAGATATTTTGTTATACTAGTTTTATAGTTACTTTCTACATACAACACGTTGATATGTGCTCTTGTTTGTTTAAAACCTAATGGAGTTGTAGAAAATGTTGATATTTGAGTCTGGCAATGATATGCATAATGGTTATCTGATGGCACAAATTGAAAATCAACTCAACTTTTACGGTTCTTCCTCCTTTTTTTGATAATTAGATCCGAACGCCTGCTTTTGATTTTAGACTGATCCGATCACGTTAAGCCTTTTTTAAGCTCATTTGAACTTTGAATATATATTTTTTGACAATTTCATTTGCATTTAGAAAAGTTTTTTTTGCAAGTTTAGTTTAAATTAACAAATAACACAACAAAACATTTTTTTTATGAACTTACAGTTAGCCGTGATGTTAAAACTAACCTTTTTCGATCTTCTAACGAATCTTACTTCGACGAGACTTACAGGTTCATCGTCAGAAAGTAATCTCGTATATTCGACAGGGAGCACGCAATCTACCCAAGATTTGGCGCACAGATGCGTTCAGAAATCCTGCATACTATTTTAGAACAGTAACCGCAATTTCACATTTGATAATTTCTTAACTGGGCATGAAGTGAACCAATGTTTTTGAGAACCGTATGGTCTGCGATTTGTGCAATGTCTGCTGTAAACTGCAAAAATGAATCTATCGCCTTCAAATATACCAGAAATATTGGAAGCTCTTGTATGCAAGTGGCCGTTGAAAATAAGTTAAATCGATAAAAAACAAATGCAACATGCTAGGTTTTCTTGTCTTTGCCTATAAACTACAATCGACAATTTCCACGTGTTTAAGTCACGTCCACCTATTACTATAGAATATGAAAATGTTGTTTTTTTTATTATTATTTTGGGCTTCTTCAGGATGAAGGTGGTGAAAATAAAGGATTTGATTGCTGGCGGATATTATTTTCTTATTTTTTTAAGATTTTTTTTTTATTCTTACATGTAATTCGAATTTAAAAAATATATGGCGTGTATATAAAGTTTTATTTTTATAAATGGCTTGTTTGGATGAACATAAACTATAAACAACTTCCTACCCAAGATACGGGATTCCTTTCGCGTTATGAGCCTGCGAGGCTCATGGTATAATTCGTTATAAAAATAAATGGTAGATTAAGATTATTTGAGATAAGCTAAAAACTGATGACTATTAAATTCGATTTTTTTTTTTTTAAGCTCTATAAAGTATTGATCCACTAAGTGAATAATAAAATCAGTTTGGCCCTTCCCGTCGAATGTTTTGTTGTGTGTTAAAATTGCGATTGTGAACTAAATACTTTATCGAGAAAAATTTATTTGGTATCAATTTTTTCTTTTTACGACTCTCATCAGATTAAGTTCGAGAGTAAACGAAATCAGTCAATGGGCTCCCCTACAATTCCCATAAAGCTGAGAAGGCCATTTACTTACAGAATTGTAGGCTGGATTTTAATGTTTTTGTTAATAAAATCTCCGTCCCTAAATTGAAAATTGGCAAAATTTAATAGATTTTTCGTCCCCAATACACAAAAAAACCAAAAAAACACGGGGCGCAGCTGACTATTAAATAACCTACAGGATTTCGTTTAATCGATTTATTCGTATCAGGACTTTTCAAAATTAAGCATGATATGGGAGATGAATGAAAAAGTCATTCGATCTGAACCATTTGCAATAGCGTCCGTCCTTAGGTTAACGCGGGTTGTTGTACCGAATTTAATCAAAATACGCCTTTAATTGCGAACTGTACATTGAACACAAGAATACAAGACGGACAGTTGGGCAGCCGGGCAACCGGAATGGGTGTTATATATATCCGCACACGCTTAACATACCCTTCTCCGAGAAGAGGTGTAGCGTATAAACGTACATGTGGAACTTTTAAGAGGTATATAAGCAAAAAAACTTTTTATATCTATAAATATAAATTTATTGAAAATAAATATAAAATCCTGCAAAGTGTACAAGTTGTTGCAGTTTTGAATTTTTGGATGAGTGTATCTCTGTTTTTGTTTTTTTAATGAAAAAAAATACACTGAAATATTATAAAATTTAAGACCTATTCATTGGTGACAATATAAAGTGTGCTCCTTCTAAACTAACAGTCACGCCTGCTTTTCTATATATATACATTAGGTTGAGTTATACGTAACTTCCGTTTGTTTTAAACTTCCTGACTTTTTTCAATTTTTCGAGATGGCGGAAAACACTTGATAGTCATCTATTTGACTTTCCTGCTATATTTCTTATTGATTTTTGATTATGAATCTTGCTTAAAAGGCGATTCGGCCGATCCTATTAGACGTTCATCGTATGCGTTGCATCTTTTTTCAGCTGTCGCGTTAACACTATCGCCTTGTTTAAATTCCGTGAGCATCACATGACGATTTTTTACATTTTTTACTTCATTTTAGGTATTATGAAAAAGCGCATAAAAAACATAAAAAACAGTTGTTAGAACACTAGTTGAATCCTTGTCTCGCTTATTAGTGAAAGCATAAATTCCTTTGTACTATTAAGTTAGTAGTAAGTAGATTCGAATATGGACATACTTTTATAGAAAGCTATTTATTAACTCGGCCTAATATATGTATAAATAGTATATAAAACGCAGTATGTTAAAATCAAGTCATAGTGCTGTTATATCATATGGTTTAATGTAAATACAAGATGTAAAACATACATTTCACAAACCATAATCGCCCGACATGTAGAGTTTTTTAAATATCGGATAATGCGCGCGTTTTCTCTTTCGCATTATGGTCATGTTTTAGTAGTAGCTCTGACGATGTGTTGCACACACCTATTTATATCGAAAGGGATCATTTTGATCCCCTATATTTGCGGATATGTCATAGTCGTAAAAGTGAAGGTAGGAAGCTGAAATTTGGCACAAACATGAATTGATCGATCCAATGCTGTAAAAATGGTTACAACTTGTCTACATAAACGGCCACCGTAAATGAAAAATTAAGTCTACCTTGAAAAAGGCGATAATTTTTTTATCTGCAAGTTTGATCCAAAAATGGTACCGGCTGGTATGGTTTATTATTACTTGAAATTGTGTGAAAAAATGCTAATGCGGTAATTCTGGTGTTAAATATCAAAATCAAAATGATTTTTGTTAATTGTGCTCAGTAATTTTGCAATTTTTTCATGGAACAATATACGACTCAACAATGTTTGGAAATGATGTAAACTTTTTTTTCGATATATCGTCACCTTCTCAAGTGATGCTTATTCGGTTATAAATCGATGTTCAGTACTTTTGATGTAGACAAAGTTGAATATAAGTTTTTTTTCGTCTAACCCATTCGAGGTAGATTACGGGCAACAATATTGAATTGAAGTTATCGGTCAGCATAGAAAAAGTGACCATGAAGCTACGATTGGCTTGTAATAAAAAGTATCTTAGAAGTAGGCAAATATAAGATTTGATTTCGGTGCCAATTTATTCCGTAAAATGAATGATCCAAGGCCACTACTATCAGGAATGAAGAATATGAACAATAATTATGAAAAAAATAAAATAAATTGTAAGAGTAAAAAGAGGAAACTTAAAAATAAATTTTTCAGTTTTCTGGATATAGCTTAAGGTTCTTTATGATTCCAATAAGCAGATGGATATATGGACAAATAAATTCACTTATTCAATTTGAATGAAAATATGTGTGTTTTACAGGCCGACGGTCAACAGTTCGTTGTAGCCATTATATATACGTTATCAACATCCGCGTATGCACAATATAGGCGCACAAAAAAAGTTTTGCGATAATGACGTAATAATCACCATTTAAGATTAATTTTAAGCTAGAATGTAATTTATTTAATATATTCTTGAGAATAATCAATTTTTAACTTTATTTCAGTCAACAGCAATTGATGGCAGCTGGCTTTGTTGCACCTGTGTAAATTATTCGAAAATTTATGAAAAAATAAATAAATAAATAAACAAATAAAAAAAGAAAACGAAATGTAAAGGATAGAACATATACCCTGGAACAAAATGAACCCTAACCCCTTTTATTAGGTTAGTATAATGGAATAATACAAAAAAAAAAAAAGACAGAAAATTTTTAATTCATTACAATGCATTTAAAATTTCTGTGAATGTTAAATTAGTTTCGTCAGATTGTATATTTTTGTCATGTTTCTTTTTATTTTTTCATTTTACAGTATCTAGTTTATTTTCTGATTTGCAAATGTTCTCATTACCGTACGAACAGAACAATGGGTTAAGTGCAAATGCATACTTAATTTAATTACATATTTCATATTTAAATTGAATTCACTAATAATTAGAGAGAGAAAACAAAAGAACAACAAAAAAAAAAAAAGAACCAAATAAAAGAGAAAGAAAAAAAAAACAAATAAACTAATTTTCTATTTTTTTTTCGTTGTTTTTATTTAATAAATTAAGTTTAAGTGAATTTATTACTGTGATAAAACACAATTTTCATTTAAATTAACTTGAAATCATTCAATAATTGATTGTAATTGTAATCAATTTTGTGTATATGTATAGATATATACATGCATATACAGCATATGTAAACAAACAACAACTCATACACATACACAATTGCAGGCATACGCAGTTATCTATTTATGTATTACTTAGCGGGCTTACGTTAGTTATAAGCATTCATACGTATAACCATACAAACATCCATACATACATCCATACATACATCCATACCTACATCCATACATACATACATACACACATACATACATATCTATACACATAAATTCATTCACACATTGAATTTGTAAAAAGAAAGAAAAGAAAAAGAGAAAAAATCATTACTAATTAATTATTTTATTGTCAATATTGATGAAAACTTTTCAATAAAGCGAAGTATTCAATTACACAACAGTTGGCGGGTGTTCTGCCTTTTCCTTTCATTGTAATTGCGCGTTAAATTAATTAAAATCAAATGAAAAACCATTTCTGTAAGTATCTTTCAATTATGTGGTTAATTACATTTTTTTCATATTTCGATACTCAGTTCTGTGGATTAAAAAGTTTCAGAGTTGATTCTCTTGCGATTTAATACAAAATTCCTATGTCCATTAAATAGCGTACATTTCGCGTTAGGTCAATAGAACCAAAAAATAAATATAAAGCATTTCTCATAGATAGAAGCCAAAATTTCGGTCACCTCTCTTAATAATAAATGCAAATAATGTTTGCCATCAAAAAAACTCTAAACGTTCAGTAATGTAGACTTTACAGGAAATGGTAGCAATCGTTGCAATCAAATTATAATCAAAGGATTGTAATGAAACGATTCGAATCGATTCTGAATCGTGTCCTTATCACACAGTGGTGCGTATAATTCCTAAAAAAATTGTTACGATTTCATGCGAGAATGTAAGGGATAACGCAAACGTACTTTTTACGCATTGGGTCTTTGGAATTTTATCAGAATAATGTCTGCGACGAGTTCTTGGCGTACAGTTTTAAAAAAGTTATGTTGCATAAATTTTACGCGTAGCGAATTCAAAGGCTCGATCCGAAGCAGAAAACAAAAATTCTTTATAAATCATTTATAGAACAGTTCAAAAATTATTTATAGAACAGCCAACCAGGTGCTATCAAATATATGACAATCGACTTGCAATACATATAATCATTATATCCATACATTTAGTAGGAGAGCGAAAAAAAAAGCAAAAAAGGTCGAAGAAGATTATTCTTCAGCATACTGTACTATATCAATAAATGGGGCAAGAAGAACATATCTGCTTACGATCAAATGCAGTATTCCTGTTGATGCATTTGTCCCTATGACAAATAAGTTTCAAAAACTCGAAATTTAAAACCATTTATCAGATTAGATTCTTAGCGATTACTATGTGCTCTCATGTTGAACGTAAGCGGTTTTGATGATTTTGATAGTTTCAGGGGCGTAAAGAGTTAAAACTGTGGAAATATTTTTGCATAATAAATTATCCAAGTGCCTATTTTATATTACGATTGCCGAACATAAGTTAACAAGATGTCTGGTTTGCAATATAGCGATCAAACATGTTGACAATACGTTACCATGTATAGAATCGTATACAATTTATGTCGCTTCGGGTATATTTCAGATGACTGTTTTGTGGGAATGTTCACCGTGACGTGGCACAAGTAAGTATGGAAATTAACATAAAATTCTTGAAGGCATAATGTGGATAGTAGGAAGAATGTGAACTCATTTTTGATTCTATCTTATAGATCGAATCGGTTTTCCTAGTAGAATTTCTTGAATTTCCCTTAAGACAAACTTAATCTGTTTTCGTCTGAGCAGTGTGTTTTCAAATTTGGCTTGTGTATGGAATACAGGATTGCACATTATTCGTACTTTATTAGGCGGATGAATCGTTTTTTGTAGTGCTTTTTAGCGTATTCGGGTATTAAGACTTAAGCGAAAAATTTTCCTTTCATACGCGAAGTTGAAATGACTTTTTTTTTGGAGGACTAATGAAAGTTCAATTATGTAGAAATGAAATTGTGAAAAGAATAATAATTTTGAAAAACATCAATTCAAGTAGAAATAGCGGCAACAACGGCAATCGTAATAACAATAAAAATAATATTGATATATAACTAATAACAACATAAAGGACGACCATTGAAATGAAATTACTTTCCAACAAATTTCAAAAAATTTCCGATTGTGAAAACACGAAAAACATGTTAACACAGGTTGAAATTGTTCTAATTGCTTTTTATAGATACGTACGTCTGACATTTCAATGTACAAACATATGTGCATTACAAATATACACAACAAGAGGTGTATCATATTTAATAAATGCTTTTAACCCTTTGAAAAATGCCTCGAAGTCTTAAGAGAGCATAATTTTTTCATTAACGAGAAGAGCAAAATCGTTTGAAGAACTTCTATTTATTAATATTTTGGTCTGACTGTCTGCTTATTTGTACGTTTTCTGTGTTTCTGTTGAAAGTGTGAATACAATTTTCAAATTATGTGAAGAGAAGCGAAATTAATCTTACGTTTGTTTATTCTCCTGCTGAGTCAAAAAACAAAGTCTGCTTCCTTTTTTTTTTTTCGAAGACAAAACTTTTAAGGAGTAATACGTTTTTTTAATGAGTAGGCATTTTCTAAAGTTAAGTGTTCCTTTTTTGTTTAGTTAAATCTACGAATCAAAGTGAGAAATTGAGCATGGTGCTTCCTCGCTCGTGGTGGGCATTCAAGAATTCGTCTTAAACTAAACATATCACTTCTTCGTGATTTTAGTTTTTTTTTTTCTCTTGTTTTTTTACTGTTGTCGTTCTCTCTTATTATATTTTATACCTATTAAATGATACTAATTAATATTATTTTTATGAACGTAGTTGCAGGTATTATTGGTATTGTAGCTAATGGTGTGGTGGGGTACTAGCGGTAGTGTAATTATTGTGAGTGCTTGCATTATTATAGGTTCCCGTTTGTCTCCGCTTGGTTATCAAAATCACTGAAATCGAAAAGAAAAAAACACAAAAAAAAAAAAATTAAAAGATAAAAAATGACTGTATTTCTCTGACTAATATAAGTACCATCTCGTCCTCTTTTTCCCTTTTACACTATAAATATACATAATGCTCATGCATGCATACATACTATTATTCATATCTTTTTGTACCCATCACCGAAGCATGAGGGGCATGTTCATTTTGTCAAAACGTATGCAAGGTCCAAAAAGAACCATTAGAGACACAAAAAGCTATATATATTCTTGACTAGCATCAAATTCTAAATCGATTTAAGCATGTCTGCTTGTCCGTCCGTGCTATGTCTGCTGTAAATATTCTACTGGCCGCAAAATTGAAGCTATCGATGCCAAATTTAGCAGAAACATTGGTAGTTCTCGCGTACAGGTTGGTATTGAAAATGGGCGAAATTGGTCAAAGCACATACCAACAGCACTACGTAAATTGTGTTTTTCAAAAAGAATAAAAAATTGGTTTTTTGCTCATTGCTCAGAAACTACAGAAGATAAATCTATAAAAATTTGAATATATGTTCTACGGGTGATGCTGTAGTGCGTGTATAAAAAAAATTGACCACGCCTACTCAATATTATATAATATACTTTTATAAGGCGCAGAAACAAGCTTCAAAAACCCCATATGATATATAAATTTGTGGCCAGCTTCAAATGCACCTAAACATGTCCGTCTGTCCGTCTGTCTGTCTGCACAACTCTGTAGTGTTTGTGATAAAAATTCTCACGTTAACGAAAATGAAGATGTCGCCTACAAATTTGCAAAAGAACTTGGAAGTGACGTACACTTTCCCAAGCATACACCTACAACGCCCATAACTCTGCGCCGCAAGCTCTTTTGTTTTGAAAACGGAAAAAATCGCCTGTGTCCACTCCGTATTGTAGAGCACAAATATGTAGTTCTTTTATTTTTTTTGTTTTTTTTAGGAACGGTGGTGGGTATAAAAGATTCGATCACGACCGAATATAATTATTTCACTTGTTTTTCAATATGCTCGCTAATTGAAGCATAGTAGCAAAGGAAGAGTTCGGTGGGGGGATGGAGAGAGGGCGGATGCGAGTATAAATGAAAAGTTGAACGTATAGGAATTCCTGCAATATTTATTTGATAGAATAAACATGTCTCCGTATAATTATGTTCCAATGTTTACACGTTTTACCCATTTCCACAGTTTTTGCTGGATAATTAGCGCACAGCGCATTTTTTTCAAATATATACCCATTTCACCCACTTACATGTACATGTATACATCAGCTAACCAAGCAGTCATTCTCCTACGTATCATATCTTGGCATGTCGTACAATTGAGCTCACTTCATTTCGAATGAAAATGAATGGAGTTAAATTGCACTTGTTTTTGCTATTGTTCGTACGCTGTTAAGCCGGTTTCACTCTGCATGGATCTATGGTCTTGTCATTAGATATTTCTTTTTTATTAAATTAATTGTGTTTATTGAAATTTTATTATATTATATTAAACATATAGGAAAATTGTATTCACCTATTCGAGCTGAATTTTGGGGCAACCACCAAACTAAAAATAATTTAAAAAAAAAGGGAATATTGTTCTTAATTATTGGCGTGTCATTATCTACAATTACAATCAATTTGAAACGATTCTTACTTAAATTGAATTTTCGATCATTTTTAATTTCCTTTCCAAATTTTACGATCGAACGGCTAACATAAACGAGAACTTAGCAAAATTTCGCATGTCCTTCCCTAAACGTTTGCACTCTTGGTTTTATTATTTTCTCCAATATACCAGTGGTTCATTAATTACTTTGCAAAGAAGGCATACGAAGTCATTTCAATAACAGTAAAAGTGTAAGTTTTCGAAAAAATAAAAACCATTTAATGACTTTAAACAATACAATGTCGAGTTTAGCACGATCAAGGAATTATGAAGTATGAAGTTGACAAATGGTCGATAAAGAAAGAAAAAAGGGTTAATAAGCCTTTTATTGACAAGATTTCCTTTTATTGATGGATTTCAGCAAATCATAATAAAGGATCTCTTAAACTTTCCACTTATATATAGCTAATTGTGTTAATGTGGGACTTCTATATAACACAAGGCATAAGGTCTTCTGAAATTCTCTCTCTTCGTCTTTTTATTTGTCACAGTTAAAGATGGCTTTGCTTATGAATACTATTGTATCGAAGAAGTAAGACCAATTTGCTTTTTTAAATCTATTTACTTATGCAAAAATATTATTATTTAGCCAGAGAAATAAATGCTAAGATTAAAGTCTGAAAGCACTAGCTAGGCTATCAGTTTTATTGAAAACACTACCACACTTAGGATTTGAACTCACAACCGTTGAGTTGTTAGTTGAGATTTTTGTACTCGGCCATTCAGGCAGATATATCGCAAATCTTTCGGTAGCCCGGCGGAAGGAATTCATAGTGCACAGCACCACAATAATCGAAGAAAACTGATGACATCACTTTGTTTTTTGAGCGACTTTGTTACGGTTTTCGGGGTTTTGACCTTTTGTACGATATTCGCTCGATTGGTCGTTTATTTCCGAGACGTATGCATAAATCCAAGTCTTATCTCTTATAATAAGTTGTTTCATAACTGATTGATAGCCAGAAATCATTTGTATATATATATATATGTATATTAATTATTGATTGATTTCATTTCACTGGTTTCACTGTGTTTAGGTTAAGAACTATTGATTTAATCTGCAACAAAGCAAACGGAAGAATAATTTAGTTGATCGCAGTTATATGGGGATTGTTAAAAAAATAAAAAATTATTAATTTTTTTTTTTTGCCTTAATTAACGGCAAAACGATGAACAGTTGAAAAGCAGAAGGTATCGGCATAGGGAAAGAGAAAAGGAAAGACGAAGAGCAAGCATACAAATAATTGTAAGCGAGTTAATAGTATAACAATAGTTAAGTAAAATTGTGTTTATAATTTATAGAGATGAAAATGTTCTAAAAAATCAAAAAAACAACTAGAGCTAAATAAAATACAACACAACAAATTGCAGATAAGAAAATTATATTCGAATGAGATCGATATTTTTTGTTAAATTTTGAATAGATCCATATGCACCATTGTACCATTGTTTTCTTAACAAGTTGTGCATGTAATGATAAAAGAACCAGCATGTAATGATTTGATAACAGTAAAAGTTTTAAAAAATATTCAATAAATAATTAACTAAAAAAATGAAACACGAATTTTTGAAAGCAGATAAACAGGTGAATGTTAGTTACGACTATGCATATAAAAATGTGTTTTTTCTTGGATCTTGGAACGAACACTGTCTCTAAGGTAACTTTAAAATTATTTTAAATAAGAATTTTCTTTGTATCCATGGAAAATCGATGACTTAATTTATATTGTTTCGCATTTACTTCACATTTTATTGTCATTAATTAACTTTGCTTAAACAATTGCTTGCTGTAGGCTGTCTGCTGTCGTATGTTTTACAATTTTCAAACCGAAAATTCAAACTAAATTTACTTGTGTTTAGTTTCCTAAGCTGTGCCTTTGTATGTTGTTCTTGTCTTTTCTAAAGTTTGCTAATTACTTTGAATCTCTTCATTGACATTTTGATATCTTTTTATACTCCGTCGTTGTTGATACTCTCTCTCTCCGTTTACATTACTTTAACTCAACCTTACTTAGAATTGTATTTAATTTATTGCTTGTCGGCATTAAGTCATGTCGTATATTTCTCTGTTGCCTTCTGCTTCTTATTCTTTCAAAGTAAAATTCTATTAGCATGACAACGAAATAAGAAAAAGCAAATTGCATTCTAAAAAAAAGGAAGTAAAATACACAAACACACAAAATAAATTTTGCAAGAAGTAGTATATACGTAAGTTGTATTGTATACCATATCCCGAAAAAATTGTCAAATGTCATTTTGTATTTTTTGTATATATTTTCATTAATTTGTAAAAGTGATATAAATAAAATTTATAGTTTTTATAAGAGATTACATAAGGTTTTGTTAATAGGAATTATTTGCGTAATTTAGAAAAGACAACGAATCTTATTAAATACACTTTAAGCTCTTTTTGACTTATCAACAAAGAAACCTATGTTCTAATAAGCAAACAACTTTTAGTTTATTGACTTGTACTAAAATAAGAATATTAATAATATAGAGTTTCACTTGAATCATTTGAATCATTTGAATCATTCATTGCTGCTAATTCATTCCTTTTTATTCATATACGCGAGAGAGTGTAATCTCAGTGTAAGATAGTTTGTAACTAAAGGCTTTTATAAGACATCCGTTAGCACAGGTCTCAAAACCATACATGGCGTTGTACGGCAGATATTGTCATCACATCAGCTTATATATAGGATACACTTACACTGTTGGAAATAAACGAAACCATATTTAAGGTTGAATTCGTACGTCTACGGACTATAATCATGATTTATGCCAGCAGAGAAGCATGTTAAATGGGACTCACCGTTTATCAATCAATACATATAAAATTTATGCGTAAGTTAATACGTGTTTTTATACTTTACAAAAATAAAATCACTGCAGTGGTAGTACGGAAGATGTAAATAGTTCTTGGATTGTATTGTGGCTTTTGTATATATGCTTTTTTTTATATCCATCACCGCGGGATCAGGGGTACTTATTATTTTTTCAAAACGTTTGCAACACAAGGAAAGTTTCAACCCTGTCTGTCTGTACGTGCAATATTTGTGTTAAGCATTCCGCTAGTTGCAAAATTCCAGCAACTGGTTTCAAACATGGCAGAAACATTGGAAGCAATTGCAAGCAGGTTGCTATTAAAATTGCGCCAAATCGCCCAATAGTAATTTATTTTGGTTTTAACGATAAGCAACTCTTTCTTTTTATAAATATGCTCCTACGATTATGAAATATTTTTGTTATTCCGAACAGTTATTTTTCCCATACTTATCGTAAAAAATTACGAAAATATTGAATGTCTTTAAGGCAAATGAAAACAGCTTTAGAAAACGTAAATTTCCTTTAAATATTTTTAGTTGATACATGATATGGATGCATACAATGAGATAGCGGGTTCTAGATCACTAGTTGTTTTCAGTCGGTTAAGGCAATACCATCAATTGTATCGGACGTTCGTTAACCAAAAGCTTATAAGTCTAACATAGATGGGATGATCCCGATGTTTTCTCATTCTCGCTATTCATACGCCTGCGAATTCTCTTAATTATTTGTTTGCTTTTCCTTTTCATTTTTTTTTTTATCTGTCCGTCTGTTCGCTTGTTAAAACTGTGCTTATGACCTTAAAATTATGCGTAAGGGAACAAGTTACCATCTTAAATATGTCCTTATCAATCTCAATGGGTTCAATTCAAAAATAAACTAAAGTGGTACAGGGGCTCGGATCTAATTATAAAAATTTTATTCTTAACATTCCTTCTAATGAAATAAATCGCTTGAGCGAAGTTAAAGAAATAAATAAACCAAACCAAGAGATAGTTCACGCTTACCTTTAAAATCACGTAGAGAGTCTGAATACGATTTTTAATTCGCAAAACCGACTGATATGTTGCAAAATCTAAAAAACTTGGTTCAACACAATTACAAAATTTGATTTGAAGTATTATATGACAGAAATGTGGGGAGAATGGATTTCCAATTTATCGTGCGATCAAATACCGTAGGCGATTCGATCTAAATCGAGTAAGAGTTTTTCCGGTATTGTAACACGCTTTGAAAAAAACATCTTCCTTCTTTAATTTTGCAACTATTTTTAAGAACTTGAATCATATTGGGGATCGATTTTTAATATAAAAATTTGCACTTTAAGCAGGTTAATTGTTTACTTATTGTATGCAGTTCTTTATGTATGAATGTGTTTTTAGATCTACTATAGCTTTGCCCACCTTAGGCGCCTGCTTGTAATTTCACACACATAATTTCCTATTTTCAAAATAGTGTTTTATGTGACAGATTTGAAACGTTTTAACGAAAATTGTATAAATTCGTGCATTCTATCGCTGAGACCTACGGTGAAAGTGGGCAATGTCCGCCTATGGCATACGTTTGCGATGTTTTGAATTCTTATTGTAATCGTTTTAAAAAGTTTTATAAAAAAAAATTTACGATCAGTTATCCCTTACCATTTACAATAGTATGCACGGTTACAGCAATGGTTATGTTCTAAGAATTGGCTTAGAATTGGCTTTACAATTACTTAATGACATCAAATGAAACATGAGTTGTACTTACAAATAAACTGCGTTACCTGTGTTTTGAAAATTGGTCATCAGTCCATATCAAGAATCTGAAAATTGCAAAAAGAAAAATGAACCGAATTTTCAAAACGATATTTATCAAAATTATAAAGAGAGTAAAAACAACATGTCTATCCGTCAACGTAATTCAGATGCTGCATTTATTAAATGCTTTTCGTTTTTTAGGTGAGTATATTTAAGAGTATCATTCTCGTAGTGGAAGGGAATTTCTTTGGCAAAACATTAAAATTGAGTAACTTTTCTCTTTATGTTATCTATTATATTTGCATTAGCCTTTTTTCATCTCATCTTGGGTATTGATTTTTATTGTCGACTTTTATAGCTGTCGTGTATGTTTGTATCAATGTTTTTTATCTGGTTGATGTGACAAAGGTTTTGAATAGAAATAGAGTAAAAGAGATAAAAAAAATTACAAAGAAGTAAAGATTCAGAAAATCTACTCAAAGTTCGATCTTCACACATATATAAGTCATGTTCATACATCCTCCGTGGACATTTTCCATGTTCCTACTATAATATGTTTCAAGAATTATATATACTTTATGTACGCTTGTTAACAAGTGATCGACTTATTTCATGAAACTGGACTTGTTTATGAAATTTTCACGATTGCAAAACTTGCGGCGGAAATATACGATAGCTGATGCAGACATACTGGATGAACCATTTGAACACAGCCGTAATTTGCTCGCAAACTGCACAAGGCTCTAATTAATTCATTACAAATAATTGTGCATACATTTCATATAACCTTCTCAAAGATAAAAATCTTTTGGAACAATTTTTTTTTATAAAAATGCGCGTTTTACGCACCTTCAAAAAAATATCAAAGAGAAAAACTTAACTAGTCCAACACGTGTAATATTCATGATGAAATTTTTGAATTTAATGAACGTATGAAATTTTATTTGTTTATATTTTCTTTTATTTCGTAATATTTAAAATAGTACGCAAGGATTCTGCAATATTAATTTAACTAAAAGTAGTTGAAACTAAATCAATACACTTCTCCTCTGAGCTTAATACCAACGAAAGCGAAGCGAATAACATCTCATTCTTAGTTGAAACATCAACTATGATCTCTTTCCAATTTTCATTAACGAAAACAAGTACAAAAAAAAAAAAAAAAAAAAAAAAAAAAAAAAAAAAAAANCTCTGAGCTTAATACCAACGAAAGCGAAGCGAATAACATCTCATTCTTAGTTGAAACATCAACTATGATCTCTTTCCAATTTTCATTAACGAAAAAAAAAAAAAAAAAAAAAAAAAAAAAAAAAAAAAAAAAAAAAAAAAAAAAAAAAAAAAAAAAAAAAAAAAAAAAAAAAAACTTTCTAAGATAGTACGAATAGTTAGTTAGTTACTTCAAGGGAAAATGCAGTTCTTTCTTAGCTGATTTAGGAATATTCTGTTGTGGATATGGTTAAGGTGGAAAATCATTGGGAATTTATCAATCAAGAAAATAAAATTTGGTTTTCTTGGCCTAGATGATTCCTCAAATAGCCACCAATGATATAAAAAGGTAACAGCAGGTATGGCAAAATTTTAAAGGGTTCTAAATATTCATTTGACCAATATAGTTACCTTGCAGTATGCGAGTATTTAAATCTTTAAATGGTTTTCTTTCGAGACATGATTTTTCAAAACGCACACGGCACAACTCCAATAATTTGTAAAAGAATGCAAAAATCTGAACTCCGTGGGTACGTCACTAAAATAACTGCAATTTGTAAACTAACGGTCGGAATGTCATAATATTTTGACACATTACACTTAAAGATTGGTAGTACGTAGAAATCAGATGGTCTCGTCAGTAGTCATTCCATATCTATATATCAACCGAACTGGTTAAATGGCGTGTTATATATATATTCTTGATCAGCATCAAATTCTAAACCGATTTAAGAACGTCCATCTGTCAATATATCTGTCTCGATGTCGTAAAAATGAAGGCATTGGATGCAGATTCGCAGATTCGGCACAAAGATTGGAATTTTTTGCATGCAGGGTGGTATTGAAAGTGGGTTAATTCGGCTGAAGAATACGACAAAAAGTAAGAACAAATTGAAAAGCGACAAACTTAACAACTTACGAAAAAAAAACTATAATTCGTAACATTAATTGATACAGAAATTTCTAAAAAAATTGTGAAAAATTGTGTGTGTAGCTTGTTAAATTTTATATAAGCTTACGCACGAACCTAACGAATCTAATAAAAAAACTTTACGAATAACAGATAGTTAATAACGATTATGTAACAAAATATTTATTTTGCTGATTTATTTTTTTGATGTGGCGAACTATTCAAAGGATGTCTTGCAACATGGTGACGGCCAGAAAAAACTGGCTGAAGAGAAAGAGATACGGAGTGGCCGTAGCCGGCGTGTTTCTGATCGGTAAGCGTTAGGCGCCTTTACGGACTGAGCACTCGCTATAGCTACGATGCAGCATGCTCTACGGTACTGGGAGTTGAACCCTCAAAGATTGAGTTAGTAGTCGGCTACGCGGTGTCGCTCAATATATTTATGACGTTATTATGAAAAAAGGAAAATCATTTGTTATCGATTCACTTAAATGTCTACGAGTTACGAACAAACGCTATTTACTTATCTATTAATAGATATTAAAAATTAAATTTGAGGAATGAATGAAAATTTTTTTATTTATTTTTCTTTTTTAATAAAATAATTAAATTGTTTTATGTTTATGTTTACCTCGTGAAAATCTACTAAACAAATTGATTATTCATTTAAACAGCAACAATTACTATCATTACAACTATAACTCTGCAATCGTAAATAACACACATAAAATTCTTTATTTAGTAACTAAACCACAAAGCTATTAAAGAAACTGAGAAAACATATACATATACGCCAACGGGCAGCAGCGCAATCGGGCACAACAAATATTGCAAACATTTAAAATTCATCACCACAAATGTCAATGATAATTAATCAAAATTGCAAAATCATCGTATTGCATGACAATAACAACAATTACAACAACATAAGCAACGTTTACCATATGAATTAGCTAAGCAACCAGCATATTTTGATTGCAGCCAATCAATTTAGGTTATCATTAGGCAGTCATCGCCCCGTTGTAGTTATCATCTGTAGCCAATTGTTATTCTTTTGTTCTGCGTCCATACGTCTGGCTAGTTATCGGAGAGGCTGTCTCACAGTTTGTCTCTGCTTGTCTGTACCGTTGTATGTGTATGTGCGCCATGCACATACATTGATAATATAGGTATTTATCAAAATTTTGTAATTGTCGAGCAATTTGCTAAAATTGAATAATTCGACATGGCAACAATTTGTTCCTTTCTAATATGAAACTTTTGTGCCTTATAAAAGAAATCAAAGAAATAACATATGTATGTATATATATGTATATACATGTGTGTGTAATATTAAAATTATACATATAAATATACTCGAGAGCAAATATTTGTCTATCTTTTGTATGCGTACGTATGGGTATGTGTGTATGTGTGTGCGGGCTTTCGTATATTTGCACATACAACATAGTATTTATATATAGTATATGTATATAAATGTATATATGGAAACAAATGATGGCGATAACAGGCGTGAATTTCCAGTTGTTAAGTACCCACGCAACGCAATAAATTTGCTTAAGCCAAAAGACACTAATAGCATTGTGTATGCATCTATCTATGGGTTTATATATATTTGCTTAAGACTCGTTAACAAACAAGCAAACACACATATATGTACATACATATACATGCACACACTAACTTCTATGAAATACCCTTTTTTTCTTAATTTTTTTTTTATTTATGCAAATAATGATATGATTTGCAGTGTTAGCGTAAAATGTTGATAAAGCTCCAACTTTCAAAATGAGATAAAACACTTGGGGGTCAACCAATGAACAGTCAATAAATAGTGTGAAGAATGGTTTATATATAGCAAATTCTGCAACAATATTATCTCAAATGAAACTAAAAAATGAAACGATAAAGAAGAAAATTTTTCAAAATTCTTTTTTTCTACCAAATTTTTAAGTATTTAATCGTGAATCTAGTTCAACTTGAAATGTGCAAGCGTTACGTTTCTAATAACCTTTTGATAGGAGGTAATCGTACTTAAACGAAACACGCTCAATAAATTTTGTGTTGCCGCATTTGTTATACGCGGTTGTAAAGCGTAAAGCACGTCTTAAATTTCAGCGATTTGTTGTGCGACACTTGCACTTGATTCCCGTTAACGCAACTGAGTTTTGCCCATAAATAAGCCAAACAAATTTCGGTTGGCGTGGTGTATACGCACAATTATGTGCATGTATACGTTTTATATGTATTAGCGTCAGCATATGCAACGTGGGCTTTACAATTTGTGCTTCTCTATATAAAGTGCGTTGAAAAGAAAACGCGTGCATTTTATGACCAATTCTAATAAACATCTCATGTATTGTGTACGTTACTGCCTGACTGCTCCCGTATATTAATACAATTGAAGTAGAAATGCATGTCCAGCATTAGTTAGAGCGGATGGACAGCTGTAACATGCTGCAACAAATACCAACAACAACACCATAAGTGCGTGAATAAGTGTGAGAGTCGCTTCATTCCTTTTCTCTCCAGAGGACGCACAAAAGTGCGACATGTTTAAATATAACCATTTTGGGGTTAATGAGATAAATGTAAATGTTTTGTACCTAAAGAAAAGAAGAAAAAAGTTTCGTTTTTCTTTTTCAATTTTTTTTTTTTGAAAGAACAAAACATGCAGTGATATTTGTAAACGCTTTTCAGTTTAAGCCTTCGGGCAAGACTCCCCGACAACGCAATACATTGCACTTTTATCAGTTGGTAAAATAATGATTTCCATATAATATTGACGTTTGAATTAATTTCAATCGTTTGTTTTTTCGTTTTTTTTCCAATAACAAAGATGTGCTGACTCCATAAGAATGCTAAAGTATATATTATTGAATGTATTGACCATCAGTAGCTGCATCTTTTCCTATTATCTGGAAGCAAAACCTGTGTGCGTGGCTGGGGGAGTTGCTCATCTTGCAATAGGATCTCAAAGGGGTTGCAGCTTTTTTTAACGATATGCTTACAATAGAGTATTCCCGTGCTGGTATAAAAGATTTTGTAATGTTTCGCAGCCATGATATGCTTTCTCTTCAACTCGCGATAAACTTGTCAATTTAATTGCTATAACTGTTCTACTTACCGTTTACGCCACTTTGCACTCAATATGTCTCGCAATAAATTACACACTGATGTCCATTGACTGCCACAAGCATCAAGCATTATATTGTTGTTGGTGCTTACATAGATTATACTGAAAATTCGGATTTGTTGGTCTTAGGAGTATGAGAACGAATCCACATTTTTCCGCGACTACTCGCAAGACGATGCAACTAATTCCTCCATTGCTAATTTTGAAACAGCGTTTTGCATACCGAAGATTTTCGCTTAAAATTTTTGCCTTAAATCCCTTTGATAGCTAATGTCCCTGTCTTTCTAACATTCCAAAGGATGTTGATTTTTTCAGTACTCAAAGTTTCTGTCATTTCGTAAGAAAAGCAATAAATTTCCAACAAACTGCAAAACCAAGAAATCGAAGAAGCGATCTAACGCATATATTTCGTTTCCCGATTCCCGGCTACTGCATAATCATAGTCACAGAGATGGCAAGCACAGTTATCGTAAGAGCGCTTTTCTCTTTATGGTCGTTCGAGAGAAGCGATAGCTGAATTTTGCGAGCATGAAAATATAAGATTTTCCAATCTTTGAGGAAAACTTTGCGGAGAGTTATGTGGAAGCCGGAATTGTACTCAAATTTGCGAGGAAAGCATTAAGGGGTTAATTGTGGCGTTGTTGTATGAACGTTTGTTGTTGTTTACTTCAAAGGAAGGCAGGGGCTTTAGATAAGGCTCGTCTTGACCAAAAGAAGTAATAAGGTGGATGGTGGCACCATTTTACCGGCGAAATCGTTTATCTCTAAACGGTAATGAGTGACGGAACGTTTATAGCCTGCGCTGTCGTTCATTGTGAAGTTACGCGTTACATAGCCAAATATCCACTTTGAAATCATACAGAAATCTTCTAATATTTTGGTAGGGAATCGTTAAAATGATAAAACAAGTATTGCACAAGTGAAAAATGAAATAAAATGTGGATTTGAATTTGTTTGAATTTGGAGAATCTTCATAGTAGCAGAAACGAAGATACGAGGTTGAAATTTGGAACAGACAACTATTGATCCATTAAGAATCTAAGGTTGTAAAAATGAGTGGGGGATGTATTTGTATACATGCACGCCGATAACATAGAAACACGTAAAAAAATCTCGGAAAAGCATCGGCAACTTATGCGTATTTCGGTATATAATATTTAATCCCCCGAAGGGGTTTCCGAAAACCTCTTAGCCAGATATTCAGGGTTAAAAATACCCTCATATTCCGTCCAAAAATTGTTTAGTTATTCTTAAGTGGTTATCGATTTCGACGACGCCGTAGTACTGACTCCAAAAAACTTCTTCTAACAGAAGAGGCTCTATAAAGGCCGGAATAAATGATAACTTTATGGTATTGTATAAGAAAGCTTTAACAATTTCAAAATTAACTCAATTTCTGCTTTCAAGTTACAATTTTTTTTCGTGCGGAAACTAGTGAACATCAGAAGGTTTTTTATTTTTACAAATTTTTCTGAGACACCCATAATAAAGCAAACTCTCCAATTTTTTAACATCATACGGATCTGTATTTTTTTTTCATTTTGTTTGCATATATAGAGATGCTGCAGGTAAATGTTAAACAGCTGCACTAATTACCATTGTGGGATACAATTTTTCTGGTAGGATAATGACATGATGCGATATATTTATCATTTTGTAATGGGTGTGGGTTGCGAATGCATCTAAATTTAAAACAAATATAACTTCTTATATACACATACATATATATATATGTACATATATATTTCGAGGAAGTGGACGGTTAAGTAATACTTAGGCACATATATAAAACTTTCTTGCTTATTTATTCAAATCTAATTCACTCGCGTCTTTTGCATGCATAAAAATAAGTGATTGTTTATGGGACAAGACCGCGTCTTTTAGTTTCATTATAATATTTATATGATTCAAATTTGTTGTTAATAATTTTTATTGCTAATTTGTGAAACACGAATAACATAAAAGGTAAAAAAAAAAAAAATGAATTTTTCTTAAAAGAAAAACAAAAGTAAAATAATTTAATATTAAAATGGTATTAAAGAACTAAAATTGCGCTTACCCTTGAGTTGTAATAAAAAACGTCAAAAGTATTTAACCGAGTTTTGTGCGTTTGTGTACTTGTGCGAAATGTGCAACCGCAACAACGAGGCAATGAAAGTAGTAACAACAAACACTTGTAAATAAGAAATAATATTAATATAAAAATAAAGATAAAGAGGAAAATAGTATACAGCAGAGCAACAACAAAATAATAATTAAAACATGCTAAACAGCGTGTTGTACCGTAATGCCCGTATTACTCGGCCAGTTATGTACAGGACACACTCATACATTCTTACCGTCCCAAGCCCAACAGAAGCTTGCATCTTTCAGACTTTCGCAAATCGTAGTTGCGCACTTTTTACGTTGCTGTTGATAGCTTGGCTACAGCCTAATGTTATTTGCCTTTAAAATATATGCAAAATTTATATACGTTCACCAGCTGACTGGCAAATTGACCAGCTATAAGCTCGAAAGTGCAAGCAAATGGGTTTTTTGTTTTGTTTTTTTTTTTTGCTTTCTTTATTACTGTTGCTTGTGTGCTCTTATTAACATTGCTGTGTCGGTTATCAGATTCTATATTTTTTGTACTTAAGCCTTAAAAAACCCTTGAGAAAGATACTTTTACAAAATTAAAAAGAAAAAAAAAAAGTAAGTAAAAAGCTATATCCGCCTTGCAGTGAACCTGAGACATCCCTCGAGTCAGGCGAATATAGGAAAATTGCAAAAAGTTTACAATACGTTACGGATGTGTTATTAGGCCGATTAGAAGCAATTTCTTATCGAACTAAATTTTATATCCTAATTTCTAGATTGGCGAATAGTTCAGAGTGTGTTGAAAACAATTTGAAATTTTTCGATTTTAGATTTTTTTAAATTTTTTTTTGAAAATATCGATGAACCATGCCTATTCTAGAGGAGAATAGATTCGAGCAGAATTTATGTACTTGTCAGCATGTGGAGATGAGGCTATTGAAACGAGAAGATCGTAATCAGAAAAGGACGGGAGAGCTTCTTATGAGTTGAGAAATCGGGTGACGATCTATTGTATTTTATGTATGAGAAAGAATGGAATTGATTATTTTCCAAATATATCATGATATCTAGGTAGGGGCAAGGTATCGGATATGATACTCACGTATTGGTTTCCCGGGCTGCGAAAAAAGATAAGGATGACCGAACAGTTTATGTGCATGTGTATTTTTATATATGTCCAAATTAAAGACACGCATGGGTTTGTATCTTAATGTTTGCGACTTAGAAACCCCTGACAACAAACGGACGAATGGACGGATATGTTTACATCTATGTATTTCTCCGTGCGCATATTTGGATGTTACAAACCGAATGATCAAATTATTATACTTCAAGACTTCGTTGACGGATATAAAAATGAAAAATTTTTACAGCAAAAATTTGTGTTTAAAGTAATCTTTAACAAATTGCGTATGAAATCCTTCTGTAGCTTAAGCATCAAGCTCATTAAAAAAACTCATTATTATTGTTATTATTATTAATTAGTCTAGTGCTGTTTTAAAATTTATTGAAAGCAAGTGTAACTCAGGGGGTTTAATGTACAACACATATCTTGTTATACAGGTGTTACTAAGAGCGTATAAATTTAAAAATATCATAAAAATGCAAAAAAAAACAAAAATAAATTGTTTTTTTTAATGAGCAGTAAAACGAGATAAAAGTGGTAGAAAAACTAAAAATAAAAAAAAATTATAAAAATTTCTTTTAAAAAAGTTCCCACAAATATTTTCTAACCTCTAACTCTTCCATTCATATTAATATGTTTAATCTGACTATCACTGTATGTTTACCATAAGAGAGGACATATGAAAAATTACTTAAATGACATTTGCTCGCGCATTTGAAGTGTTTTCTGTCCCATACTATAATATTTAGTTACTGACCTTTTAAAAGCCTGTATAGGTTTGGTTTTTGGTAAGCATGTTACCGCAACGACAACAATAACAACAACAATAATCATAGTAGCACTACAACGAACTTTTATTGTTTTTATACCGACCATAGAAAAAGAGAAATCATATTAATGTCGATGATCAGTTTGAAGCAGAAAAGTTTAATGAATAAATAAATAATTAAAATCAAAAAATTAAAAGTCAATTTCTTCTAGTAAGTAAATTGCCTTTTAAAAGATCCTTAATGTCTTACTACGTATTGCTTATTGCGCACAGTTTAGTTTACATTTAAGATGTACTCTAAGTTTCTTATAGCGCACTAATGGCAACACTCTTTTCAAATGTGTACGGCGAAAATACCAGCTCTTTACATTTGTCGACAAATGGATGAGACTCACTTTTTTTAAAAAAAAAAAAAAGAACGAAAAATCCATGAAATATAAACCAAAATATCAACTTTCACTTGTACAATTGCACATTTCAGATTGCTGGCTCAAGCAAATACGAAAAAATTTTTTCAATAACCGAAATCTTTGGTCCAGGAAGAGAACGCATTGTTGACCGCATGGCCCGTAAGTTTGAAGCTTCGTTTTTACATTTGAGTTGTTAAGCCAATGAAAAATTGTACGTGTTGGTGATTCGTCTCTTAAGAGAAGAAGCATTAGAAAGTAGCAATTTTTAGGAGTCAGATTTTTCAGAACAACTTATGATCGATTAATAGGCCGCCATAATAAGAACATACTTAAATGTATATGCAGCTATTAGGAAATTTAATTATTTGAGAAAGAGCGTAAATAAAAGCTGGAGCACACGTCGCTATTGAAGAACAATCTTGGTAAGATGTTTTCACATTTAGGACAAATGCAATGGTAGCCATCAGATAATAACTATTGTTGTCTAAAAAAATTAGAAGAAACATTACGATTGAACCTCAAAAGAATCAAGCAAAGTATATGTAGTTTGTGTAGGGAAAAAAAGGTCGGCTCAATTGGAATTTAAAAATCCGTTGCCGTTTTTTGTGCCTTTGCTTTACTAATGGCTGCAATTATTTTTATTCAATTTTATCAAAATGTGAAAAATAAGAGAAGATTGAGGGGCGTTTTTTCCAAAAAAAAAATAAAAATAACAATCCGTAAATATTCAGATGCTATAAACAACGTGGTGTGTGGTATTTTATTAGTTACGTTACTGCGGTATTTAATATATCTGATCTATTACTTGCTTGGTAATAGCCTATGAACTCTTTAGGTATTTGTCACTATATTTCTCCAATAAAATGTTGTCACAGCGAATGACTTGATATGATAGGCTTTATGTAGATGTTCCGGTCATTTTTAATGTAATGCTTTATGGGAACGCCTAAGTAGTGTTTCTAGCTGCAATTGATTGATTGACTTAATCAATAAATTGGTAAAAATGTTTTTCAAATGAGGGAAGATACAAATTTGAAAGCATATTCGATATGAACTTGAAATCTTTCATTTTTCCTTTCGTATCTTTGTATTAAATATTGAGAATAGCTACAGCAATTAAGAAAATTATATTCGGTCGTGACCGCATCTTCTATGCCTATCACCGTTATACTGAAAAAGACTACAAAAAATGAACATAACTAAGTTTTCAAACTCTATAATATTAGATGTGTGCGACTGATTTTTTCTACTTTCACAATAAAAGTGAAAATTTATATGTTGTACGTGCTGGACTTTATGAGTAAGAAATGTTCATAGTTGTTGTTGCATAGACGTGTGGGCGTTGGAGGCGTTGATTGGTTTATGTCATTTTCAATTTCTTTTGTAAATTTGTAGGCGATATCTTAATTTTTGCGAGAGGGACAAATCGACAGACGAAAAGCTTGGGCGGATTGCGGAGCTGAGAAATCTACAAATGTTTTGGGGTTTTTGAAACTTGCTTTTGCGCTTTCGAAGCTTTGTACATTTATCTGCTATGGTTTTTGAGTTATGATCAAAAAAACAAATCTCTTATTGCTTTTGTGGTGCTGTGAGCGTGTCCGTTGACCGATTTGTCCCATTTTCAGTACCAACCAGTGTGCAAGAACTTTCAATGTTTCTGCCAAATTTAAGGTTGATAGCTTTATTTTTGCGCCCAGTAGAATGTTTACAATAGACATAACACAGACGGACAGGCACACAGGTGGACAGATGGACTTGCTTAAATCGATCTAAAATTTGATGCTATCAAAAGTATATATATTTTGTGGGGTCTCTGATGGTTCTTTCTGGGCGTTGGAAACGTTTTGACGAAATGAATATATCCCTCATCCTTCGGTGATGGGTATAAAAATAACACTGCGAAATGAAATTTTTAAATGGTTTTGGAAAGCGTCTTAAGTGTTGCAATCAATTTGACGTATAGAGCAAGTATTTACCATTGCCATCTAAAAATTCTTTAAAAGAAATCGGTTAAATTGACTGACGCGCAAAAAGTTCTAAAGTTCTTTAATATTTAGATGGGATGCAGATTTAAGAAGTTTTATTATTTTTTATTTATAATATGCAAATGTGCATCTAAATAACTTAGAAACTTTTTTAACAGACAGCAATTGACGCGCTGGCGTTACGGTGTCTTACGTGTAAACCAGCAACTTACTTTGACGTTGATTTGCGAGCTATTCTGGATTGAATACAAATTGACTCTGAGGTGATCGAAGTTGCAGGATTGACTTGAATGCTTCCAAAGAATTAAATTAACGATTACGTTAATTAAATAATTGAGTTTCGACGGAAAGATGTTTGTAAACTATTTTCACTGAAAATTACTTTTTATTTAAAAATTCAGAGATACGAAATCTAATAGTTTACCATACAATTTTTGTAATCGTTACCTTAAAAAGTGTAAGAATTGGAATTTATTCATCCATGTTTGTTCATTGAGCCTGTTTTTTGCCATCCACTTTCACAGGGAATGTTTACGAGCGCAGAAGTGAAGCTATATATTTTTTGATGAATCGTGGAAGTGAAAGTTGCACAACGGGCTACCTGAATCTAAAAGCGTAAACCAACTTGAAAAGAATTGCAAAGTGCAAGTTTGTGGCTGATATCTCTCTTTATATAAACATTGATTTGAGTTTTAAAAATGCGCGAAATTTTTGAAGAAATGCCCTACATATTACAATATTTTTCCGACCAAGGCGATAACACTTCTCGCGCCTCTGACAAACTTCGTCCTGCCTATGCTTCATGGAAACTAGTTGGTTACCGCTTTGGATTTTTCGACAATAAAGGCGCGACATTCTCCGCTCGACTTATCATTGATAAGGTCGATGAACTTTCTCATGGATATAAGAAAAACCGACAGAACCACATACTGCTCAAAAAAAAAACAAAAAAAAAAAGAAAGAAAAAGAATCTTGTTATTTAGATACCACATGAATTGATAAACGAATCTTTTATCTGCAAATCGCTGCCGAATCGGCGGGAAGTCGAACCATTTTGAAGTGATTGAGTGGCGATAAAAAGTTGATCACATACGACAATAACGTGCGTAAAAGATATTAGTCGATAATGAATGAAGTTGCATAAATGGTGCGTAGCACAAAAGCGTCGCTTTGTTCTCACTGCCGGTGGAAAACGAGCATACCTTTTATTAGCTGGTGCATGTAGCTTTAGCTAACCATGTAATGTGTCTGACTCCCTACCATCAACAATTGACGCAATTAAAGCGTGCATTTGCGGTAAACCAATCCAGATATTATCAATAAGAAAGGCGTCACCATCCATCACGTATATTTTGAAAGACTTGAAAAATATTCAAAAGGAGTAACTGGGAAGTTTTGATGCCGCCTTTTCCGAATACTATTTGTCTGCTGCTCTTCAGAATTTTCTTAACGCTATAAATCTGACTTCAGTTTTTTGATCAAAAATCTCAGAAATTTTACAATAAAAGTTGCAAAAATTTATCGATCAAAATGGTATATATATTTGGCTAAATAAAGTTTATTTAATATATAACAAAAGTATATTTGCATTTTGGCCAAAAATGCGGCGCAATTTTCTCTTAACTGTAACTGTAACCCATTTTATGCACATCTGAACATTGCAAAATTCACTTGAAGAATTTGTCCACACTTGATTGTTTCAGAAGAACCGCAAATATATACACTCGCCCTTCTGATATTTTTTGTGTTTTAACGCTTTAAATTAGTGTAAAGATTATAGGTGTGGTTAATTGGTGCTCCGGTTATACCACGCATTCTTTTAATGACAATAAATAAATGAATAACTTCCCTTTAAGCATATCCTATGGTATGCGTCGGTACTGATACGATACAATCAGATATTTAAACATGCCATGAAAATCATTTTCGAGCTTTCTCAATCAATTCCAGCGTATTTCAAAGACCTTGCTTTACATATAATTTTTGCCATAATTTGGTACACTTATCCTGGTTAAGAATTGAACAGACCCACATTTGGCATAGAAAATTAAAACTTGTTACGTACGTATGTTCTTAGTTTAGAATTTTTTACTGAAGAGATTACATTTAATTGTGATTGTTGTATACATTTTGGTGCGAAATGAATATAAAATATTTTGGATACCTCTTAATTTTATTTCCTTTAATTGGAAATTTATCACAGAAATATTTGTCACTGCCATCTAAAGGTTAACTGCAAACTCTATGAGTTCGGTGAAATTTTATATCCCTTGAAACATGTAAATACGCTACATTTTTCGCTTCATTTATAAGACTCGGTTAGATTTTAATTCGATCGAACCATCTCCGCATGTTGCCCGTTGTTGCAAAAAGTGATATTGGAATTGGTGTTCATAAATGAGGTTAAAAATATCCAAATTCGCTTATGATTACCTGTACAACGATCTTATTAATTAATTTAAATTAATTTAATCTAAAAATTGATTAAAAGATTTTTTGCGCCCACAGGTGTCAGTTATTGCGCTCAAAGTTAAGCAAATATTTTGTAATTGCTTGTTTCTTGTCTTGAGTTAGCGGGCATGAAAGGCTCATCGCAATAGGAATCTATTTTTCTTGTTTGTTACATAATCATTTGATCTGTTTTGTGCCCGGAATTTTACACGTTAACACGTCTATATCTTGGGTACTTGATTTGTGTTTAATGTCTAACGCAATTTTGTATAATCGATTCGATATAATCACGTCCGTCTCTTTAGCGTAATTTAAGCGATTGCAATAATGCGTTTACATTGAGAGTGATCTCAAAGACTTCTAACGTTAGAGTTATTTAAAAATTCGAAATTCAAAAAATGTAAAAATCAGTACACATTCTTAACTTGACTGAGATTTAGTTGAACATGATTTAGTTTACCAGATCAAAAAAGCAGACTTCACTTTTCTTTTTTTATTATAAATTAGTGATTCTTCGGCACGCTTTGCCCCCTTCCACAGGAAATGAAAAAAGAAATGCAATCCTCTGTGGCTAACGAGGAAGGCGAAAGTTAAATTATCGCACGAAAACAAATTTGCGGAGGCAGAGCAAAAGCATAAGCGGCTCCCCTTCAAATTGTCTATTATTTTCTTTTTTCATATTTTTGGTTTTTTATACCCACCACTGTAGAATAATATATTAGGGGGTTGCAAAAATTTTGGCCAGCGACTTGTACAGGTAGAAATGGAAATATAAGGGTACATAATTTTGACCTTTCACTTCATAAACATGCTGTTCTAATTTGTGAAGTGGCCGAAAAGTCCAAATCTACTGATATAGTCATAGCGTTGGGGGTCGTTGTCCACCTTTTAGTTTACGTGAGGATCTGTATCATTCAGCAATTTTTATTCATTTTTATTGCAGGCATTATGGTACCTTGAGCTATTCTAATGTGCCAAATCCAACTTCCTCCGATAAATAATAGGATTTTAACACAACTTATATTTTATTGCTTAAATCTCATCTTTCACACATTATACTTTATTTCTCTGCTGGTAATATAGAAACCTTACTGTCTTCGTTCTATAATAGTGTATTAAACCCAGCTATTTCTACATCCCTTCCGATCGAGCAACCTCGTCCTTGAAGTGGGTGCCCGCCACGGTTAACAAGTCAATTAAATATTACAAAAATAGGAAAAAGAACTTTTCAAAAAATTCATGAAAAGTGGTTGTGCTTACGAATATTTTGTCTCTTCTGCATCAAGGCATAGATTTAATTACCTCGACTACCAAGATCATTGCAGATACCTTCAGTTGATAAAATGCTTACTTGTTAATTCTAAGTATTTTTTAAGTCTGTCGACTGCAAAAGAAAAATCTCCATATATCTCTCGCATGTTTCTTTCAATGGCTCCGAGTCCTCTCATGGTATTGAAACCTCGAATCTCTTTGCTGAATACTTCCGACGAAATTTTCCAGCGGATGGTTCCGTTTCAACTGTCAACTATCCGCACTTGATATCTAGCTCGGATTTCTAACTTAGTCATTTCAGAAACAGATGTTTTGGATGGTTTAAGGTCTGTAAAATGTAGTTCACGCCTGGACCTGATGGGATCCCATCATATATACTTAAAACATGCTCACTCGACATATGTGATGTTATTTCAATGATTTCTAATCAATCCTTGAAATCGGGATATTTCCCTTTGTATTGGAAGAGTAGTTTCCTTATTCCAATTCACAAATGTGGGAATAGACATCACTTTGAAAACTATAGAGGCATCACCAAGTTGAGTATCTTACCTAAATTGTTTGAGCGAATTGTTGCTCAGCATTTAGCTTTTGCTGTTAAATATTACATTTCTCTACTCCAGTATGGCCTTCAGAAAGGACGATCTACCGCCACGAATGTCTCAGAGTTACTTGCCATATTTTCAAGGCTTTTTCTAGTGGCTCTTGCGGGAATGTCGTATACACTGATTTTAGAAAAACTTTTGACTTAGTTAACCATAACTTATTGATTTTCAAATTCAGTGTCCCTGGCTTCCCTTTCTGCTCAGTGAAGTGGACATGCTTGTATCTGCATAACACTACTTGAGTATGCCTCTGTTGTGTAATCTCCTTCCTATAGGTGCTATGTAGATTCAATTGAATCTGTTCAAAAGCAATTCTGTTGTTTACCCTTAGGAATTTGAATTGGCATCCGCCTGCCTCTCTACCTCCTTAGGAAAATAGGGTGCTTCTGCTATCCTTACCGTCACTTGAGAAGCGTAAATTTATTCTTGGTGCTTCCTTCTTAATTAAGTTAATTAATTGTATTATCGTTTCGCCCCCATTACTTGGTGAGGTAAGCACTTTATTTTCATTAAGCTGAGTGAATGTAAATATAATTATGAGGTGTTTAACGTTTTCAGAGTTGTGTGCAGAATCTCAAATGATGTCTATCACTTAATCTCAATATCGGATTCTTTAAAGTCTATCAAAACAACTTTGCTTAATACGCCAGATTCGTTTATGTCGTATTTAACTTACAATCTTCACATCTCTTTATAATTCAAAACTTAACTGGTGTTGTTTACTGTTATCGGCTGCCAAGCTTTTGTATGTTTGCAATGGTTTAGGAGTTCAACTGAAACTTGGATCTGTACCGGTAATGGATGCTAGCTGTGTACCTGCTTTTTTCCTTTTTTCTTCTTCTTCTTATTTATTTATTTTTTCTTTCTTTACCTCTCCTTGTATACCTTATACTAGTTTTTAATATTAATTAGTGTATGATTTACTTCTAAGAGCCAATTGAATTCGACTGTCAACTTGTCTTAGTTGAGTTTCATGTGTAAGTAAATAAAAATAAATAAATAAATAAAATAAATAAATAAATAAAACAACAGTTTTGTACTTAATATTATTGATTTAGTCAGCGCACAACGATGCTAATCGCAGGGCGCTCAAAATTCTTCTGCTACCGAATTAATTACTTTTATTGTTTATTTGAAGAAATTTGTTGTCCAAGAATACCAAACATGTTGAGAAGGTTATAATAATGCTGCTCCATCATATCCCAATTGTCGGTTTTGGGTATCAACGGTCTAAAAGTGGTGACACGAATCGACTGAAGCAGTGATTTTTTAGCCAATTGTTGTAAGAATTGTTCAGGATACACTGTTGCAACACGAATGGGAAGTTCTGTCATACCCAGCCTACTCATCAGACATGGCACTTCCTGATTACCACTTGTTCAGTTCGGTGCAACATGGCGTGGCTTGTACAAGGGCTTACAAAGGTGAAGAAGTGCGGTGGGTGGATCGCTACCGAACCAATATAAGTTCTTTCAATATGATATCGCCAAAAACATTGTACAAAACGATGGAAACTATTTTCATTAATATACATTACATAGCAAATTTTGAATCGGTTTAAGCATGTCCGCCTGTCTGTCTGCTTGTGAAATGCCTATGACAATGATTCCTTTGATCGCAAAAGTTAACATATTAGTTCTAATTTATTGAAAAAATGGGCAATCGGTGCGCACAGCTTGGTATTGAAAATGCTCTGAATGGACCAAAGGACACGCCGATAATGCAATCTAAGTAGAGATTGAGAAAAAATTGTGCTTTTTGCTCGTTACTTATGAATAACAATAAGTACAACGCAATAGATAGATAGGAAAACCTTGGATAATCCGATAGCACCTGTACCAAAATGGAATGGAAAGAAACGTCCACATCCATCCAACACTGTATGGGATTGAAATTTATTAAAAATATTTTCAGCACATAGAAGAAGGGGGTAGACGCTTTACAAAGTTTATATATTCTTGATAATGTCAAATACTGAGCCTAGCTAGACATATCTGTCCTTCCGTCTTTTAGTCTTTCGATATATATGATGAACTTTCTCCTTATTGCGTGCAATTTGGTATTAAAAATAGAAGAAATTTTTCCTAGAACAACTCTGGGTTTTTTGCCTATTACTTATAATCCAGAATATATTAGATATAGCCATAAAAATATTCACGTACCCAATATTACAGGGCGTCGCAAGTTTATTTTTTTTTAATTTTTTTTTTTTTCTAAAGGTGGTGGATATGAAAGATTCAACCCGAAGCTGTAAATAATTTTGTTCTGCTTGTTATCCTTTTGCAAATCGGCGAATCAACAACAATTGATTTCCCGAGTTAAGTAACATAACTTTCTTATTTTTTCATTATGGACATGTTTATGGAGGTGGAAGAAATTAATGATTTGAAAAGACTCCGATGATATCAAGTGAAATGACTCGAGGAAATCAATGAAATCACTTTCAGTGCTAATGCCCGGTAAGTTCACTTAACATATATTTATGTACACATAAATTTTTTTATAAACGTTATTGAAAGTAATTGACGCCGTGCACGTAATGCATTGCAGCTTAAGCGTTGCAATACGTTTAATATTTATAAAAATCATTATCTAAATTGAAGACAAATAAAAAGGAAACGTTCTGTTCAGCTCTTAGTGCAGTTTGCAAAAAGCAGAAACAAGCTCCTTATTTAAACGTTAAGGACTAGTTGGCTAAGCTGAGAAATGACTCGTTATATGGATTTCTCATTGGTCATGGCCATTGAGGATGGGAACCAACGGTTACTTAATTTGCACTAATGCTGTGCACAAAAACCGTGGTAATTATTACCAAGAGAAAAGCTTCAGTTTTCAGTTAAGTGATATTTACATTAATAATTTTTCACCATTCTATCAACGTCTGAAAGAGAAATTTTAAAATGGCAGAAAAAATTGGAGAAAACGGTTTGATCTTGAACGATAACAAAAGATTCAGTGGAACATAAATGCATAGCAGTCGTGAATGAACTTATGAAAATTTAAGATCTTCAAATTTTAGTGCTTGATTTAAAATTTTGCATAAGCATAGGTGCTCATATAAACGTATACATATACGTATACATAAATACACGCACGCATACATAATATAACATAATCACCATCTTTCCTAAGAGGTTACAGAGAACATAATTCCATAATATGTCTTGTGTGTTGCTCATTAAATCACCGGAAATTTGAAAATTTTAAGAAAATTTTCAAACACATAAGTACATAATCTCCGTATACATGCAACAGCTACAACAACTATATAAATTTTCTACCAGAAAGCTTAACAATATCGTATTTGGCATATTAAATTAAACTACTACATAGAAAGACATGCAGAACAGATACTCGCACATGAGACGCATACAACAAAGCACAAATCTACAAACTAATGATAACGAAGAATTTAAATTATTTGTTTATGTAGTGGAATAGTATTAATTGGTAGAATTGCATTAGAAGCACGAGTGAGCTTGTGTAAGTTCGACGTATAGAAATATGTTTAAGCATCTTCTGCCATTTCCTGTGTTTACTGAAACTGAATTCATTATATGCTTATATGATGCATATATGTATATACATACATTTATATATTCATATATATAAGTATATACAATTTAATATATACATATGTATCTATATATGTTTTTCATTATTGTGTATTCTGTTCTTGTTGTTTCTGTTAATAAAGGTTCAAATCTTGTTCTGATAGTGTAACATTGCCATTACCACATTTCAAACGATGTATCTAACTCAGGGAGTAAGTCTAATGTCAATGTATAAGTAAATATGTGTGAGCGTAAGTGTCTTCCTTGTGTTGAATGAATGTTGCAATTTCTAGGCATTGACACTGGGATTTTCGTATACATGACAAACAGTAGAGGCAATAATTTATAAGAACGCCTTTTGTTTTGTTTTCCACTTCATCTCTATTCCCGACTCGTAGCTCTACACGTTCTCACCTTTCCGACTCGTCTGCATATGTCTCTGATTGCCTTCGGATTTCTTAATACGTTTTAAGTCGCTGGTGATGATGATGCTGACGATGAAGATGGAATGAAAGTTTCATTTCTTACTTAAATTTTCTATTTTATTAAAAGCAAATACTTACGTAAATATAGAAATAATGCAATGATATTTACATACATATATATATATATATATATATATATATATATATATATATATATATATATATATATATATATGCATGTACATACACGATAGATATACATGTATTCGTACGTTAGTAGAAATATTTTATCTATTAAAATGGATAAATTTTAAATATTCTCTGAATACATTTTCTTCAAAACCTTGCTGACTTACTCTGCCTAGCTTGGCTTTATATACCTCGAGTATCTTGTTATTATGCCTTCTTATGTACACGCACTCATCCATATACATAAGTGTGCGCACAGATAAACACTATATATATCCATATATCCACCATATGTATGCTTATATACATGTATATATATGAGCTTAGATCTTAAGAAAGAATTTCTTTTTAATTATTTTCAACAAATTTGGTATTTATTCCTATGGAATTTTATAATTGAGTGTGAATATAATCAAATAAATATGAAAATTTGTTAAAATTTCCAGAGAATTGCTTTTTCATTTCAAACGCTTAAGAGCACACATACATGCAGTATCACTTATATGCAAATGGGAGTCTTTAATAGAATTCAAAGTAATTTGTTAAAAATTTATTTTTCTTCTTAGAATCTTTAGATCTTGTATAATATTATATATTAGGGGGACCCATAAGTAATCAATTATTTTCGCAAAATACCATTTCTCATTACCCCTGCAGCAATCAGACAAGTGTAAGCATACTTTTTTTCGCGTTATTCTTCAACCAGTTTGTTAGTAATTTATTCCCAACAATATAAATTTTTTTTGTAGCCCTGTAATAAAAGGGCGGACTTGGTAGCTTCTGAGAGCCATATTCGTAATTGTGTACTTTTCCATTTTAACGGCGGTTTAAGTGCCACGGAAACAAAAGGCAAAATTTGCGACATATATGGAGATGTGTTGAAGGTCAACAAGTGTCAACGTTGGCTCAGAAGATTTGCTGCAAGTGATTATGACCTGTCAGATAAGCATCAAACTGGACGCCCAGGTCAATTCGATAACGACGCCTTAAAATCTCTAGTGGAGTCCGATCCAAGGTTAACTATATAGGAACTATCAAGAAACCTTAGGTCTACCTGGTCCACAGTACAAAGGCATTTAAAAAAATTGGCAAGGTACATACACAAGGTAAATGGATTCCACACCTGTTGTCTGAGGCCAATAAAGATCTTCGGCAAACAATTTGTAATTCTATGCTCACCAGACTAAGCAGAGATCAATTTTTGTCTGGTATCGTAACTGGAGATGAAAAATGGATCCTTTATGATAACGTAAAGCGATCGAAATAATGGTTGTCTGCAAAAGGGGGACCTTTTCCAACCCCTAAACCAACCCTATCCCTGAGGAAGGTGTTATTGTGTATTTGGTGGGATTGTTCCGGTATAGTGCGTTACGAATTATTGAAACCTGGGGAGACAGTTACTGCTGACCTGTACTGTCAACAATTACAACCATTACAGTCCGCACTCATAGAAAAAAGATCAGCTTTAGTGAACAGAAAAGGTGAGATACTCCAATAAGATAATGGCCGTCCTCATGCAGCGAAGATTACTCAAGAGATAATTAAGCAGTTAGGTTAGGAACTTCTACCGCACCCTCCATACTCTCCAGACCTAGAACCGTTGGACTACCATCTGTTCAGGTCACTGGAGCATTCGTTACGAAATAAGAATTTTAATTCTTATCCGATGTCCAAACGCACCTTGAGTTATATTTTAAGTCACGCCCGCCCCACTCTTCCAAGAGGGGGGTTGAACTTTTGCAGGAACGATGGCAACAAGTCATCGCAAACGACGGTGATTACATAAACGATTAAAAAATAAAAATGTCATTTCAAAAAAATATTTTGTTTATGAATGCAAAATAATTGATTAGTTATGAGTCCCCCTTATAATATATTTTATAATAATTTCCAAAGACTATATATGCATAACATACACATTTATATAAATAAATATCTGGACAAAGATTCTTAGGTTCTCCGTATTAAAAATTATATTTAAGTTCCTTTCATTTGCAATAATTTGCTTCAAGATATTGACATTGGCAAAGACTTAGGCGATAAATTTAATGGACGTTTTCATTTCAGCAAAAGGAAACCAATAAGGCATAAATCTACGTAATTAAGTGATTCGTTATGTTTAGATTCGCCGTATAAAGAACACACATGTTTTATTGCGCTAAGTTTCTATGTGGATTTGTTCATGTTCGCCTAACTACTGCTCCGTCTGGTTGTTGGCCTTACGATTACATAATTTAAGACTGAAACTTGGAACCTAGCACGTCCACAATTGAGTAGTAAGTGTCAATGATTTGCTCTAAACTATGTTTAGGTATCGTTATAAGAATGAAAAGAGTTCTCCTTTGAAATCCGCGTTAATCGGAATTACTAATGTCTGCGGATAACGGACGATATGGTAGGATATTATATTGTATTAGAACTTATGCTTATACAGTGCATTCCACTGAGAGTCCCTTATCGAATTACTTTTTAATTTAAACAACAAAGTTGGATCCCGTGTGCTAGTACATATCATCACTTTGTTTACAACAGCCGGACGTACGCAAGAGGGGGAAAATCAATTCGTTTTTTGCATCTTATTGGCTAAATATTTCAAATTATATTTTTAGATAATTTGACGGAATTTTGTACAGTATAATACAATCTACAGGTTATCCCAAAATTCGCGCAAGCAATGATGTTTGATATTTAAAATTTTCAATTTTGTAATGAATTATAAACGATACGATGTATCGTAGTCTCTCAAGTAAATGACTTCCAAAACTTTATTGGCTCAAACGCAGTGTACTTTCGCTCGAAAAATCAGCATCCATTTGCTGCTGTGACATAAACCATTCGATGAACTCCAATCGTTGTGGTTGGTCGGTAGGCTTAAATTCTTGAGTTGATTGAAGGTTATAAGCATGACTATGATGTAATACTTTCGCGAAAATATGATTTAGAGAGCTTATTAATATATTGAATTGTTGATCGCGGCGCTCAGCTATATTCTCAGGAATTCTCAGGAATTGCGATGTATGGACACGTAAAGGTCTAAGTTCAAATTATCTAAAAAATTTCTCGCTTATTCTTTTTAAGAAATTAAAAAAAAGAAAAAAAACTATTGCAACACTTAAAACTTCATAACATTTAAGAATAAATAAATGATTAGATCCGATCATTAAACATATACGCAAGTATAATCATTTGTTTTAAGACAACATCGAGCAATGCCGCCACACCAACGCTTACATATCTAAATAACAATACAGAAAAATATTAACCAGCGAATAGCTAAAGAACCCAAACAAGAACTTTATTCGTATGTGTTCTGCATGGTGTAGTATGATTGCTTACACAGCCGCAATGCATACCTTCGCCGAAAAATCAAAAAAAAGGAAAGAGAAGATAACATGAAATTTCCATTAGGCTTGAAAAATAGTCTTTCACAACCTGCGTAGACAACGTGTCTCCGAAACAATCGGCAAAAACATCAAGCAACCAAACCAACAACAAAAGGCGAAGATGAAATAGAAAGAATAGCCAGTGTAAACTTTATATACTCACGCTTACATATATTGAGCAACAGAAACGGCAACAAACAGAAAATACCATAAAGATAATTTCAATCAACTGACAAAATGCATAATCGTTTTAATAGTAAAGAGGAAGAACACAACAGAAACAACTGAACAAAAAATTAAATCTGTTACAAGATAAAATAAACAATATTATGAAAAACAAAAAAGCACTGAGAAGCAGTTGGGTAAATTAAGAAAAAAATGAACCAAAACACAAATCCCCGTGATAGGATAAAACGCAACAGCAACAAAACAACCACAACGATTAAAACAAAAGGTGAACATATGCACGTATCTAGAGATAGCTAAGTTTATATGTAATTAGGTATCGTTAACAGCAATAGCAACAAACTTGAAACACGATAAGAGAAAACGTTTTAAAAAAATTAAAAATATAAAAAAAAATACCTAAGTCCAACTGTCGCTCCAATTCGACATAAAAACACAGGATCAACCGGCAGCAAGCAGACCGAGGCATTTAATGTCTCTAAGAACCTTTACGCTTTCTTTTTTGGTTGTAAGATTTAGTACAAACATTAATCTTTACATAACACATATACATACACATACACAAACTCAAAAATAGTCAAACCGATATAAAGATTTGCTCATTTTATCATATAATAAATGTCATTGAAAACAGTAAAGTTAACGTCGTTAACGATGTGTTCTTAACAAACCGAAATCCCCGAAGTTGATGATGGGGTAAAGAACTAATAAAGTTATATACGCATTAGAACACAAATCGTCACTACACAGCAGCATTCAATATCCTTTAAGTACACACTTGCAATTTACTTTCAATTAAAATATGTTTACATATTAAATATATACAAAAAATATACAAATATATTGAACCGAATAACCGAGAGATAGCATTAATTACTTTCAAACGCCATTCTATCTAAAGTATAAATTAAGGGAATGAAGAAAAGACAAAAATTTTAACCTTTTGAAGTTTTCATACATATTTTTCGACACCCATGACTAGGTTGGTTTCAATATTCGTACAGGATTTACTTAGTTCTGTTGTTTCATGGCGTTTTTAATGCAAATTATTGAAATATGTTTTAGAGACAGGCAAAATTGCACCTGCTTGTGTCTAAAATCTTACAGCGTTTCTTTACTACCATTTAACTATCTATTCTTCTATCTAAATGCATCGCAAGGTTCTACCTTTTTTTTCTTAAAAAAGTTTTAGTTAAAGACTTTGATTTTAAGATTCAAGTTTAAATGCTAAAATTCGGAAAGTTTTTATACCCATCACCGAAGGATGAGGCATATATTCATTTTGTTAAAACGAAGCATCACAATGTACATATTACTCTTGATCAGCATCAAATTCTGAGTTGATTTAAGCACGCGCCCATCTGTTTAGTATTTGTTGTAAACAAACCGCAGAAACGAATACATCAACTTCCAATTCAGCGGAAACGTTGGAAGTTCTTACACTCAGGATGGTATTGAAAACGGGTCAAATTGATTAAAGGATACGCTTACAGCAACACGTAAGCTGGGAACACCTCTGTCTTTCCAAAGGAATAAAAAATTGGTTTTTTACTAATTACGCACATACTATAGCAAATAAATGTCTAAAAATTGGAACGCGCATTCTGTGAACGACGCTGTAGCATTCGTTTCCAAAAATGGAAAAAATTGACCACGCCTACTCAATATTATAGTGTATCGAAATTTCATTGGTTTTTCAATACATTTATAACACGCAGAAACAAGCTTCAAAAACACCATAAAGTGTATAAATTTCTGGCCAGTTTCAAATTCGGAATGCACTTAAGCATGTCTGCCTATTCGTCTGTCTATCTGTTTATTTGCGCAATTTTGTAGTATACAACTGCAAATTTGCAAAAGAATTTGTAATTGACATGAAATTTTCGAAGGATAAGCCTACAGCGCTCACATACCTATACGACAAAAACTTTCATATTGAAGATAGAAAAAAATCAGCTGTGTCCACCCCATATTATAGAGCATGAAAATTATGTTCCCTTCATTCTTTTAGTTTATTTAGGATAGCGATGGTGGGTATAAAAGATTCGGTTTTAACCGGATTTAATTATCTTACTTATTGTTAATGTTTCACAATGAGAATTGATCCACAATAGCACCATTGACAAATACAAATTTTAAAATATAAAAGTATGTTACTTATGGGAAGTTAGCCGTTTTGGGTCCTTACCTTATTTGGACTATGCAGGCCTATTGTTTTAAACTCAATCGATATAATCGATATAACGATACTTCTAGAAAGCAGGCGTTTATACGGGAACAAAATGTAATTTTTATTAGCTTTTGACGACAATATGTCAAGAGTAATAATATTTTTGATAAGAAGATTAATTTTGTCAAACTTAGACTAGATGAATTTAAGTTTTGGGTCTTGTAGGAACTCCCATAAAAAATATGACCTTAAATGGAAGTACAATTGTTGGTATTTTATCGGCCTTGCCGGACTATAATGTCTATAGTAGGTTTTATTTTATATGAGTATCAATTAAGGTTAACCTATATAAATAAATGGAAAATATTAGCTTGTGCACAGGTCAGATAAAGATGTTTATTTTTTGATTGTGCACAGCAAAATTTCAACTTAACTTGTGATTTGTTCGGTATTTACGTTACATATATATCCCTGATACATTAATTCTTCCGTTCATCGATTGTCACATTTCTGCGTAAAAACATTCTTCGATTATTTTTCCCTGCAAGTTTTTCCTTATTTTTACAATCGTTGCGAATGGTATACTGAGTTAAAGTCGTCCCGCGTATGTCATTTCAGCTCATAGGAGGAGAAGGGAATGGAAAAAAAGGGAAAGAAAGAGTTCGAAAAAATTTTTTCGTGTCAATTGAAACTCTTAATCGCTTTACCTATTCATCTAATAATAATAAAGAAGTTATAAAAGAAACGTAAGGTGACAGTGTGTAAGAATAACTCTAAAAAGGGGAAAGCTTGAGTTCAGCCGTTTATTTCTCCTAAATCAGTGAAGGAATCTCAGTAAAAGTATCTCATCATAAAAGGAACTCGTATTGATATCCCTCTTGCCTTTATCCTGGAAAGTCGAGCACGTCACGCAATACTAACCGTATATCATTGGCATTAATTCACTTTATTAAAACATTTTGGGTGGGGTTTTAAAGATATATCCGCCCTGCAAAGAAAAAACTAACTACTAAGAGAAGTTTACAGTCGACTTGAAATGCTTTCGCTTCTAAAAAATAGGTTAATCCAATGGATGCTAATAAGATTTTTAGAGGTAGGTGATATGCTCGATGTCACCATCCGTGATTTGTCATCTTTTCGTTCAATTCACAGCAGAGTAATTGGTGCACACATTGCCTAGTTGGTGGATCTAAAAAATAAAGATGTTTATGAATGTTGCAACTCTTGTAAAGAACTCGGTCTGCTTCCCTGTTCTTTTACTGTGCATATGAAAACCTACTATTTACGGTTTCAAAAAACGAATACCTAAGGGCTAGTAATTATTTTTGGATACAGGTGGGTTTGAGAAAAATGCCCTTATTTATTTAGTTAATCTTTTGTCAAAAATATGTCCGTCCTCCAAGTTATCAATAAATTTTCAAATTGTCAGTTCTTTGTTATGCTAATTACACCGCTTTTTGTTTCGGATATATTTTTTTCTTTTGGTTTACAATTTGATTTTATTTCCTTCACCATATAAATGCTGACTTTAATGCATCGCCAATCCACCATCAAAGGAAATGCGATCTTGCTTCCAAGCGCTCTTTGTAATGTCATCTGCTATCGTTCGATATATACACATGCGTATGCAACACTTACATGCAGTAAACCTTTCTCCTTTTTTGGCCATAAATATGTTACTGTGCGCGTGCGTATGTGTGTTTAGACATCTTTGAATAAAAATGAAATTAAACATACGAAGAACAACTCTCATAAAACTCAAAGTTAATTAGCTAAAGGAACAAAAAGAAAAAGTACCAACAACAAGAGGACAAAAAAGAAATCTTTTTATTTAGGTTTGTTTATATCAATGGGCTGTTAATTCTTTTCCGTTCATTCCTTGCCTTTCAACTTGTTGTTAATCGACGCGGTTGATATGGCTTTTTCACCAACAGGTAGACTGGTTGGAGACATTTAATTTGTTGTATGATATTTTCTTTTTATTTGCCGATTTTTTTTTTGTTTTTTATATATATTTTTATTTTGGTTTGTATTTTTTGTTTTCTTTTTCATAAATTTCCTGAATTGAAAATGAAACAAAGTCCGTTGAAATTAAGGTTTCATTTAAATTTTTAATGATGCAAAAGATATCCAGAGCTAAGTCAGAAAACATCAAGGTTAGTTTCAGTCCAAGTTTCAACTTCAGTTTTTCTTATTTTTCCTTGTCTCTTCTTATAACAAAAGCAACAACGAAAACTTTTAGTTACATAGCCATATGAAGATTACATTTCGATTGTTGTGCTACAAAAATTCTAGTGGTTTAATGCCCTCACTACTTATCGTTATGATTAAAACAAGAGGTTAATCAATTATTTTTTGTGTCAATTTAAACAATTTCGAACAGTTTTCGAACTGCCTAAGTATTTCTTTTGATGAAATTTTTTTTTACTGGGTACGTAAATATCAAATTGGAATTTGCGTGTAAATGGTCCTAATACCACGTGTGAAGGACGTCCATGACTGATTTTGCTTTTTTTTTATAGCTTGCACTCGTGATAGTAATAAGCCGTCATAAAGATTACAACGCAAAAATTTGTTTTCCAAACAATGAAAATGTCGAGTATTGTGTCAAAGAAAGAGCATTAGGCAACAGGATTCTCTTTGTCAGACCGATACACAAAAGAAGTCGTTTTTGCATCGTGTCCTCATTGGGCATGAAAAGTAGATCTATTTTGATAATTGCAGGCGGAAAAATTCATGACTAGATCAAGACGTATCGTCCACATTGATTGCGACACTAATTCGCAGGGACCAGAAAAGTGTGGTCTGTTATTAAAGTTTAGTGAAGCGGTTTATAACAAACGCTACCAACAACAATTAACGGAGTTAAACCGATCGTTGTGTACAAAATCAACGAAAAAGTAAAAAACGAAACATAAGCTTATTTTTTAACGTAACATCCGCCCAACCGTCTATACAGCAACACCGGTTCACGATAGGTTTAAAGCTCTAGACTGGAGAGGGCTACTGTGTGGCTTAAGCTGGGACCCTTTCGATGAGAATTAAGTTCGTTTAAAATTAGCCATGCAGTGACGCGTCTCATGCACAAAATGTCAACTAAAGTGAATTATAAATGTACAGCGAATTAACCATCTAAAATGCGTATGATGATTATCAAGCAAAAAATTTGTAATGAAAATCGGTTAGAATGAGGTTGTTGAGCTCCTTGTGCTAGTGCGTGCAACGGTGTACCCTAGACAACTCTTGCAACAATTGGCCCAAAAATTACTACTTCAGTCAATTCGTGTCACCACTTTTAGACCGCTGACACCCAAAACCGACAATTGGGATATGATGAAACAGCATCATCATAATCCTCTCATGTTTGATTGGCTTCGGCAGCAGATTTCCTCAAATAAACAACAAAAGGTCAAAAATGCAATTTTTACCGGTTCTTGCAATTAGCGTCGGCATACGCTAAATAAATCAATGACATTAAATGGAAAACGATTATTTTATGTAGAGAAAGGTCAAAATCATCGAATTTAACCATTAGATACATTGGTTTCCGTATAGGTTAACCGTTAAGTATTGGTGTAGTTTAAAACAAATAGCTAGGCCTAAATTCAAATCTGAACCAAATTGAATGCAAAGTGCACAAATAATATATTGCTACGAAAATCCCAAATCCGGTTAATGCTAACTAATCGATTTTCGTAAGTAATAAATTCCTTAGTGCATATTCGCGGCGCGTCATGCAGGTGCCGACCGACGAAAAAGATTAGCAGGAAAACAGACAGAGAAAAACCCAGGTGCACATGCGCGGCGCGTCATACAGCTGCCGGCCAAGGAAAACGATTAGCAAAAAAGCAGGTTAACGGATTAACAATGAAACCATGAAGTTAGGTGATCGTAACATGCTTGTAAAAATGTATATAAATAGACTATTTGCGGAAGGCAGAGTTAGTCGGAAGAGAACATCGAGTGGTACGAGAACATTGAGTCGTAAGAGAACATTCAAGTAAGGAATAATAATAGTTGTGTTGAGAAAAATTGTAAATAATCCTAGCCTTAAGAAGGGATTGTAAATGAAGAAACTTAAACTTAAAAGAATTCTGAAGTGCGTTTCTCTTGGAAATAATATCCACAATTTAGTGCTTGGAAAAGCGGAAATTTGTGATGATATAATAAATTCCTTCGATTAGTTATTATTATTCATAATATCGTAACAAGTTATGTATGCATAGCTATAACAAAGTGAAGAACACGCGAGATCAAGAGTAACAAATAATAATTTTGTTAAAAAACAAGTAAGGAAAGTATATTCATTCATGATGGAATCTCTTACACGCAACACTGTGATTCTAGCGAAAAGGAAAACAATTAAATTCTTATATTCTGCAATACTTGGTGGGCGCGGTAGATTTTTTCTATTTTTAGAATAAACATTAAAATTTATATAGTATATGCGTTGTACTTTATAAGCACGGAAACAAGGAAAACAAATATGTGTTTGTCACATAGACGTACCGGTGTTGTAGGGTGTTTTGAAAAGTTGGGGTGATTTTCAAATTCATTTGCAAGTTGTTAACCGATATATTCATTTTGGCAAAAGGAGGAATGTGTACCACACATACTAAACAACGGACATACGAGCAGACAGGCATTGTTAGGCGCCTTCCGGCTTTGCAATTGGCCAAGAATTTATATACTTTATGGGATTTCTGAAGCCAACTTCTGAACGTTGTGAAGGTTTAAAAAAATAAAAGATATCGTGGCACATAACAAAATTAAGTCAGAATTTTCCCAAATACAGCATTACCCATAGAATGTACTGTCAAATTTTTGTAGATTTTTCTGTAGCTTCTGAGTAATGAACGAAAAACCAATTTTTTATTCCTTTTGTGGGGTCGCCGAACCTTTCTTCTGAACGTTGCAAGCGTTCTGGCAAAATGAATATATCCCTCATCCTTCGACGATAAGTGCAAAAAGGATAAGAACATTCACGACTTCAGGGAGTTAATCATGTATCCTTTAATTAACGTTCGTTCACCACGAAGCCGATAGTCTATAAGCGTTTTTATTTTCATCACGTAAGACATTCGTATAATTTTGATTGCTATTATTCATGTCAAATGGAAAAGCAGAAGAAAGAGGCAAGTTTTTGTTCATATACGTTTGTGGGTGTTTTCGCTGATGGAATAAACATACAAAAAAAAAGGTGCCAAATGCATCAACATTATAACTTTTACGTTACGTTAGTGAGCTGTGATTTATACGATTTGTTCGTTAATTAAAGTTTTTTTTTTTTAAATGTAGATTAAGTGTAGGCTAAACCAATGAGATGTAGCTTATATGTCCAGATTAACAAAATTTTATACAACTTCACGGTTCATACGCGAGCAGACTTAAACGTATGACTTTAGATTTTAAGCCAACAAAAGTTTAAGTTCCAAATATGTTACTTAAATAACTCATTTATTTATTTCATGCATTATTTTAATACCACGTGAACGAACAATATGTTCTTGTTTTTTTCTTACAAATGCAACTCTGAATGAACAATGCTAATTAAAACCAGCCAATGCTAACGTAAAGCGTTTAGCGTTCGTCGAATTTGACGGATATGAGAGAGTGTACTGTGCAACTGTTGCGCATATACGAAGCGGAAAAATGAAATTTATCAGACAAAGCTGAATGCTTCTGGATACTGTAACACCAGGTTTATATTTTTTGTAATATTTGATACAAATACAACTTTGCAGAAGGTTGCTAATCTCATGTGTGGAGAGATGATTAATGCTTAGCATGACATTTGACGAGAAAAGAAGAAAAGAAGATAGCGATTTTCGGGGCACGTGTAAACCCCTTGTAAAAATCAATGAAATTATTCTTTTTTTTAGAAAAATTGTGAGAAAAGTGCATAATAAAATTCTCTTATTGCACAGCGGTTTTTGCGTGATTCAGACGATTGACAAAAATGTGACATGAACCAGATGAGTTGAACATTGTGCTTTTCATGAGCTTAAAAGGTAAACAAAAAAAAAATCGTCGTAAAAATAAGAATATTTCTGAAAAGATCAATCACAATTATAATAAAAGATACATAAGTAAAAATGTGTGATGAATACTTATATATACAGTTATATGCATACGTATGTATGTACAAATATAGATGAATATAAGCATACGTGTAAAGGAATGTTGTGTGTATGCAACCGTAAAAGCCCCCCATATCCCCTGAACTACTTAGCTCAGCAATGTTACGTACATCCGTTTGTACAAACTCCGATCCTCTTCAAATAGCATTAAGAGTAGCTTTAAAAATTATAAGGTTAGTAGTTTGTATTTAGACGGACAAAGATAGGTATTATAGACATAGTCGTTACAATACGTGACCCACTCTCAGCTGAACAATGAAAACGGCAGCTAACTTTCAGATAAACGATTATCCCGCAATTATTCACCATAACAACACCTAAACGCGTGAATTTTAACATGGACGGTTGTTTCTTTCTCCGACTAAGCGGCGACTTTTCTGTGCTAAAGGATTATCACCAAGCTTTGCGTAATAGCATAACTTATTTTGCTGAATAGGGATTTTGTGGTCTTTGAGCAAAACGTAAAACTAAATGCGAGGCGTGTCACTTATCTGTCTTAATTCCAAAAAGTAGTGCGGCTAAAGGGCGATGGTTGAAAAAAAAGGTATAATAGCAGAAGGCTAAACAACTGTTATATAGATCATAGACGAATGGGTTTGGTACCCACATTTGACGCTTTAGTTGAGTACTGTGTGTTATACACTATTAAATAACTAATGGCGGTTCGATCATTACAGGAGAAACGACTACGAAAAATTATTATAAGTTAATACTTCAGTAGGGTATCCTGTCAATCAACATTTGTTTCAACCGACAATTTATTGTCTGCTTTCATTGGCATGATGACATCTAAAAAATGTTTTTTTTTTCATAATCTGAAAAAACCAAACTCGCTTTTGATACGAAATTCGTACTCTGTGAGAAAAAAGGGAGACGTGTTATTTTAACCGAGAGCTCACTTAGTATATATTACTGATAAAGCTTTCAATAACAGATACTTAAACTCCCCGGCTATAGTAAGTTTAATTGCAAGCATATAACTAAATACAATTTATTTATATAAATATCTTTCAAGTTACATTCACTATTTTCTATAAAAGCGCATTACTCTCCAATATGTTTGGAAAATCTATTAATATTTATAAAAATAGGCAAAAAGAAACGGGTGTTAGGTTATAATTGTTTTTCTTTTTTTAATTTATGTACACAATAATACGTGTGTTGCCGTGTGTAACTATGCTTGTGGATAGAACATAAACTATGCCATTTGACCCCTTAATGCACTGAACTTTGTTACAAACCAAATCAATTTTGTTTTGCGATTCTGTTTGGACGCATGTATGCGTCTGCATAACCATGTGTGTATGTGCATAAGTATGTGTAAGTGTTTTCGGCATCTTCATCTCTATTAAAGTTGTAGTAAATTGCAGCAGCAAGCAACTGGAATCACATGTGTGCCATCAACTGACAGGGAATTGCAAGCAAGCAAGTTAACAGAAATACAGAAAACAAAAACAAAACAAAAAAAACAAAAATTGGAAAATGGATTTGAACGTAAAATTGTTCGTAGTGCAACGAATTGAATTTAATTACCCCCAATCGTCTCTTAACGTCCCAAATACAAAGGCAAATATGTAATGGTGGTGGCAATGACAAAATTGATGGCAATTCCGAATATTTAGCATAAAAAAGGGTCTGAAATGAGTGTAAAAATTGTATAAAATCATACCAAAGTAAGCCAAACCACACTGAAGCCGAAATGCATTGCAATACAATGCAATACAAATGACCATGAGTAAGATAAACTAAAATCTGATGTTAACACATAACATAGACAATTTTTGCCCGTTTGCGAGAAGCAGAAAAAGTGCAGATATATAAAACATGCGCGCGTGAGCGTGTGCGTGTGTATATTTAGAAGCGTAGATGAAGAAGAGCAGGTCATGGTTTGAATGCATTGGCCTGGTTTGTACACAATTTTATGTTATTTTTCACATACAAGCGCACGTATACATACACGCAATATCAATGAATTGCCAGCGAAAATGCATTTGCTTGAAATAGTCGAATGCACCGAATGACACCATCATAATCAACTGCGTCTGCATATACTACACCAATACAACCCCAATGCTTGTATTTTAAATACGAATAAGTATATATGTATAGATATATGTATATATATGCGGGTTTAAAAACAAATAAATAAGAGACACATAAATAGACAGACAGAGAGACAGATAGACAGACAAAGAGGCAAACAAACAGACAAACTTACGAAAATCAACCTTTATGTATGTCTGTCCTCGCAATAATAGCTCTCTTTGTCTGTTTTTTCATACGTCCGTCCCCCTATTCTGCATTGTGCATTTTTGTTTTTTTGCATCAATAAATGCAAATAATTATTTATTGAATTTATGGACTTTTGTTTTTCTCCCATTGGCATTGTTGGTTGTTCACTATAGTTTAGTTGTGTACGCGCGCATACATGTGCGTGTGCGCGTGTTGCAAAAAAGTACGTGCAATCTACTTAAGCGTTGTTCAACATCAGATAGTCCATTTGGGATCCAGTTTCAATACATACATGCATACCAATAAAGACACACATAAATATATATATATATATATATATATTTATGTATATATATATATATATATATATATATATATATATTTATGTATATATATATATATATATATATATACACATACATACATACTCCTCGCTCATACATGCAATAAACAAATAAACAACATCTTTGTTATGCGGATGCTCTCATACATACACCAACACACTTATAATACGTACGCGTTCGTACGCATAGTTTCTGCATAAATTGGCAGTGTGTTGGGAATTTATTTACCAAAAAGATAGGTAGGTATGCGTTTGTGTTTAATTGTCATTTAGCTGACATTTGAAATGGCAAATTGGTGTGAAGTACGAAAATTACGGCTTAAAAATCCAAACCGTTGCTCTTGTTATTTTTGTTCTTATTGTTGTTATTGTTTTTGTTGCTCTTATCATGATACGCAAAGAGTGCGTATTAAATTAAAACGCGTACACACATATGAACTCACGTATATAGAAAAGTGTAAATAAAATCGTTCAAATTTAATTGTTGCCCAATTGCTATTGCTTTCATTGTTGTTTTTGTTGTTCGTCTTGTCGCAAATATTTCAACTTAGTTAATTGAAAAATTATACAAAATCTACAGTGTATTGAATTTTTAAGATTTTTATGTAAAGATGAGTATGTTTGCATAGACACACGCACACGCATACAGAGACACATATATAGCAATATATACATATATACGCGAGCGTGTTTATGTGTGCTCAAAATTTTTTACAAAATATAATTTGTTAAAGAAGAAACATTTGTAATAACAAAATTTTCAAATATGAACAATTTTATGAACAAACAAATAAAAATATATTTCCATTGCAAGTTATTGTCGTCAGTGTACTGCGTTGCGTTGCCTCGCGTTGTTTTTGGCTTGTTTTGTATTATTAATGATTGCTTTTAAATTGCGTTGACAAGCAACACTGTTCGTTTGTTGGCTTTCTCTCTGTTGTTATTGTTACTGTTTCTTTCATTAATATAATATGTGCCAGTGTTAAATTTTTTTTTTTTAATTTTTTAAGAATATTATGAACTAATTCTTCAGACATGTTTACAGTTGTTCGCAATTTGTTTCACATGCTTCACATTATGAACATAACCAACAAAAGCAACAACGACAAAAACAACAACAACCATAACAAGAGAAACGTCTACAACTTTTACAAAGAAAAACTTGCACATACATATGTTTGTTGATGCATGTGCGTGTGTCTGTCTATGGTCTTTTCCACAAAAATAAATAAAGCACTTTCAAAAAATTTGTATTTTGTTTAAAATATGTTTTGATTTGTTTTCGTAAATGTTTTTAAATTAATTTTTTTGTTCGGTTTGTTTCTCTTTTTATTTATTTTATGACACTTTTGCTTTTTGGGTGATAGAACCGCAATGGATGAGAATCAATTCATTATAAATTTACTGTTATTACATTATTCATGGAATTTTATTAATTACATTTTAAAATAATACTAATATGAAACTAAGCTCATCTTAGGTAAGTTAGTCTGACAGGACACTATTTTATGTTAGTGGGCTATGTCAGCTCATTTTTTATATGTAGTATATGCTGTACCTGGCTACCGTCGCTGTGGGACACACTAGTTAAATGGAAATAAAGAAAAGCAACAACGCACGTTTCTAATATCACTTTAATATAAGAATCCTTGTGGGTATATAAAATTTTTTATTCCATTCTCTGCGCAAATGCAAAGATTGTCTGGCGTGCCGATTCTATAAGATGTGCATATGATATGCAATAGGTGTCTAGACGTAGACCACGCAGTGCTAACGATTAGTGCGAAGCTTCATTGCGTCAATAGAATTGGTCTCGAACTGCAGTCTCTTAAGTTTAACATTCACCATTGAATGTTGCTTCGAACATGGTGTCCATTAACTGTTTACTGCAAGTCGCGTTCCCTTGGGAAACTTTGGCTGGTTAATATTTCGTCGCAAGATAATTGGCATACCAATCTTTAATTGCAGTACCTGTAGTGGCATTCCTGGTTGATAGGATGAATTGAAAAATTCTGTTGAATAATATTAAACCATTTTATCTTCTTCCTCAACAGTGTTAACGAACTTATACGGAAAATAGCTCAGCCAAATGTGATTCTTATGATTGGTTCAAATATTGGAAAATACCTTTTTAACCAATTCGGCTTTTGGCGTTATTAACTTGCAGAAGTTATGCGGCAACGAAATTTGTCATGAGATCAGACTAACCTCAAAATTGCCACAATATAAAGGAGGCGTGACGTAAGAAAGCATTCCTCGGATATTTTGATATGTAGTGCCTTATACTTACTACATACTAAGGGCAATTTTCCTTTTGGGCAAGTTGGATTCCGCAGATTATGTATATGTATATAAATCAATTTAGTTGTATATAAAAACCTATTCTATTGGAATGCGACGCTATGTGAAAGTAGTCAAAGCAATTGGTAAAAGCTTTCAGAGCTAATAGATTTTGAATAAACGAGCACTTAAATTTTTTACTTATATATAAAGAAGATTATTATTATTATTATCATTTTTCTATGCTTAAGCAGTTAACCAGAGCTGATGACATCTACACACCCGAGCGCGTTAGTGGGGATAATATTTACATGCGTTTGACTTGAAAGCGGAAACATTTGGAACGGTAGAAATGACCACTGAAGGTAAGTTTTTTTTTTAATCTAGCAAGTTGGCCTAAAAGTGTTAAGCTTCTGAAAGCCAAAATCGTCAACACATACTTGAAAATAATAAATCTACAAACTGCATCAATATCTTGCTGACATTACAAATTCGTTAAAAGCTTTAAGAGGTTCTTGATCAGAAAATAGTCATATGCGCTTCTCATATAAAATTGAGAGCGTTTACGTTTCAAAAAATTATAATTATGTACCACCAACGTAGGATTGGGGTATAATGGATTTTTTTTTGCTTTGTGGCATTTAGCAACACCAAAAAATTCTAAATGCATGTAATCTTGTTGGCTTGTTCACTTGTTTCTATGTCTGCCTGTGTCGATTGGTGGAACATTAATAGTGATCACAAAAGTTCAGATGAAGAGATGAAAATCTTGTCGTCTATTATATATTCGCAACCATGTAATGGCCTTAGAATAGAATAGTTTAACTTTAAATCGGTAACATGTGTTGTTTCGAAACTCTACGAAGATTGTACAAAATTTAACACAAGAGATTGGCTTCATCTGTTTGTGAACATATATCCACAGTAAGTGAAATATACAAAATATTTACATTAGTCCAGGTACAAAAATTTTTCGAGAATACTCGGCTTACTTGAGAGAAATCTGAAAGATCAGTCTACAAACAATTTGCCAATCGACAAATTCATCAAGATTGTAATTTTTATATGTTGACATGGGAGGAAGGATATTAAACCCCCTTCTTAAAGTCTTGAAACGAAAGTCTTTCTTAACCTATTTGCTTTGTAGACCTATTCACTTGCAAGCTTTAGTTTTCTACAGTGCTGTTCTTTTATATTCCTTATTTATTTACTTATTTATTTATTTACTTACAACTCCAAAGTCTTGGTAATTGCAAACATTTTCTAGGATGTGATTGTCAATACGGTAATAAGGGGGCATCGTATTACACCACGTAAAAGACATCTTCTTACATTTTTTTTAATTCAGCACCAAACCATTGAGTGCATACCATGAACATAGGTTCTCAAGATCAGGCTGAAGAAGTTTAGTATGTATTGAGTCAAAGGAGAGGGACAGTTTAACGTCGTAATAAATAAAACCAGGTCAAGATGACTGTTCTGAGAAAAACTAGAAGTGATGACAATTACTCTGGATTGGTAAGAATTCAGCGCCACCCATTGGTTGCGACCAGAGAAATAGCTGCTGCACCAGGCAATCGTATTCTTTGCAAACTCAAGGCGATTTAATTTATAGACTAACAACTTATGATCAACTCTGTTAAAAGCTTTGGAAAAGTCCGTGCAAATAACATCAGTTTGTTTATGATCGGAAAATGCTTTGTAAATTGGATTACAAAACTCCAAAAGATTAGCAGTCAATCCTTGTTTTAAAAAACCGCACTGACAATCCGATATAGTTGACCCCAAAACCTTAGTAAGCCTTTTTCCTACCAGTGATTCAAATAGTTTCGGCAGGGCACTTAGTGTGGCAATTATAAAGGGCACAGGAGCACTGGATCCCTCAGTTCTTCGTTTATACAGGGGATATACACCTAACTGTAAGCTTAAAGCTTTTTTTTTTGGTACTGAGAAGTTATCGGGAAAGAAAGCTTTAGTCTAAGCGAAGGGGGTAATGGAACCACAGGAAAAAGTAACTCTTTTCTTTAATGGATATAGAACATTTTCTTCTTTCTTTCATGCTGTCCGTATCTAGTGAGTTCTGATGGTGCTGTAAGAAAGGGAGTTGAGGGCACGGTGGAACTTGGGCTGTGTTGATGTGTATTCTTCTAAAGCGAATTGAAAAGGGCAGGTTATGGTTGGTTTCCCAGGACATATGGAAAATCCGTACGTAAGATTGATACGCGTATGCACTGCGTATATATTGCTCGGAATTATTACTATTTTAAAAAAATAAGTTTAAAATGCTATTACAATTTCTTTTTCTAAATGCTCTTAACATTGCGTTGGTTTGTCGCGCGAAAGCAAGGCAAGTGTGTTTAAAAGTAGTGTTCCTAATTTTGGTAATCTTCTGTAGATAAAAGGATAAGTAACGGAATAATAATATTCGAGGATATTATTATGTATATATTTAAATATTCAATAAAAAAATTATTTATGAAAAATATTAAAAAACGGAAACACAACGAAGACTTTGTCATGAGGCATACTTAAGTTAAGACGTCCTAATGCAATTAATATAAATGGTTTGCATTTGTATTAAAAAAAAAAAAAAAATCATTTCTTCAGCATGCCCATACCTGCAGAAATATGTAGAGTTTTTCCAAATATTGATTTTACATCTTTGAAAGAAAAAGTTCAATTTTCGACCAGGCGTAGTCAATGTTTTAATAATAAAACAAAAAAAAAGCTTCAATTAACTAATCGAAAATATTCTATGTATTTCTCTTTGGAATGTTGTTTTGAAGGAAAACCATTTTAAAACACCGCGTTTCGGGGAAGGCGCGCTTAAATTCTCGAAATTTGTTAAGGACATGTTTTTTTACTATTATAAATATTTGTTTATTATTATTTATTATTATTATTATTTATTATTCTTCATTCATTTGCATTCCCAGGACCACGAAACTATCCTTCTATGATCAGATGTTCGTTCGCATTCTCTTTCCTTAAAGTTTTTATCCCTCTGCCTATGTCGAAGACAGAATAGCACTTTTTAAATTTAACCTTTTGCAAAATGGTGAAAGAAACGGAGCAAAAAGGTTTAGTCCGTGAGTGGAATTCAAAATCAACACGAAAAACTGCCTGAACTATTAGTTTTGTTAAAGTCTTCCAATGGCTCTCATATTTACATAATATTCACCTCAATGAAACCAAATAAATGTATTTTTGTTTAGAAACGGTTTTAAAGTAACATAAATTGTTTCTAGGTGAGTTGAAAATCAAGGGGTACGATTCATTTGATACAGTAAGCCTTTTCGAAGTGCTTGGGGAAAAGCTCTACATTTCAAGTGAAAAACTTTTTTTTTCTAATGGATTTTTCTCCACGTATTTTCAAAAGCTCTAAGAATTTTCAGCGGCTAACGCTTTTAATCATACCTTTGAGGGTTCCGTTAATTTTAATATCAAAAAATTTGCTAGACCCGAAACTCCTACCCCGTACACGCTCAACGATTGAAAACGTTGACTTGGGAAGTGAACGTGTTTATCACGTCAGTTTAATCTAACTGATGATTTGTAAATAAAACGCCCTTTCCCATTGTTTTCAATCTATCTAACTCAACCTATGCTCAACGGCATCACCACACTTCCGCGATACAACAGCGCCAGGTCTTTTCTTGTTGCCGCGAAACGCAAATAAATGCTACGAAGAAAGAAAGGCGTAAAGAAGAGTAGCTACAAAAATTGAAAGTCTTACAGTAAGAAGGAGAACTAGGTTGATCTCTACCTTGCTTATATTGAAATTAAGTTTTTTCTAGTACAATGTGTTAAGCTTTTTAGGCAGAATCTAAATGCACATTAAGGGCGGATCATCCAAAATAATGGTGGGATATCAAAATGTTGTCTGGCTGATTATTTAGAGAAATCAATCTTCTATATACCGATCTATAAATATATATTTTCTCTAAACTAGAAGAAATTGAACGTACAGCAAAAAACAGACAGACAGACAACCTCTCTTGTTTATCGTTATATTTTATCTAAATTTTAAGTATATAAAATTTATCGAAAATATTTCTCTATGAACGAAACCGCTTTAAACATTTTTTTAAACAAACATGAGTCAATTGATAAAAAATATTAGAAAAGAAAACTCAATAATTATAAATATTAATAGCAAAAGTAAAAAAGACAGAGTGTAAACAGCACAAAGTCAATAGTCACGCGTCTGTATGTTTCGAGTACCATTGTTCGAAAAATGTTATCAGAAAGCGGAAAAGAGGAAAAAAATCAATTATTTTGTCCAAACACACAACGAAGCTATATTGACAATACTGTTAATATTTAAAAGCTGTGATTGGAAAAATAATGCTAACACATACGAGTTTACTTTAAACTAGGAGTCAGTTTTTTCTGTTTATAGGCACATATATATTCTATAGTTTTGTTTAATTTTTACCTTTTTTTTTTTAAACAATCAACAGCCAAGTAGACCAATAAGAATAGTTTTTTTCGTTGATGAATCAACAAATCGGTCTCTCTTTGTGATTTTAATAGTTAGAGCGTGCCGCACGCAGGTTTTTTTTTGTCTTTGACTCAAACAACAATTGCTTTTTATAAAGCAATGTAAGTGTAAGTGTACTATGGAATGGAAAAAACATTATTTTTACTTTTAAATAAAATATTAAAGTTTCCACAAACATGTTGTCTGATGATCGTGCTTGATTCAAGTAATTATTGTCTGTTTAACTTATATAATTTCAATTTTGTTTTAAACAAACTCAAAAACATAATAACAACAGTTTTAACGATTGTACGCCAGATTTAATGGAACATAATTTATTTTACAATGCATAGGTTGACAATAGTCTGACTGTGCAATTAAGGACTTCAAAACAATAGTTTGAAAAAAGAAAAAAAACCGAAATTGAGGTCACTAGCCACTAAACGGAATTCATCAGTATGTGTTAACCTAATTATTATTCAATTAATATGTGTATGGGTATAAATATTTTAACACAAATTGCTTGGAGCAAATATTGCATTCGTTGTTATTATATTGTTGTTAAAAATAAAAAAAAAATGAGAGAAAATTCTATTCGGTTTAAATTGAATGTTTTCACAACCATCACTGATTAGTATTTTTGCTTTTTATAAAATACGTTCTGTAAGCAGACAAATAAAATTCGTTTAACAAAATCCGTATGGCATTTCTATATGCTGTTACTATATAAATATGAAGTAAAACCTTGACTTTTTGATGATATCTACTGCGATAATATTAAGCCTAGAAAACTTATGTATCATTGGTTCAATGGGTGAGTACGATTTAGCAGTGACCACTTGGATGACTTGGTGACTGGTATATATATATATCGCAATGTCCGTGTATGTAGATGTAGGTGGTTTCGGTCGGTCGGCTTGTCCTCTGCTCCTTGCACGAGTAGTGTGCAATATAATAACGGAATCCCATTAATTAGTGTCGTTTTTCATAGCTCTGCGCTCATGTAAAAGCACAATTCAAAGAGAGAAGTTATCACGACAGAACAAAGTCCAAAACCCATCGATATAGCATAAGGGTGGGTTTTCTACTTGAAAATGGTATGCTCTTTTTTTTGGGTGACTGGCAAGAAAAAAACGGATCAAAGCATTTTAGATTGAATCGTCAGGAGTGAACAACAAGAAGTGGAGCAGGTTGGAAAAGGTTTAACTAAAATTAAATTGAATATCTCTTTGAAAGAATTGAAAATTTGGTTATATCTCTAAAAATACTTATAAAAATTTTCCAAGTTTGCAAATCAAAGCAATCAAAAAAAAAAATGAAACGACACAGCTAAATAAGTGATAAAACAAATTACATTAAAAAAAAAATTGGTTAAAACACAAATTCTAAAAAAAAAGAATATAAAATAAATGGTTAAAAATTTTAATAAAAAGTTGATCGAAACTGTATCTACATATGCATAATAATTATGATTGTAATAAGTAAAAATAAAAGTAATAAAACAAAACAGTTTAACAAAACATTTCAAGTACAAAAACTTTTAATTATTAGGGTTACCCATAACTAATCAATTATTTTATTCCAATTATAACAACGCCTTAAAATCTCTAATGGAGTCCGATCCAAGGTTAACTATATAGGAACTATCAAGAAACCTTGGGTCTACCTGGTCCACAGTACAAAGGCATTTAAAAAAATTGGCAAGGTACATACACAAGGTAAATGGATTCCACACCTGTTGTCTGAGGCCAATAAAGATCTTCGGCAAACAATTTGTAATTCTATGCTCACCAGACTAAGCAGAGATCAATTTTTGTCTGGTATCGTAACTGGAGATGAAAAATGGATCCTTTATGATAACATAAAGCGATCGAAATAATGGTTGTCTGCAAAAGGGGGACCTTTTCCAACCCCTAAACCAACCCTATCCCTGAGGAAGGTGTTATTGTGTATTTGGTGGGATTGTTCCGGTATAGTGCGTTACGAATTATTGAAACCTGGGGAGACAGTTACTGCTGATCTGTATTGTCAACAATTACAACCGTTACAGTCCGCACTCATAGAAAAAAGACCAGCTTTAGTGAACAGAAAAGGTGGGATACTCCAACAAGATAATGCCCGTCCTCATGCAGCGAAGATTACTCAAGAGATAATTAAGCAGTTAGGTTAGGAACTTCACAGCACCCTCCATACTCTCCAGACCTAGAACCGTTGGACTACCATCTGTTCAGGTCACTGGAGCATTCGTTACGAAATAAAAATTTTAATTTCTTATCTGATGTCCAAACGCACCTTGAGTTATATTTTAAGTCATGCCCGCCCCACTTTTTCAAGAGGGGGGTTGAACTTTTGTAGGAACGATGGCAACAAGTCACCGCAAACGACGGTGATTACATAAACGATTCAAAAATAAAAATGTACTTTCAAAAAAATATATTGTCTATGAATGCAAAATAATTGATTAGTTATGGGTTCCCATAATATATATGTATATATAATTAACATATATATATATATACATATACATATACACATATATATATATACCATACCATATCATACATATAAATAAATATATATATACACATATATATATATACATATATATGCATATATACATATATATATATATATATACATCTATACATATATATATTTACATATATACATATACATATATACATATACATATATACATATATATATTTACATATATATATAAGTTAAGGACCATTCCAATAAAAGCTCAAATTCCTTACGGGTAAAATAAACAAAACTAAAGTTTCATAAGCAATGAGTGTCATATGAACTCATTGTAAACATTCTCACCCATATCCTATAGCACCCTACCATAAACAATTCCCACCAATATCCTATAGCACCCTACTCTAAACACAAGTGCTGGCTATCAATAAACCGAGGTTTCTTCAAAACCTATCCTGTAGAAAATAGTCAGTCTTTTATCGTGTGTAGCAACTTAAGTTCCTAAAAATAAAACCTTGTGAAAAAATTATAAAATAAATTTATTAAGAACCAAATAAATTTGAGTCAATAAAATAAGATATTAAGAAAAAAGTAAATTCGATTCAATAAAATAAAACGTTAAGAACCTGAAACAACATTTAAAAAAACTTAACTTATATATACATATATACATATATATATTTATATATATATATATATTTACATACGCCTATATTTATACGCTTGGAAAAAAACGAAAGTGTGCTTAACATAGGCCTAAAAGAATTCGAAGGGAGAAAAAAACATACATCTAATTTGTAGCTGGACACGAAGACCTAGAGCACTTCTCGCCAATCATTGGAAAGAAGGAAATTATCTCTGGTATGAACGGAAGATCGCCATCGAATTTCCAAGTGGTAAGCGCTGTGAATACTGTAGAAAACAAGAATAGTATTATGACGCAGTAGCAAGTAGTCTCTTTTGAATGTGAGTTCTTAATTTGGTTTAATTCCAACAAAAAAAAGAAAAATGTAACAACCGTTAGTTAACTGTATGGCGACTGTAACTTTGACGACCTCCTATAGTGCTAATTTATTCCATTTTTTTTGGAAACGCAACTGGACCAGCCAGCTCAAGGGGCTACCATATATAAGCATCATCCTAATATGCTCAATCGCATTCCTTCGATTCCACAATATGCCTTCAAAAAAATCAGTACTTTACTTTTCAAAACTGTATTATGAAATATTAGACTTGATTTTTCTGAACTCCTGATATCTTTCGATCAGTCTACTTACCCTTCCAAGTCCAAATATTTTCAATCTTTTTTTGAAAGCTTTTGAGTGTGTTGAGTGTGTGCTTTTTAAATTTCAGTCGTCCGCTTTCATTTCATACTTATTGTAATGGTTAAGCTAGTTACTTTCATAACACATCATTTAGTTTTGTTTTTAACTTCACGACCTCTGCCGAATTTCTCATGATATAGGATGTCCTTCAAGATAGCCACAAAGGACGCTTCTTATCAATGATCGCTGATTAAGAGAATTCGAATTTAAAATGTAAGCTGACCTGCCTTCTTCTTTTACCTCCAAATCGCACATCTCCCTCTTCCTACTTAATCCAGATAATTTAGTCACATCGTGCTTATGTAATTTGATGACATTAAATCAAGGTTTTTATTCTCATAGAGGAATTCATTTACCACTTAGTATTTTATCGATTCACAAAAATTAAAAAACGTAAATTCGTTCATTGATTTAAGGGTTGTATTTGACGAAAAACTACGTCTTAATCCTCGCATTAGGCTCTCCGTAAATAAGGCTAAGATAATGCTTGCCTTAAATGGGCGTTCATATACCTCGACAACCCCTATGTAGCAAAAAGGTTATACATAAGCTTAGTCAGACCAGTACTTGAATATAACGCGGTCGTGCGATCTTAATTCTATGGGTATTATGTTGATTTAATAAAATGAATTGAAATGTAATTCTTCCTTTTAGTCTTTAGGAATTTGAGATGGGTTCCAATGTCTTTGCAAATCGAATGTTACTTTTACTTTACCGTTGCTAGGTGAACTTAGGTTTACCTTAGGTATTTCGTTCTTAATGAAGTTAACAGGTGCTACACTTGAGCAATTGAAGTTGAGTTTGGATTCTATACGGAATGATCTTCTGGCAATCATTTTTGTTCGGCTACAACATAATGCCTTTCTTGCTAAACGGCGTTTTTAAGCAGAAAAGTCTTTTCACAGATTTCTCTTAAAATCGACTAAACGCCGTTTAATAAACTTTATCGAGATCGAAACCAATGATGCTTTAACGGCGAGAAATTTGCATCAATATGCGTTGAAAGTTTCCTATGAGATTATCTCAATTGTTGGCGGATTGTCAAAAATGCATGGGATTTATGGTTGCCGCATTAAAGGACATCATTTTTGCTACCATCCTGCCCTACTGCCTGCTGTCTGAGTGTCTGGCGCAGAGACAAATGTGTTGCGAACAATCTTTCCAGTCCACCCAAAAGAAAGAAAGAAATTCATCCTGGACACCAGCATATGCTACTATTATGAATAACATATGAATATGCAGAATATAAAATATTGAGGATCCTTAAGTTTTAAACATTCAAGGATCACCATGTTATGGCCATCTAAAAGGATTGCCATGCTATGATGCTATGATGGCGGTATAGGATGTTCAGCTTACGGATAAAAGGAAAACATATTATTAATCCTCCGAATTTTAGCATTAATTTTCTAAAAGAAACCTTTCATGCTTTGCGCATATTAGGTTTCGCGAGTTCTCGCGATGTACCTGGTTTTTCTTGCACTAATAAAAATTCCGAAGGAAATTCAATGGTCAGCAATTTTCTTTTGATTGAATCAATTACTATACTGACCTCTTTTGATTACTGAATTGGTATTGAAAGAACAAAAGATGTAACTTAGACACTAAAATATAATTATAGGTAATGCTTATGCTAATACAAAATTAAAAGTTGGTTAAATAAACTAAATGCTTATACTAATAATAAAAATTGGAAATGCTTACGCTAATAACGGAATATAAACTCGGTCACCAAAATTGCATCAAAAATAAATATGTTTACTAAGAATAATTATACTAAATTTAAGCAGGTACACTTAATACATTATCCTATAGCCCGCTCCAGTTTACCTCAACGACGACTCGTTTAGCAGATTGTATTCGTAAGTTAGTCACATAATTAACACTTTGGCAACAGTCGCTGAATTTTGAGAACAGCGTAGCAAAAAATTTCTAAATATCGTTGCGAAAAAGCAGCATCGATTCGATAAAAAGCAAGAAACATGTTCGTTGAAGAAAAATTTTTTTTCACGAGGATAGTAAAGATGCCTGCAACATAGGTCAACAATAGGATCAAAGGAAACATTAACTTAAATGAAAAACAAACTTCTGGAAGCTAGACTTTAGTGATTTCTCTTTGGTTCCTAGTTTGAAGAGATAGGCCTAGAAAACGACATGTGCAGTAAATAACGATGTAGGAGGTAAAACTAAAGCACACATTTTCACTCTTGTCCGGCACAGAATGCTATCATGCATCATTATTGGATGATTTCAGCGAGCAAAAAACAATAGTAAAGTAAAGTGCGTCTCTACTAAAGCAAGGAATATTATCTGTGGGAAAATTAAATAAGTAGTTTTTTTCAGATCGAAAAAGCGACTAGGGGTGGAAAACTTGAGTCCAAGAAAGATTCCGAGAGCTCTTTGCAAATGGTCAATATTATGAGAAAGATTTTTGCTGTTTGCAATTTTCTTGTTTTCGAACGAGCTTAGAAGGAATTTTAGAAACAAATGTTGGTAGCTTTGAAACGTATGAGACAATTTATTCATGTATCCCTTCAGAAAGGCAACCACTAATCGATCAAAATAATTTTTATACACTTTCTATTAATGTCGATTTCAAGTAATACGGCTTAGGAAGGCAGGCAGTAGGCGTTTGCGGCCCCTATTTCATGTTAATTTGCTATCATTTATAAAACAGAATATTTACGACAAGTTCAACTTCTTTCATAAACGATGAAAAAAACGAAATTGGGAAACAGACGGTTTTGTAATTCTATGTAATATTTAGCTCGCTTAAACAGCTCACAAAACAAGAGGAAGAAAGAAAAACAACCTTTAAACGCGTTATGAAGTCCAAAATAAAAGGCACGTTACTGGTGCAGCTGTAGCGCAAGTAGCAAGTAATTCACATAAATGAAATTAATGTGACAACTTTTTAAGCACATTTAAACATTTGCATTTACAAGATATTACACATGCTTTACGCGCTGGATACCAAGTGCCACCATAATTAATAATTTCCTTAACTAGCTGAGACTAAGAAAAAGACGCCAACGAACACTTTGCTTAAAATGTTTTAAAAAAGAGGAGAAAGAAAAATAAATTCCAACATACGATTAAAAAGAAAGAAGCTTATGATTGTGCGATTTATGTGCGGATTAATAGTAGTCGTAGTCGTAGTCGCAGTAGTAGTGGTAGTAGTAGTAATAGTAAGTTGTAAACAGCCACCATCTTGATTACATACATATGTACACAGGCGTACTATGTATGTGTGTAGACAGACAACACAACATAAGTTTTTGCAAATGTCATTAAATGACATAAAAGTTGCTTTCTTTGCATTTTGCCAACATCTCATCATCGCCGGATCTGGTGCATGCTTGCTTGTGCATGTATTTGTACGTGAGACAGTGACACATTAATCGTGAGTAGAGGTGGCGAAGAGGCATAAATGAAATTTAGATAAAATGCATCATGTTTAAATGCCAACGAAATCAAATGACATAATGAACGACTCCCTGTACGTATGTGCGCATATAAGTATGAACATATTTGCATATGCTAGATAGATATAGTGTGCTTGTCGCCGTTATAAAACTGCTGCTGTTAAAAGTGCAATTTTCATGTTTGCCACCCAACGTGTACATAATTTTCAATTTCTTCAATTTCCTTATTTGTTTTTTATTGCCATCCTACCAAAGCATGCAGGTGCACTAAGTTTGTCATATCTTCTGCAATCAAGCCAGACAAAATTGACATCTGATATTCTAGGGAACTCCTTATAAACATTATTGTATACAGTATAGATATCTGTTTGTACGTCTGTCCAACTAGTCATCAACTTGTCGGCTTGTGTTTTAAAATTTGACGATCACAAAAATTGTCGAAAGAGAGGTTAACATTTGTCATAAATAATTATAGCAGATGCTTAAAATGGCACGCACTTCTGTTGTTTACAAATAAACTCGCAATAGCTAAAAATTTAAACACAAAAAAAAACAACAAATCGCGTATTGTTGTTCTGCGTTGCGCACAGCTTATAAGTTATAATAAATGTCAACGGTGAGAGCTTGGCATAACTATTAACACTTTCAAAACTGTGAAAAATGTTTGCATTATATTAAGTTTAAAAAAATATTTTTGGATTTCAATGAAAATAAAAATGCTTTCAATCAATGCATTTATAACAATACTCATTATTATTGTAAGGTTAGCATTTTTTAGACAGATTAATAAATGTGCTTAATCAATATTGAGCATTTAAGATTCGTCATAAGGCGCAGATATGTTTCTTATTTGTTTTCTACTGATCTCTATTTTCCAACTCAGAGCAAATGCGTGTCATGCTATTTGTCACAAATACTTGTACATTAAATGGCTCAATGTTAGTATTTACAACGACGTACATGTGTATACGGCTGTACATGCATGTAAGTATGCAAGTGTCATCTTGCGTTGAATAAATGTAAAACATTACAGCAAATGCTGCACAACAAAACGATTTATCAAACATAAATCATTTTGATGATTTAGCAATGACAACCAACTCACAAAGCAATTCAATGAAATGCATTGCACTACAAGGCAATGCGATTCAATGCAGTGAAAAAGTATCCGTATCTATGTATATGCGTATTGTGTATAGTTAAGACCAGTGAATTGCTTGAACGCATCACTGGCTGATTTAAACTGAAAAACGTCTTCCTATGAGTTGCTCATTTCAACTATCTATACATAAGAGCGCGGTACAACGCACGGTATCCTACAACTCTAATGATGATATTTACCGTATATAAGTATTGTATAAACACATAAATTATATGTACACCCATATATACCCCATATATATATATATATATATGTCTCCCCTCTGTCTATACTGTATAAAATGTAATGCATGATAAACATTGTTTTTATATATGATCAACGAGGGAAGAACAACTCCTCCAGCTACTTAACACAAACGTAAACGGCAAAAGCATACAATTCTCGTCATCACTTATTTGCTTGTATTTAAACCAAAGATGCCAGGTAATTAGTGAACAACATAGCTTTTTTCTATTTTCCTCTTTCTCCCTCTCTCCCTCTATCTCCTGCTCTATGTCACTCTTCTCTCACACATGCCATTTCTGTGAGTGTATATATTTCTATTTATCACTCTGTCTTTCTTTATCTATCAACTGGGTTGTTTTCTTTATGTAACATAACATATATATATATATATATATATATTTGGTGTACAGGTGTATATATATATATACATGAAAAATATGTAATTTAATTAATGCCTTGAAAATATGTTTATATATGAAGCGTACACTGGCGCACAGTCGTTCATATTAAGTAAGCATGACTTCCCAGAAATAATAAAAAAATTTACATTTATTCAGTTGTTCGTTTAAAATTACTATTATATCAATGCGATAATCATAGGGAATGAGAAAATTATGTATATATAAATAAATATACATACATATGAATGTATTAATGTACATATGAATGAATCTATGTAATGAATAAGGCCTACAATAGATCTTGGTGGTTACACCTTAATTGAATTTGCAAATATTTCACTTAAATCTCTTCAACGCGCATATCCCCGTGTTGCCCAAATTATTCATTACTATACGACCTCTATTCTTTATGTGTAGTTTATTGCATGATATGTGTGTGCAGCTAAAGTAATTTATGCGTATGCTGTGTGGTCGTTTTTGTCGTTGTATTTAAGCGATGGTGGTACTATTGCTTAATTCCTCTATCTTTGATCTATTGTTTTGGCTACCAAGGCACATTAGAATTTCTTTAACTACTTCGAATTTACTATTCGATAAACTCTTCTTACCGCATGCACACTCCGCACAAATAGGCTGTCGTCCGCCCTACGTACATTTCTATACACTTATACAAACACACACGTCAAGTTTGCACTGAATATGTGTATAAACATATAAATGCATTTAAATTATATTCAGATAATCGTAACAAATTTATGTACCGATGCAGTACAAGAGAATTGAACAATTTCCTCGTGAAAAAAATTTTTTAGTCAGAACTATTATTACTACTGTATTATTTTGGATTCGAAAACATCAACCTGCTGCTGGTAGACTTCTAGACGCATCGCTTTTGTTAATAAGTAAAAAATTAAAAGAACACTTTTTCTCTCGCATTTGCATGCGAGCACTACGGCAGAAAATCTTGATGATTTTCGAAAATATTCAGTTAGTGAAATTTTGGGTTTTACAATAGCATTCACTACCTTAAATAGGGGTGAGTTTACCTATATTGCAGGCCAACAGCCTATACATTCATCATCGAGTCATCAAATAAACAATGGTAACAACACATTTTGTAGTTTTGAGCATAAAACAAGTAAGAAAATTAAATTCGGTAGGGACCGAATATTTTATACTCATCACCGTTTACCCCCAAAAAAGGCAAAAGAAGTAAAAGAAAAAAATCCTCATGCTCTAGAACATGGAGCGGGCGCAGTTGATTTCTTCTATTTTCAAAATTAAATTTTTTGTCGTATAGGCATGTGGGCGTTGTTGGCTAAGAATTTATATACCTTGTGGGGTTTTTGAAGCCTACTTCTGCGTGTTATAAAGGTAAAGATAATTCAATTTTGATACACTATTATATTGGATAGACTTGGTCAATTTTTTCCATTTGTGTGCATAGATGTTACAGCATCGATCACAGAATATGCGCTCCAATTTTTACACATTTATTTTCTATGGTTTCTTTAGTTTAGTTTAAGGGTAATGAGCAAAAAACCAATTTTTCATTCTCTTTGAAAAACAGAGGTTTTCTCAGTTTACGTGGTGCTTTGGGCGTGTCCTTCCACCGAATTAGGCGACTTTCAATACTAATCTGCATGCAAGAACGTCCAATATTTCTGAAAAATTTGAAGTCGATACCTTGATTTTTGTGGCCAGGAGAATTTAAACAACAGACATTACATATACGGATAGACGGACATGCTTAAATCAACTTAGAATTTGGTGTTGATCAAGAATATATATACTTTGTGTGGTCTCTGATGCTTCCTTCTGTGCGTTGTAATGCTTTTTATTATTTTACGTATTTATTCTTTTTCGTATGAATTGTTTTGAGATCGAGTTCGTGCCACTGAATTGTAGTTTTAGGACAGCATAGGTTTATTTACAATTCTTAGGAGATTTAATTATAAATTATTTACAGGAATTTATGTTTATAATGTTTTAATGCTCTTTGTGATCTTATCCGTTAAAATATTACAATTCGACTTTCTTGACTCGCCTGCCTGACTTTGTTTTCCGCAAATATTCTGCTCATATACGCTCTTACAAGGAAATTTTTTTTTTAACACTAGAACTACCGACCTTGTGCGTAGACCTATTTTTACCGAAAAGAAGATTTTGACACTGTGTTTTTGTGATATCGGCACAATCGCAAAAATGCAGATAAGAAGTTGAAATTTGGCACAAACATTCCTTGATTGATTTAAAACTCGCAACTTAAAAGTGCTCATGATGCGTCTACGTGCACGCGCAAAGTAGATTAAAAACGAAGAAAATCTTGAGAAAACGCCGACAATTTTTTCGTATTTTCGCTTAGTATTTTTGATTCCGCGAAGATATTTCCGAAAACATGTGACCTCGCTCTTCATCAGGCTCCCTTTCAATTTTCAATTTGCTATAACGCACGATTAGCATGTTTTTCATCCAAATACATACAAATTGGAAATAAATTGACGATGAATTTGAATCACGCTTTTATCGTTAGTTGTGAACTTAGTAGCAAATCGAACTGGACCATTTTAAGGTAAAACACACAGCTGCACAGCAGCACATACACCAAAATACACAAAAAAAATCAGTGTCTTTTCAAATGGTTCCAAAATTTCAGTGTCCTATCTCTACTTTTGCGACTGTGGCAAGTCCACAATCACTCAATCAAAAGGAACCAAAATGATCTCTTTTAGTAGAAATAGTTATATGTCATCGCTATCTCAGAAACTAGAACAGATAAAAAAACAAATATCTGTAGATATTTAAAAGCCTTTTCATATAAACAAAAGTCACCATCAATTTTACAACATTACATGTGATATAACCATTTGTTTAAGTTTAAAAATTGAAAAAGCTCAAAACGACGTACATGATAGCTCTAGGGTTAATATCCGTTATTAAATCGCAGGCGAGAGAATTTTATAATGAGAACATTAGCTGAATATCCGCCTATTACTTGATCATTCAATCACCACTACTAGGTTGATATAATTGAATCAATTCAAAAACAATTTTTCCTATTTGCTTAACGTGAATTAGGATGATGCACTAACAGAGCATTACTCCCGCACGCACATCGGTTACTTCCGACTAATTCACTCAGCCTTCAACGTAGAAAATGGCTTATTGGAGTAAATTTTATAACATTCTCATTATTCTGGATTTCAATATATCTGCAAGAGTTTTAATAAATTTCCCTGCCTTTCGTTTTCTATAATGTAACAGGAATTATGAACTCCTTTTTTTCTTTTCCGCATTTTACGTAAAAGATTTAATGACTTTAAGTAATAAATTAATCTCGATGGATGATTTTAGCCGTTATGTGAAAGCATTGTGGCTTAACTTACGGAATTAAAACTATTGTTCGACACAGTTAATACGTCTTAGGACGAGTCTTTGATACTCACGATGTCAACTATTGCCTAGTATTTACTAATATCTTATTAATACGTTATCTCATTAACACTTTTTGTCTCATACTCATATTTTCAGCGTATCTTAATTTACTATTCGCTATTTACTTGATTCAATTTATAATCCTTCTAATTGTTACATGTACGTAATCAGACTAAGTTTAGTTCTCTTGTTTGAACTTTAGTTCTAATTGAGAATTAATGCTCGACATTTCTTTAACATGACTCTAGATGAATCAAAGAGTTCAAAATCATGGTGTACATTAAAATAAGCATTTAGATAAATTAAATTTCAATGTATTGTAGGTATTTAACTTCATTCTTTATACAGCTAGAAACCTGGCTCCAATCTCTCTGTCTCTAACTGAACCGAATTGTACTTCTTTATAAGGTTTATTAGCTAATGATTCAATTAAATGAAAAGATAAAGAAATAAACAATTTTTGAATTATATTTGAAATTAATTACAAAGAGTTATAAAAGACGAAAGTCCTCTTTTTCCTCCTTCAGTCGTGTGGGATGATTATGGTTTGGGATAATTTGCGTTAATCCTATTCGCTTGACTGATGACTATTTGTTTATCTTCTTAAAATTGAATTTAATTTAACATTTTTGCGCTCATTTGCCAAATGCACAGATCAAGCGACGTATATTGTACGTTCAATAGTTGGAGAATTTATTTAACCGTTCCACGTACAACTTATCTGCAGGAGTTCATGACTTATCAATATTTGAAATAACTTACTAACCATTTTGTATATATTTCTTTATCATTCTTTCGATATGCGTGACATATAAAAGTATAATAATATCTAATGATCTTTTTCTCTTAAAAACGAGCTATCAGTTTTCTAGATCAATGACAGACTTTTAGTTATATACACATAAACAAAAGTTACTGTTAATATTTCAATTTATATATACATATATACATTTTATATATATCACACTCACAATGTGTATACATATGCATATACGTATATACATAAATATATATAATACATAAAATATAAAAATATTCAGCTGCTGAATATTTTTAACTATGGTATGTTACGTAAAAAGGAAAACATTCCTCAAAGGACTAATAGTCGTACAACGCAAAAGCTTAATATAGTAATAACTTTACAAATATATGAACATATATACGTACATAGCTATATACATACATACACGCATAAATATATATATAGCAACCTTCATTTTGCCGGCTCACAATAACCGCAGAGATGAAAGTTCACGTAACACTAAAACTGCTATTGGCAAAAGGTTAACAAAAAAAACGAAAAAAAGGGAAGAGAAAAAACTGAATTTTTATAAAAACTTTTTTGTCAGATGAGGGATTGTGTACCAGTAAAACGTATGAATATGGGGGCGCGTATGTAGAATGGGCACAAAAATATATAGACGTATACGTAGAATATATATGTCCATAAGCATGGAACAAAGGGCCGCTGGTGTTAGAGGACGACTTCTGGATACTCGTCATTGCATAAGCCGTTGCGAATCAATTCCCTTATGAACACATAAACGATAGCTATCTAAACTATATATCTAAAGAATTTTGGTTTTAGTGAAAGTGTTTGTATAAAAAGTAAAGCATTTTTTTTTACCTTAGTCGTTGTTGCTAGCCCATTGATGACGTCAGCCATTTTGAATCAGCTCCTTTGCAGAAATGAATACGTTTGCCAATTTTCAGTTATCAGCTGCTCGGAAGCGACGATAGATGGATCAAATTTATTCGGCTATTGTTCCTATTAATAGAAAATGTATTTAAATTTTAATTTTTTGATATGTGATTTGAATTATTATCAACCGACTATCAAACCTAGTAAACCTTTATATTTCGACGTTGATTATAAAAAAATATGAATACTGTTAATTATAACAAAAAAAAAAAAAAAAAAGATACGATGCAAACTTTTTGTTTAAGGGAAAAACATTTGTTAAAACTTGCTCAACATTTTGGGATTCTCGTTTAGTTGTTAAGCCTGCTGAATATGTTTCAACAACAAGCTGCTGGGGAGCCAATTAATACAAATGAAAACTTATAGAAAAAGAAGAAAAACTTTAAATATATTGTATACATTTATATTTAATACTGCAATGTAAAATATGAAAAATGGATTCTTTAGAAAAAAATAAATATTTGTACTCATAAGGATTTCTTTAGAAATCTTTGATTTCTCTTCATTTTGCTCGTTCGTTTATAAGCAAAGGTTATTCTAAATTCATTATTACAGGTGAAATAATTTGAACTTCAAGTACGCAGACGTTCTGTGGATCGGCAGTAGCTATTTCATTACACTATCGTCCGTTTGCTTGACAGCCACAAAATTATAAAAGCATAGAGGCATGAAGACAAAAAACTACTTTGCAAAATCATTTTTTTTAATCTCGTTCACAATTTTATGGCTATAAGACATTAAAGGAATGATCGAAACCTATATCGAATTTATGGCTAAGGCTCATATTAGAACAAAAATCAGTCAGATTTTAGATTAGCGCGCACAACTTATTGAGGAAGAGTTGTGCAGATTGCTTTTTTTTAAATGAATTTTAAATCCTTGTTTAGATTAAGTTTAAATTTCCGGTAATGGGTGGTCGGTCAACAACGTTAAACTTTATTTCTAGACAATGCAACAAAAATGTAAAGTGATCTTGGAGATCCGCCGGTTTCTAAGGGTTTTTCGCGTCTTTTTATTTTTATCTTAAAATAGGTGGGCAAGAAAAAGGTGGAAAACTTGAATTTTGAATATGGTATAGAAAGGCAAAGATATAGGGAGGTGGGCGCAGCCTAGTGGGTCCAATACAGCTATGACCAAAGTAACTTCTACCGCACTGAGAATTGAACCCCCAAGCACTGCCTTTGTGGTCGCGAACGTTATTCGGCTACTCTTGCTTAGAGAATTGTAGAGCCGTGTTATAAATATTTTGATTGGATTGGATTACTTAACGCGAATAGAATGTAATTGAAAAGGAACAAATTGTAAACACTATCTTGCAAACGTCCACAGGACTATTTAAAACCATTAAAACAATTGTATGGTGTAGACAGCGATCACTGGAGATGAAATAAAAATTTTCTTGAGATTGAAACATGAAACACGAGTTTAATTTTCTAGAGCCATTTTGTCCGCTCGTACTTTTAAATTAAAAAGTTCCCCTAGAATTTTGAATTTATTTAATTCCAAATTAAATTCGCTAGTGAGAATTTTAAGATCTTTTTCTTTTTGATTTTATACATTTACATTTTCCGAAAATCAACTAAAAAAGTTCAAATCGAAACCATTTTTTTAAATCAACCTATTATGTATTTAAAAAAAGAACCCTTCGCCTTACTTGTTTTTTTGCTATATTCCCAGAAGATTGTTGGTTAGTTGCTCTAGGTAACAAATTGTGACTGGTAGCGGTACGGCAAGGAAGTATAAGTAAAAGGAAGATCAGATTTGTAGTTTCAGATGTAAAATCCAAATATTAAGAAAATCTTCACTTGGCTGGATTAAGTTTACCTGTCCGCTTATCCGTCCCGTTTTTTTTTTATTCAAGGTGTAGGTCGCAATTTTTGAGATAATATGATGAAATTTGGTACATCAACATATTTTAGCCCAAGGTCAGACGACATAAAAAATGATTCGGATCGGACGACTTCTTCGACCACTTCCTATATAAGGCTTAATTTTGAAAAGTCGTTATATGAATACCTGTAGGGAATTGTAGGGCACTTAATGGTGGGCCCTTCCCCACTGTACTGTTTTTACTTGTTTCAAATTGATTCCGGACACTTGTATTATTTTCAATCGAGTTTAACGTAAATACTATCTTTTAAGTGTAAGCATAAGTGTGTGATTAAGCCTACTAAGCTTTTTGCAAGTGCTCTTGTTTGGTTCGTACAGTTTTCTCTATCCATATGTACTTTTGCATTTCTAGTTTCTTTTAGAGATTTGATTAAACACTGTTTTTTTTTTTTCTATTCACCAGGAATGAACTTTAGAGATTTCGTAAAGTGCATACATGCTTGAGCAGCATTAAAATCTGATTTTAGTTTAAGAATGTCATATAAATATTGGCAATCTTGCATGCTGATTGGCATTAAAAATGAGCCAAATCGGTCAAAGGACACAACTACAGGAAAATGTAAACTGCAAATACTGCTGCATTTTAGGATTTTACTCGTTGCGCATTAACTTGGCACATGGTAAAAATTTCCACGTGTATTCTGTAAAAATGAAACAAGCAAGCCACGACCACCCAATAAAATGTTTGGATGTTCGTTTTTTTCTACTTTTCTTGTAGGACAAAGGCAGAGTATACATTAACTCTTTTACTTGTTTTTATAAACAATAGTTTTTGAGACCAAAATACTTTTATTTTAATACTTTTGATGTATGCATAAGCCAATGCTATCCCATAACCAGATACAGATTTTCAAATCACAACACTTAGTATAACTTTGCACCCATTTTCAATATGCCTTAACTCTTTGTGAAACCGTTGGCGAAATTACAATCTATTAAATTGAATCTAGACTGTATGACTCAGATGGGCATAATTTTTATAAAAACTGCAGCAGTGAACTTATGGTAAATGCAAATTTATCTTAATTTGAGAAGAATGTTTTTAATCATATATAATAACGTTTTGTCGAAGCTGTCTACAGCATAGACCTAACAAAATCAAGTTGGTATTTCCTCCCGCCTCCACAAGTGTTGGGACAGTTTTCCAAGCCGGTCTTGAAAAACATATGAGAATTTTTTCAGATCATATGTGTGAGAACTTTTTGTAATATTTCGAGGAAAAGAAACTTCAAAGGCCTGATAGCGATTTTGCAGTATTGCTAAAAAAATGGTAGAAAGAGGTCAAATAAACAATAACTCTTCAAAATGTTGACGATAAAGTTTGTCTAAACATGATAAAAATGAATGAACATAACCCGGATTATATAAATGGTGCTGTAGCTTTACAGCTTGATACTATTTAATATATTATGAATTTTCCTTATCACTTATGACGGACAGCATCTTTATAAAGCTGTGAACCCCTTTGCCCTGGCTTCTTATATACTCTTGAATAGATCTTATGATTAGTTGCGAGTCTTTTTAAAAAACCATAAGCGGACAAAGAGACCTCTTTGGTGGAGGGGTTTCCTTATCAACACCTGGTTTCTTTACTGAGAAAAACAAAAACAAGTCCAGTCCATAATTCAAAGCGGAGTCTTAATAGATCAAATCAAATCTATCAAATATCAGAGCTTCAAATCATATCATATCAGAGTGTCAAATATAAGAGCTTTGACGGCCCATATAACAAATAATCGTTATTCCTTTCGATCCTCCTTTTTAGAAAATATTAGATATTGACCATAGATCAAGCGGTTATATCATATGGCATGTGAAACAGCAACTATTTCGATCTAAACTGTTTGTATCGAATTTACCCTTTTCCTGAATGCAAATACTTTTTAATATTATTGAACGCTCTGCGAATCCGTTCAACTGTCTGCGTTTTGAAGTTTGCAAAAATTTAAACAAAGTCTTAGTGTTCTTCTTCAGTTCACAAAGCTTTTAAATCAAAATATCCGGAATTTGACTGCAGCATACGAAACGTTTATAGAAATTTAAGCGGGTTCTTTCTCAATAATTTAAAGAGCATAGTAAATATTCATAATTGTTCAACTAAAACATTAACTCATTTAGTTAATGAAACATCCGTCACAATGTTTTTCTACATCAGACAGACACAGGTCGTTTAAGCTTGTATAAGTCAAAAATCAATTGTCTTCACCTTCGAAGTGTGGCTACTCTTTCTTACCGTACAATATGGTAAAATTTATTACACTCGAGATGTTACGAATTTATTGATCGGAAATGCACATATAATGCATATAATAATTACTTGAATAATGTTCCATATGTATGATGGTCGGTTACCTTTTCTGCTATTGTTTGCAGTTGTAACTCAATCACTCAATCATTCCAATAGCAATGTTTTTATTTAAATTGTCACACTTGTGATTACTGTATTGCGTTCTTCGGTTTAGTTGTTTACTCATTTATTTATGTATTTGTTTTTTTTTGTTTTTGCAAATAAAATAATTATTTTTCTTTATGTTCTGCGGGTTACCGTACCGCATAACATACCCTATATAGGAATACCAAAACGACAGAACTTTATCAATATTTATGGTAGAGCAACACCCCTTATTTTTACTCTTAATAAACTGATCTGCACGCACAACATCTGCTTTAATTACACATATATTCATTATACTGTTCTCTGCAATAGTAACCCAACAAACGGACATATACAAGCATGTGCATATAGACGAACACACACATAATATTTTGGCACAGTAAAATAACGCCTCATACATCATTATCGCCAAGAATACAAGAAAAAAAATGAGACCATTTAGACATTCTCTTGCACAAATTTATATATCCACGTACGCATATATATCCCGTACATATATATAATGATGTTTATGGTTAGTTAATGTTGAAGTGCACACAAACTTGCAACCATTCCGACACACATATATATATATGTTAAGATATCATGGTAATAATTCAATTTTGACAACACAAGTCACAAAATATGTCACCATAATAATATGATGAGCGTATGTAATATATATACGCATCTGCGTGCGTGTACGTATATGTGTGGATGCTGGTATTGGTATTCTGAATTTCTCATATATACACACTGCATACAATTTTTTGCTATACTTTTCCAACACTAAGTAAAGTTATTATGCGCTTGTAAAGAGGCTATGGGTGGTCTCCGGGGTTGCTTTAAGTTTATTGTAAAATTTACACTTCTTTTTACGATCTATCTTGTCTTGCTTTTACGTAAAGTGATCATTAGAAACTTACAAACAAAAAAAAAAAAAAAAAAATTCAAACAACAAGCAAACAACACCAAAAAATAGCAAGTACTTCAAATGAAATTTATTCAGAGGTTTTTATAGTGTTTTGTTTTTACATTGCGAATAAGAGCAAGTATTAAAACGCTTTTACATTTTTGTGCTTTTATTAGATTCGACGACAGCTTATGTTCATTTAGTTGGAAAAATGTATCGTAAAATTCTTTTATAATATTAGCAAAAGCAATGTTTTTATAAAATTTATTAAAAACTATGAAAACTTGCTTAAAAGCAAAAAGTGAAAATAAAAAAGTTTGCTCTATTGCAGAGAGATTCCTTATATAGCTATTAATTAACATCTGTGATGCTAAGTGATCTGTGATAATAAACCACACACTGACGAGTTTTCTAATCTCTCCTTTCATTAAACTCATAAATAAAGTTTACAAATTTCTTCCTTAATGACTCGTTAATCGTTTTTCAAAAACTGCAAAAAATTTCATTTAAAACTTCTAAGAATTTAAATGTTCTCTACGGACTTGCATAAGTATATCCAGATATCTTTAAGATATTCGAGGGAGTATCTCTTGTCTCATGCAACATAAGAGTATTTGGTGTTGATAACAATTTCGTACGATTCATATCGAACTTCTCAAATAACTCTTCGACAAGAATTGTAATCAACTGCTTTACCAGCGCTAAATTTCCTTAGAACAGGAAATCATAGAATATATATATGTTCGATATATATTCGATATTTCAAAAGAAGTAATGAATAGGCTCTTAAGCCAAAGTAAGGAACACTTCATCTCAACTGATATCTACACTACCTACAACGTCTACATTCAGTTAAAATTAGAGTATAAGTGACAAATTAGGATGTCAAGATGTTGCTTCTCACGTGTGTCGTGAAGAGGGCCCAGGAGCTCATGAGTAACGAGGGTATGTCCAACACCTGCTGTGCTTATGCTTAGGAATTTCCACTTGAAGTGTTCTACGGCGATAAAGTGAACTTGTGAATCAACACCTTTAATAGGATTACTAAATTCCCGGGGATGCTTGTATATCGCATGATATTCTATCACGACTGGTAGTTCTTTAGCCGCGCTGCCCAGCCTTGAGACACTCAACATGCAATAGTCCTTTCCTTTCCTGATATTCGCACTTTAAAATTTTATGTGTTTGCACATTACTCTCTGTTTACCTCCCTTCTCTACTTATAATTCTTCTAACCAACATCTTATCTACATTTTAGGTTAGACCTTTAATACGAACATTTTATTTGAAGGCATAAAAAATTGTTTCAATGTAAAAACATTTGCGGTGAATTATTGAAGTTAAACAGATCAGCAAACGAACAAAATATGCAAATAATTACAGCTAAACTAATTTATTTTACTCCGAGACTCCGATATAAGTAATGTTGTGGGCGGAGAATAAAACATACGCACACTGCAATTTCTTCATTTGAAAGGGCTCCATTTAAGCTACACGCAACTATGTAAATTGTCGCATTAAAGTGCACATAGTTTCTTAGAGCTTTGAATAACTGTACTTTTGAGCCAAAAAAGCGGAATTTTGGGGAAACTTTGCTCACGAATGATGAACACTGATTGCAGTACTTTACTCAAAGCTTGAATAATGATCATGCAGACCAGGCGAACAATGAACATCGTCGATAAAGTGGCCCCATTTGGGCGGAATGTCCTATCCTCTCTGCTGTTATCAGAGAGGCATTACTCATTCCGATTACCACAGCTGTCAATAGATGTCTTATTGTTTATTCGAACACTGCGTCAATTCTTATGACGAGCAGTGAGCTGTCGATAAAATATGCAAATTTTCTTATTATGGAATTGAAAAATGTTTCGATCATAAAATTGAATTTAATCGATAACTATAAACCGACCGCTGATTAGATTGAGAAAGTCTCAGCTTGATTAACTGGCCATCACATCCCGTTCGTTTCTAGTTTTTTGTGCTAATATCATTTTATTATTCGCTATCTACGTAGAGTACAGGTGTACATGCAGCTCATGAGTATATAAATTATTTAATTGTAAAATGAAAAACGAAAGAAATTCCATAGAATTGTTCTCAAAATTTTCATATACATTACCTGTTTTCTTTTTTTTTTGTTTTGAAAAGGAACAGCGATAGAGATATATTCATTTTTTTTGCACCGTTTAAAAAGAAGACTCTGTCCAGTCTATGGAGAATATTTTTTCGGTTGCAGAAATTGAGAAAGGGATATCTATCTTGGTTCTTGATATTTCCAAATTGGTGGAAAAACAAACGTACAGTGCAACATAAACTGAGACCAATGCTGCTTTCTGCCACTACAGTTACATAACGATCAAAATTTGTACGTATATTCTAAGGATGGTCGTAAAGTGCGTATGCAAAAATGCAAAAAATCGGCCAAGCACACTTAACAATAGAAAGACACGGTCAGATGTCACTTTATGCTTAAAATGAGTACCCGTTGTGGGGGTTGAACCCATGTCCCCTATATTACAAAGTGTTGAAATTTCAACCTTTTCCAAGTGTTCCCTAAAACAAAGGTGCCGGGTATAATATGTTCGACCACAGGCCGAACATAATTTCCCTGCTTATTTAGGGAAAATTTGAAAAAAGATATTGTTTTCTTATCAATTTCATCAACATCTAAAAAATTAAGGACGTATGTAATATATTACGTTTTCGTTACGAACACTTAGAAGCACGCTTTCACAACACCGAAACCATCTTTGCTTATGATTAGCATAAAATTGTGAGTCGATTTGTTCGGGGCCTATCGGTCTGTCTGCCTCCATGTCTGTCCACCTGCTTGCAAACATTGAAATAAACGTTTCTATTTGGCGTAAACATTTCTATTTGCTGGCTACAAATTGAAATGAAAATTTGGCGTAATCGGTTTACCATACTATAGTGTTTATAGCAAATTCTGATGCACAGACCCATCTCTCATATCTTTCAGCATGAAACTAGAGCCTCGCTATAACCAACCCCACTCATAATTAGCAATGTGCAAGTCTGCGAACTGATCAACGATTAGTCAAAATATTTGTCGAAATTAATCCTGATCTTAACAAGGAGTGATTTTGAATCACTTTTAAACTTTTTTAATTACTTCATGTTGCATTTCCAAAAATTCTTTCTCACTTAACTTTAAACGAATAATTGACACTAAAAGAAAAAAAATATATATGTAAATTTGAAATTAGTTATGATATTAAAAATAATCATACCCGCTAAATGTATATTATTCTACCACAATGTGACGAAAAGAATCCGGTACTTTATACCAGAAGGACCTAATCGAAGACAAAACTGAAGACAGAGGTGCGTTGCGGAATTGCGCAATGGACCATTTCAGAACAGCAGGCGCATTATCACAATTCTTTTAGGAGTTATGACTTGAACCGAAGTTTCTGCAGAACTTGCACCAACAAATAATTTTCTTCTGACGTCTTGAACGGTTTTTATGTAAGATATGTTCGTATATAGCTTGTTTGGATGAATGCGTGAATTGACATTATAGACAAAAACAATAACATTTCGATTAATCCATGGATTCTGATAAGTGACTGCAAGTCACGTCGTGGTATGATTTGTAATAGAGACAAAAAACGTGGGAATTGGAATTAAGTATTAAGTGTGCAAATAAATTCTCTGTAGATTTTCATAACAAACAAATATATTTAATGTTTAATAACTGAAATATTTATCATCAGTATCAGTGGTCTTTTGCCTCTTATCGGGCAGTTTACGGATGCCGTCGAGGTAAAAACTTCGTGATAGTCATCGATCTGAACAAGTGGCAATCAGAAGGCACCAAGTCTGGAAAATAAGCCGTAATCGGGCGAAGCCCTGGCCCAAGTTGAAGATCATGTGCCAGATTGCTTTCGCTGCAGATTCCACCTCTATGAGTAAGCTTAAGAGGAATCCATTATTCTTCTTCTTTCTGTATCTTTCCTGTGCAATGGAATGGAACTGAAATTGCTTGTTGACTTATTCCCAACTGTACAGCAATCTCTTTTTGATGTTGTTTTGGATTTTCATCAAGTAAAGTTTGAATTTCTTTGTCTAACAACTTTCGCGGAGCTCCAGAGCGTTCATTGTTCTCATGGCTAAAATCATGCAAACTACTTTCTAACTACCTCATAGTTCTTACTACATTGTTATTCCAAGTCGATGTAATTATTTCAGCAGTTTCAGCTATTTTTTTTTTCAGTTTACAACGGAATAACATGCTGTGCCGTAAGTGCTGCTGCCTGGCATACAGCTGCTTACACATCTATACAACCTTAAACCGTACACATACCTATGTCTAAGCTATATGCCAAAACGAACGGAAAAAATAAATACGTTCGACAGATTTCATAACGCAATCAATCTCAACACAGAGAATTCATTTACACATTGATTATCTGTACAATTGTATTGCAATTTTGGCCAAATATTTAGATCTGTGAAAAGTTTGTTCACGCATTGTTGATAAGCAAGTACGAAATTTCTGTTTGGTTGTTTTTTTTTTTCTTTTACCAAGAAGCGTATTCTGATCATCAATGGGTCGTCATATTCACCAAATTTTTTCCTGTCTGCCGTGTGCAAATTCTAGTTACTTGAAAAAATGCGATTGTCGGGAAAGCAGAAGCGTTATGGAGACATAGGAATAATTCAAATGATTTACATCGACATTCTTAACAACATGTCTGCAATTGTCGTGAAGCACTTGTTCAAGACTGTTTTTCAATCAGGTGCGTGAAAGTTTCTACGTAAAATCAGATATGCTATGTTATCAGGGTGTAAAAAAGGAGAATGAAACAAACCTACATAATAACATTTGTCGGTGTATTGCCATGAGACGAATTGCGTTGAACTGAGGAGCCTTCTTAATAAGCAAGCCCGACTTCACATAATCGCTTGGATCGTCCATCGGAAATAAATAACAATATTCGCTACAAAGAACATGAAAAGGAGAAAAGAGTTCATAATTACTCTTACACTGCGACAAACGAAGACGAACGAAATTACTTGAGACTTGTGTATTAAAATCAAGCCAAGCAAGGTTAGTGACGAAATATCCCCTTGAATAAGTTTCAGTAAAAACCCTATTCCAAGAACCGATCTTTTGCGTCCAAGAGTTGGTAAATGGATCGAAAGTGAATGCTGTTCATAGGGAGATATTGTTCCGTTAGTCCTCTCACGGCAAACAAGAAAAACGGTTTCTGGATGCCTTCAACCATGTCAATGTAATAATTGTAACTGGGAGACCAAATGATGGACGCATATTCAGCTAAAAAGCTTACCAAAGCCGTGTGGCGACCTTTCGTAACATAAAGGTCATCAAAGTCCTTTGATCACCTTTTAATGAATTCAAGGGCAGATCCCGCTTTGCACCGATTTCAAATGAAGATTAAAAGTAAATGTGTGGTTATCAAAAACTACGCCAAGATCCTTAAATAATGACATCGACTCCAAAGGCTCGCCATTTACTTGTACTCAAAACTGATATTAATAGTGGACACTCTGTTAAATGGCATAGACTTACCTTTTTTTATATTCAACGACATACCATTTACCTTACATCATACCGACAGTAAAAATAAATCGGACTCCAGGAGACGAAAACTTTCGAAGTTTGGTGAGGAGAGAAAAATCTTAACATTATCAGCACACATTAGTACTCTCTAGTGTTGAGTTATGTTGGACAAATCATTTCTAAATAAACAAAACACCCTCGGAACTGCAGATTTCATCATTATATGCTCAGACAGGTACGATCTAATTAAATCTCTTTGGATATGAACCATTAAATAACAACAAAACCAATTTACAAACCGTGACTGAAACAAATTTTATTTTACTGAAAAATTAAGAGCTCATGACACTATCAAACGCTTTACTAAGGTCAGTATAAATAATATCTCTTTGCACGCCATTTTTGAATGAGTCAAAGAGGTGACAAGCAAATTGTAAGAAATTAGTAACAGTGCAAAGCGGATAGTTTCGCAACTCTTTCGCGACTGCCTCTGCAATTCTCAACTGATTGTCTACTGTCAGACTTATGCAGCGCTAAAATATAACTGCATTTCCAGATATCTGGACAATTTCCACAAGACAGAAAAAGATTGAAAATATGCTAAATCGGTTTCACTAAAACATACGCGCAACTGATTAGGGCACTCGAAGGGACGCCATCCAGGGAAATGGAAAAACTTTTACCCACATAGGGCATTAAAAACTTCAGAATTCGAGAATTTCATGTTGGAAAAATTGTCATAATCCTCATTATAATATGGGTAGCTATCAACTAGAATAGAACTAGTTCTAGTCAACTATAAATAGAGTCCAGATCAGATGCTTCCATATCACCAAGATGCTTATGTGACGGTAAACCATAAACCCCCCTTTTCGAATTCACTGGACAATAAAAACTTTTGCGACCTATGGTTTCTGAGGCGATTAGGCTCTTTCGCCCACCATGAAGGGCATCCAGGCGTAATTTCGACCACCTTAAGAGGCAGGTAACGCGAAAAAATCACATTCAATGTGTATTAACAGCAATTTAAACCCCTACAAAGATCTGTAATATATGAATCTCAGTTAACTACGCTTAACTTGGTATACAGTGATCCATACTTGACTTAAAAAACGTCGTCTTTATGTACCTTGATATCAAGTTCATTCTGTTTGTGCCTCCGAACAACACGGAATATAAAATTCACCCTCATGATCGCGATTCCACCCTGGGGTCGGCATATTGAAGTCACCCACTCACATTCCGGCACTTCCCGAATAAGAGTGGCGTGCTGTAAATAGGATTAGACGATGGTGGCATGTAAGACCATGTTATGTATAATTTATGTTTAGACGATTTCAGACGGACGCAAGTGAATTCCGCATAATTCGTATTAGAGACGAAAAACAAATAAACAGGAATTGCAGAACGTATGACAATCAAGACACCACCCAAATTTCTATTGGATCGTCACGTCTGAATGCTTATTATTCCGGACAGAAAACTTCCGCTGAACTTATTTCGGTTAACCACGCGTCTGTGAAGACAATAACTTAATATTCCCAATCCACTATGTCGCGTAACTTGCTCCTTAGACCCCTTACATTTTGATATACAGCTCTAAAACTAAGAGGCTGGATAACTAGTTTTAGCTGGCGATACATTACGCGGTTTATTTTTCATCGTTGCCGAAGGTGTAAATTCTCTTACTAGAATATGCTTTGGCCAGAACGCCTTGTCCAGGACAGCACTAAAGTATTTCGTGGACAACAGCACTTTCTTTGGTTGGTTTCAATTTAAAAATAGAAATATTGCTAGGATTGACATTAGGAATTTTCATTGGGATACCAAATTTTATATCTTGTACTACCGTACAGGGAACCAACCTGGATGTAAACCCAGCTATCTTCGGTGAAACCGAAACTAATTCACGTCTTTTACTAATATTAGGAAACGAGGATTGCGTCCCAGCACTACTTGAGGCTAACCAAACTTGACTATTTGTATAAGTCCTAGTTGAAAAATCGATTGGATAGTTATGAGACGCGACGATGCAGCTGCGGATCCAACGCACTCAACAGGAACCATACTCAGAGTACCTTTCGTAGTCTCAGCATAACTAACCCTATGGACAGATGTGACAGGGGGTTTACGGAGGTTCCTGCCGTGGAGGATTAATCCTACGGTGCCCGATGGCACACGGAGTGAGAAAGTGTCACTCACGCCCCGCTGGGAGCAGGGAGGCTCCCAAGCAGTTCCAGATCAAGGGAATGTGTATGGCATGCCCTTCCCTCTGACGGGGGCGAGGCCTATATAACACCTCAAATATTTAATGGTCCCGCGATTTTGAGAGCAACCACAGCCACCACGAAACTCTTCGAAGGGCCGTTCCCAGCAGTCAGGTAGAAGACCGACAACTACGAGGATTCCGCTGCAGCAAAAACTGCAGCCAGCAATTCCTCGCAGAAGGGATCCTCTGGGCAACCTGACCCCCGTGGTACCTTAATTGTTTTAAAAGTCTAAGGTCAGACTTTGGGCAGCATATGGCTACATACCAGTTAGATCCATAACTCTCGTACTGGTGGCCTAAGGGTGGGAATATAAGAATGGTTAAGGGTAAGAAAAAAGATGAAAAAATAAAACAAGCAAGGTGGGGAGTCCACTCAGAGACTCAGTTGCCACTACGGAGGCGCACCGCACTGCGTCTCTCAAAGGCACCAGTTGCAAACCGATTTAAGTTTCGCATGTAAACGTCTTCAGAGAGACCTTCTTTAAAAATAAAGTCATACTCGTCCGTTTTAATTCCCATCTGAGTCACTTATGTCGGAATAGAGCGAACATTCGCAGAGCACATGCTTCCAATCCTCAGACGGAAAACCACAAGAACACGACCCAATAACAGACAAGCCCCTGAGATGCAGGAAATGATTGAGCGAACCATGTCCCGTGAGTAGGAAACCTAAATAAAGATTAAACCTGAAATTAGGATGGTGTCCTACAAACGCGACATCCCTAATAAACTGATAGGTCGTTCTGCCCTTGGTACTGCTATCACAACGAGCTTGGGGACACAGACGCAGTCTTTCAAAGTGTTAATTCTTTCCTTGTACGTCAAGTCCTCTCTCTCCACGCCCGCAAAATAAAGCCCGTCCGTTGGTTGCAAGGACAGCCCCCTCCTTAACCTGTAAGCCGCATTCACATATAAAGCCTCAGGGACACGGGGGCAACATTTCTAACCGCTTGTCTTTAAGTATCGACAATTTTTCCAGTTGGTCCTGAGCTTTACCCGCCAAAGGTGGGTTTCGCGGGGACAACTCAACCAATGGATAGCAGATCCACGGCCGACACGCCATTAAATTCAATCTTCACAGATGCGCCACCTACCGACGTCGGAATTTGAAGGATAATCGACTTTGTACGGGACGCCCCACACGCCAATATATAGATTTATATAATTTTTATATAGGGTATAAAAAATGTAAATGGGAAAAAACTCAAAATATATTTCTATCAAAAGTTTGCGAACTAACTGTTATTGTAGAGGTTATTTTTAAAAATTTGATGCGAATACAAGTAACTCCGTTTCTAATAAAAATTAGATATTTTTCTATTCATTTCGAAAATCCATGTATAGTCCTCTAGAGAAAAACGAAATATTTTTCAGGGTCATGTGAAGTAAAACTTGTCTGCGTTTGTCTACGTTAATGACAGATGTTGCATGTTATGCTTACAATTATAAAAATACTTGAAAATATTCATATAACGTAATAAGATACTGTAGATATTGTCTCCAAGGTCAATATAGCTTTCCTACTCGACATCATACATTTGTCATGAAAATTGAACACTTAACGTTCCTAGAAATTATGACACTGAACTCATGTGAACTTGTGGTGATGCAAAAAAACTATAGTTGATTGTAGAGATGAGGTAGTTAAGTTGATACTTATTTTTGTTTAATACGAGGTAAAATGTGTAGAAGAAAACAAGAAGAAGAAGAAGAGGAAGAAAAAACATCATTCTCGTCTTACAGTCTACATATGTTTGCTTGAACGGAATGTTGAAGATTTCGATTACACTTAAATTAGTTGAACACACCATTGTTCTAAGATATAGGCAAATTTCAGGGTTGTGCTAATTGTCAATGATAAGTATACGGTTTAACAGTCTTTCTTTCTAAGTACCAATACGTAGATGAACACATGCCATATAAAAACGAATCATATTTCGAAATTAATTAAATGTACGAGAAACGAAATCGTTCGTTAGACTCACTTTGCTTGTGTGATTTTCTTCCTTCTTTCATTTAAACGTAAAGTGATAGTTTTTTAAATATTTTTCATACATTTCAAGGGGGTGTTAACCAGAAATCATATGTTCTGTGGCACAAGAATTGAAATAAGAAGAAAATTAAGCGAACAAACAAACGAACGTTTGGAATTCACTCCTAAAAGGTACTTGTTGGCGCCGCTTTTCTTTTTATTTTCTTTCCGTTTTTTTTGTTTTCACTTATAAGATGAAACACGTCGTTCGTTTTGTTTTCTCTCTTTACAGAGAAAGAAAAAAAAAAAAGAAAAGAAAAGAAAAGCAGTTAAACCTTTAATTTTATGTGTTATAGAATATATTATACAAATCAATGCGTAAAATGTGTTCTTCTACCCGGACAAGCCGATGTCCTTTTTTTCTTTGTTTTTTTTTTTTTTTGCTTAGTTCCACTTTTAGTGTACGTGCATATACACGTAAGTGCTCAAGTTTTGTATGCATTTATATGTGTATGTGCGCTCGACTTCAATTTAAATGCGTACATAACGCATTTGGCTGATGCTCTTTCTGCTGCTTTAGTTTGGGAATTGCTACACATGTTGTCAAGTGCCAAAAAAAACTTTGAGTTGATTATATACACACATTATATATATACATATATATATATATATATATATATATATATATATACTCTCTATCAATATAAGGTGCTTCTTTAATATCATACTTTTTCAGAACAGTACATTTATTTCAATATCTTCTTTGGCCCCTTTCGCGGTGCTTTCGTACAATTGTCAATTTGAAATAAGAAATGATGTCTTTTCCATTGTTTTTATATATTTCTTATACGTTAAATGTTATTTACATGCATTTATGCATGCACATATATATATATTTATATAAGTATATAATCAAGATGGAGGCTACCTTAAGGAATTTGTTTAGGGGTGATTGCGCTTTACCGTGACCTTTTTCGCTTATGGTACACAGGCAGCGTATGTATTAATTTGGATATTCTTGATTGTCAGATTGCATTAATGAGATTTCGACCAGACTGCGAGAGTATTGAAATCGCATTTTCTTAAGCTTTAAAATATCATTTAAACGTTAAGTGCATAGCAAATTGTCTATCTACAACCAAAATACATCTCTTCCCGCCTTTCCATTGATAATGTTTTAAATGTCAAACATTATCAAAAAAAAAATATATATATATATACAAAATTTATTTAAAGCAATGAAAAAGATTCATTCTATGTGCGAGTACTTATCATTAAATTCGTTCGCTCAGTCATTCATATATTCGCTCTTGGTATTGCCGTTTGCTTAAGTGATGTTCCATGTCACCTGAAAGAGCAGAAGGATTTTCCATATATATATATAGGCATATATGTTAATATAAAGGAGCATGTAACATACTTTCTTATTGGAATTATTAGTCATTCATAGACACCCCGTATTTAAAAATATATCCTTTGTATTAAATAATACTAAGTAATAATAAAAAATCAAGACCCAAACTATTTGATTCATTGAAAGTCGTCAAAGAGTCATAATTTCATTGTTTTTTCTCTCATCTGCGATTTCACGGCGGTTTCATTAATTTAAAGAAAACAATTAAAATCGGTCTTTTCGGTTATTTATAGAAAGTACACATGTGCAGTAGTTTGTAAAGTTAGAACAGTTGCTAACCAGATCGAAGCGAAAACAAAGCACTGGAAATATATCAAAGGCCGACGGCGCCACTCGTAAAGGTTATAAATGTACTGAAAATCTGAACAATATTGTTACCTACACAAAATGGAATTTTCCTACGGAAATTTTCTTAAGCCGCCACAACTTTAAGCATTTCTTTGTTTTCTAGTCGCTATTTGCTAACTAAACTTATAACTTGGAAAACTAAAAAATTTGTCGCTTATGTGCGGGTGAGTGAAATCATAGCCTACAATATTTTATAGAGGTTTTGAACAATTTCGTATAATATTTATGAATCCACAAACAGTGTTCCAATTACGCGATAACGATGATTATCTACGATATGAGAGAAAGATGTGCCCTTTGTAGTTTCAATATTTGAAGTGTTATTAAAAAGTGAAAACAATTATTGCCATTAGAAAAAATCAATCATAAGTATAGTTTAACACGAAATTGTTAATGGGAAGATTTTCAGAGTAGAATAGAACAGTGCGACAAACCGCCTTGTTACCCCTGATATATTAGATAACCGAAAACACTTGTCGGTACAGTAGTATCGATTCTAAAGTATATAACAATTTTTGATTTAACCGCATTTTCGTCTCTCCTGCTAAGCGTGTATTTAGTATAACGGGTTGTCGTTTTTATCTTTTCAATTGGATTCTATGCCTCGAATATTAATCATGATATATATATATATGAGAGATTTCTTTGATTCCCTCCACTTTTATAATTAACAAAAAGAAATCAAAAAAGTTATTGAGAGAAACTTAACTGATTTTCGAGACGTATTTTAAAACATTTTTCTTCTCAATAACCAAAATCGATGAACTCGGAAAATTATCTCTCACAGTTTAAGTTAGAGAAGCATTCTGGTATTCTTCGGCCTAGTAGAAGTTAATCCAATCATTTGTTGGTGTTGGTTAATTAAGGAAAATTATTAATTGTGGTGGCACTTGGTATCCAAAGCGTGTGTAATATCTTGCTTAAAAAGTTGTCAGATTAATTTCATTTATGTGAATTAATTGCTGCTTGTGCGACAGCTGCACCAATAGCGTGCCTTTTGCTTTTGCCTGAATAAGGTGTTTGAATGTTTGGTTTCTCTTCTTCTTGTTATTTTTAGAACTATTTAAGAGATCAAAATATTACGTAGAATTGCAAACCCGTCATTTTTTCCATTTTCGTTTTGTTTCATCGTTTATGGACGGAGTTGAAATTTTCCTAAAGATTTCCTTTTATAAATCATTGCAAATCACTCTTAACTTAACAGAAAGATTGCGAAGGCCTACCTGCCTGCTTACCTACTGTCTGCTTAAACCGTATTACAGAAAATCTGTAAAAATTGTTCTGATCGATCAATCATTGCCTTTGCCAAGGGATAAATAAATCGTATATGTCTTGAAGCTACGAACATTTTTTCTAAAACTCTCTTTAAGGTCTTCCGAAAACGATAAAGTTACTAGCATGTAGAAACCTTTCGCTTAGTATTTATATTTAAAAATTTTTTGCCACGTGCATCTCAAAATCCAGCGACAAAAGATGCCCTAATAATTTCTTTGGTTGTAGTCACTGTAAGCAGCGTCCATGTAAATTGTTCATTGAGCTTAAATGTCTCGTGATGGATCAGTGTTTCAAATAGCATTTCGGGCAAGGAAAAAGTATTCATTTGTATTGCTGTTGCATCCATCATGCAAGCTTTGCGTAAAGTGATCGTCAGTGGTTGAGTATATGCTTTTACGTTGACTATTACTATACTATTATTCTTTAATTTGATAGAATTGCAATGTTGTTTTCATCTTATTTTGTCAAAGGAGGGGAACAATAGGTGCTTCACTTAGTTAGCGCAAATGAATTAAAATAATTTAAAAAGTATTTAAAACAACAAATTTGTCAGTGACTAAGTGCACTCCAGGTGGACATGTCCAAGGTTCATGAATCCGTAAATATTTGTTACCTTACTACCGTGAGGAAATATAAACACATGTGCCATTTTATTCGCAAATCTATTTTACAAATCACATCAACCTTACATGTTAGGGAGATACACCACCAGTGCGCTTCATATCTGCATAATAATTTCCTGTAAACAAACATTTTTTTGCAATTGTGATGATTGACACGATATGTTAAAGGCGATCTCTGACTTCAACAGGAATTTAAGAATGAGAGATAAGCTCTCCAAACAAATATTAAAAGCACTTAAGTAAAGAGGACATTATTCGAAGGAACACAATAATATTTAGGTTTACTGCTGAATCAATATAAATTATTATTATTTTTGTTACTATTGTTATAAATATTTTTATTCCTCTTATGTTATAATATTTTCGTTCCTTTACTAAAAACTCACAATTTATTTTAAAAAATTGAATGAAATAAGAGCGAAAGAATGCTAGATCTTTCTGTTCAAAAGTTCGCATCGTAGTTCCGTAGAACCTATATTGTTTGCCTACTTAAAATAGAGAAATTAAACTTGTCTATATATTTAGATTAAGGATGCATTGGGAAGGATATGCTTACCATAGGCAGAAAATTTCAACTTAAGATTTAAGAGTTATATTGAACCAAGGTTGGAAACGAAAACATTTTCTAGGGCCTTCTAATACATCAATGTAATCAGTTGGCACCTCCATAGTTAAAAAAATTTCAACAATCACATAATTTTTTGTACTTTTTTGAGCCGGTGGTGCGTGTCGAATATTTGCACCAAGGTGAATTTACATTTTTTATTCAAGTAATAATAAATATTCGCTTCGATTCAATTAAAAATCAGTCAAAAATGTAAGATCACGACTAAACATAGAATATGATAAATTTTGATTTTATTTATTTGATGAAACTGCAAACCTAACATTAATTTTGCAAAATCGAAAGAAGATAAGGCGTGTCATGTAATGAAAATTACGAAAGGTAGCCACACCTAAATAAATAGATTAACAAAAAAAAAAAGAAAAGTTTTCTTCAAGTTTTCAAAATCCCACGTGGAAGGAAACACAATGAGAAAGAAAACCAATTAATTACGAGATGTGAGAGGTATATGATATGTAAAAACAAAACAAAAAAAAGAGAAAAAAAATGAAACAAACGCCATAATATATATTCCACTGGAAGACCGTAAAAACAGGGGAAGTCATTCATTTACAACAAGTGCTTGCTTTAGAAATTCGTTGCACGGTCTAGAGCGAGTAAAATTTTAAAAACGCAAACTTTTATGTTAAAAAATGTCTTACAAATTTTGCGTGATTACTATGATATTCTGATATGCTTGCGTATAATGAATGCAATACTTTCTTTTACCTTTTGCAACGAGTAGAGGTAAATCGTTACTTTTTATATGAAGTGAGTGAGTAATTGTATATGAAAGTTTACAGCACTCCTCCTTCTTCGTTATTCTAGTAATATTTTTGTTTTCTGTATGCAACTGAAGCCGTCTCTTTCACGAATACCTACTCAAAAGGTATCTGACAACAGCGACGTTGTTATTGTTGTGTATGGTATTTGGTTGGTTTGTTTGAGTTTTTAGTTAAGTGTTTTACTCATTCAAGTTTACAAAAAAGCAAAATATATGAACACAATATGTTAAGATATATATATATATAGAGAGAGAGAGAGGGAGAGAGAGAAAAAAGAAACAAAAACAAAAAAAAAAATTAATAACAAAATTCCAACAAAATGCTAAATATCACAAACACAAATAGTTTGTGCTCGAACGTGAATAAGTGCGCATCGGTGAAATTGAGAACTTTTCTTCTCTTGTTTAAATATAAACACAAAATTTATGAAAGAATTTCCCTAAGAACGAAACATGTTCACTAGTGTAATTAATAAAAGCGAATATTAAGAAAATTTAGAAAATTCAATTTGCTTTTCATCATTTACACAAAAAAAAGAAGAAAATAAATAAGAATTTAGTTTAACAACAATTTACTTAATTCAATTTTTTTTAATTTTTATCAAAGAAAAACAGCATGAAAGTAGTTAAAACATTAATAGTAAGAAGTATGCAAAAGAATCCTGAAGGAATAAGTAAATAAGTAAATGAGACACAGGCAGAAAGAGGAATAGACAGATAGATATCATTATTGTCATATATTCAGCATGTTTTTAACAATTTCCCGCTGTCTTCCGATGTGCTGTTAACACAAATGCTTGACAATTTGTTATTTTCAATGTTTCAAATGATTGTCATTGTCGCCGTTGTTGCTATTATTGTTGCTGTTATTGTTGTTGTTGTAGTGGTATTATGCCATTGTTGACTGTGTTACACAAACAACACGGAAACGTTAACAATTGTCGTTTTAGCTTTTTCTGTTTCCTTTTTTTCCATTGAGTGTGTGTGCGTGTACATATATATGTGTTTGTCTCTCTGTGTACATGTGTATACACATGCGTGTATATGCTTACTAACAAAACCATCTTCTTTCGTCATTTGCTTTTTTTTCTATGTTCTGTTCAAGAGTACTTATATATATTGTCATAAATACTTGTATATATGTATGTATTCTCACACTCTGTATACGTGCTGCTTAAAACATTGACAGCAACAATATCAGCATTGTCATTTTATCATCAACAACATCCTTGTAGGATTTTTGTGAACGTTACAAAGTGTTAAAAAACAAACAAAGGAGAACAAAAGAAAACAAAGCAAAACTTGAAAGCGATGTAAGCGAAAAAAACAACGCATACACGCACATATGTACATTTAACTGCTTGGGAAAAAAAAAACTCGTAAAACATTTTTGGCTTTACGGTGTTAATTTGAATATTCATTGTCGACAAGAACAGGAGTTGGAAGAAAAGAAAAAACAAAATAAAAAACAAGAAAAAAAATAGAAACCAAAAAAGGAAAAAGAAAAACTGTTTCTTGTTTGTTAATACAACTTGTGAAGAATGGCTGCTTATGCACAGTTTGGATATGGCTCAACCTATCCGTCGGCTAATCAGGTATGTTCAAAACTACAAGCATACATCGACAAGTGCTAGCAATTAATATATTGTAATAAAAAATTATCAACATTGGTTGGAGACTGCTGTGTGAAAGTGCGCTTTTTGGAAGCAATTGTTAAAAAAGTGCTCTAAACTAGAATGATGCGTTACACTCAGTCGAAAAGTCGAAAGGTCACGAATGTCATGTATACTTTTGCTTAGGAGAAAATTTCCTGACATTCTGATATCACTATATTCGCTCGTCTGTCTTTTTATTGCTAGAAGTTAAAGACTATAAATTTGATGAGATCCACAACATTGTTCCAAAACATTGGAGACTGAAGACATACTATATACATATTATACATATATGTATATATATATACATATTTGCTATATATTGTTGTTAATTGTCAGGATGACACTTGCACTTTTTCCAGAGTCAGGATTGTTAATTCATTTACATAAAATTTTGCTTATTATTATTTTGCCCATCAAATGTAGCTTTAATTTGATACAAAACTTGCCACAATCCACTTAGGAAAAAGTCTACAAAAAGAAACTAGAATGTGAAAAGGCCTAATGGATTATGAGATCGCTTTTTAGAAGCGATCAAAGTTCTCAATTGAATGAAAGATCAACATCAGCGTTTATTGAACGTAAAAGCTCAAATTTAAAAGTAGTGCATGTAGCTTTCAATCTTTTTCGAAATGTCAGCCAATTATTGTCTTAATCGCTATAAAATCTTTCTGTTATTTATATGGTTCGATATACGCTACAAGGTAGTTCACCTTTAAAGAGATCGTAAGATCTAGTTGAAAGGGGCTGATGATTTGCAAATGGAACGAATGCAAAAATTGTCAAAACATTGTTTTCCAGATCGTCTTTTATGAAAAAAGTCTCTTTTATGTATATTTAAATGTTTAAAGTACAAAGCTACTGTCTGTCTGGTTTTAAATGGATTGCTGGAAACAATCCATAGTAAGAAATTTCTAAAAAAGATACTATTTTCTAACCTTAAGGAAAGGTAAAATTTCTTAGGTAGTTGAGTGTCGTCTTACTATGAGTGATTATGACTGTAAATAGGAAATTATCTAATAAAGACTTAAAAGTATCGTCATTGATTTTATATATTAATAAAAAAGAAAGAAAGAGAAAGACAGAAGAATGAAGATGATCTTTTCACCTAACGTATCCATGATCCTGTTCATGACATTTCGTTTAAAGTTTCAGCTTATTGCTCTATTCCTTACTAACAATATATGGATTATCTAATATTAAACTACATCATCACAGGGAGAGAGGGAGGAAAAGTAATTTTTGAACATCAACTAAGTGTGGAATTTTTTCCAACATTTCAGCTCAACTGTCAACGAACGCAACATTTTTAAAATATATTTTACATTAATATTGTGCTTCTTATAGAACAATGTAAAAAAAGGATATTTTTTTTAAAGAGCTGTGAAGGTTAAAGTACATCCAATCCATTCACTTGTCCCTCTGCAAGTTTTATTAGTAACCTTTGCTTTTACAATCCGAAACAGTAATTCAATGAGCTCCGGGGTTTTTTTTTATGTTAATGTTAAAATCTTTCAGTGAACCAACCTGCACTCAAGATGTATTGCTCTAGATTGCTGCATAATATTTGCGTTATGGAAATATCTATATTTGCTTGAGTTCGTTTTTTATGGCAACAATTATCGGGACGTAATTTTTAAAATTTCTACTGAACTCTTCATTAGATTATCGGTGCTTACTCTACGATGCATATCACATGTTTGGGGACGCTATTTATTACTATCAGCATAAGCATATGTAATGACAAAAGCTTACAAAGATTAGTTCATTTAATGTGGATCTCCTTCGTGGCCCGTGCTTTCTTTCTTTTATTGTTTCTTCAAAATTAAAGAAATGAAAAGAATGAAAATAGAAACAAAGAAGTTTTTCATTACAGAAAACCGGTAGCAAATGACATCGTTAAGCTACGAGTGTTTCTGGAAGTGAATTTGGTCCCCTTTCATTTAGTTATCAATCCTAGAAGTACATCTCTAAAAATGGGAAAAAGGTTATGTTCGCCTTGAATTGAATTTTTTGGAGGTGAATGAGTCATTACTTTGTGTACGATATTTGATTGCAAGATGCAGCGAGGCACCATGCACTTAGTCGTCTTGTATGTCGGAGCAGCAGGATAGACAGGTAGATAAACAAGAGAAGCCAAGAGATATATCGGATAAAATCTATTTTTCTCTACAGTCATATTACGATGACAGTCTAAGATTATGTAAGAAATATCGTATCGTTTATATCATGTGCATATATTAAATGGTTCGGCATCAGCGTGGAAACATGGGTGGAAAACAGTATTCACATAGTCTTCCTTACTTATTAGACTAGACTAGATTATCGCCGCCACGTTACAAGCGCCTTGCACAAATCTTATAAACCGTCAGGGGTATACATAAACGTAAAATCAAAGTTCATATGCGTATGTGTGGTTTTTTAATCATTGCAAATCAATGATAAGTGCAAAAGGGCCTACAGCACGTGAAATTTGAAAATCGTTTCTCGAAATTAACGCATTATATATGATATGCATATTAAATGAGAGCGATCGATTGCTCCAGCAACTTAACTTTGCTTTAACAACAATTGGAATCTACAAATTCGTGTGCTTTTCATTTAATGATAAGACGCGCTTCAGTGTTCATTAGACAAATTCCTTATGCAATAGCAAGCAGCTTTAATAAATCGTAGAAGATAAACATGATGGCTAAGGCAAAGCTAGCAAAGAACGTATGTAAGACTTGTCCCGGTTTCATTCGAACATTTTTATATGTATTGAAAAAATTGTACAGAATTGTACAGAAAAAATTTTCTTTTTTACCTTTTATTCAACTTGTACAACTATCAACTTTACACTTCAATATATTTAAATGAACATATAAATATAAAAAATAAATATTTCCAAATATATTACGGGTATTTGCGATAAATTTTTTTTTAAATACATAAAATTTAGAAAACATCAATTCTTGTGAATTTTCCAATAACTCTCCTATGTTATAAAAAATAAGTCTGATAATTTAACAGGTAAGCGTTACGGGATAAACTCCAAGTTTTGGCCAAGAATATTTTAAATTTAAAATATTATAAAAAGCATTACTTACATACTTGTATATACATAGCTAGATAGCATATGTATTTAAAGGTATCCACACATACATACATGCATACGTACGTATGTATGTACGTACATACTTTTACATATACGGATACATATATGCCAATATATGTATATATATATATATATATGTGGTCAAGCTCTCCACATTAAATTTGTGTGGAATAGTCTATCCATAATATAACGGCAACAACTACAAAACAACAACAACAAAACTGTCGACGTATTTTGTGTCTTCAATACAAAACTCGCCTACTAAATATAATATACAAGAGACTCATAAGCAAATCGTTGTATTTCATGCGTTTATATGCAACTTTACGTTTAAAACTTAAAAATGATTTTATTGTAATTACTCCAGAGGATTCTCGCACGGGTGAGGGAAAAAGAACACAAGTTGTATAATTTGCATGTGTTGGCGGAATGTTATTGCTTAACCAGAAAGAAGGAAAGGGTTTTTTTTTTGGTTTTGAAGCTTTGCAAGCAATTCGAAATGTGTATATATAGCTGCGTGGCTTAATTTAAATTTAACAAAAACGTCATTTAACTAACTAACTAAGTGAATATAACTACACCAAGACTTCTTAAGTTATTTTCTTCTATTATTATGCGATTTATTTGTTAATGTGATATAAAACAGATATAATTAAAAATTTAATAATCAAAGAGTTTTCTTTATGGATAAAGAATTTTAGATTTTAAAAGAAAAATATATTTAGGTCATTACACTTGCGATAGGTGAGGCTGTTGGTTTTTTCACGTTTCGAGCGTTACCCGATATCAATGACATGTACGTCGGATTGGAAATCGAATTCTGATGCAATTTTATTTATAGCTATTAGTTAAAAAAAAAAAAAAAATTAAAACGTATGGTATATATATGAATGTCAATATATTTTATATTTTAGTTTGCGCGAAGAGAAAGAATGCTGTTAAGGAACACACGAACACATGAGCACATCAACATATGAATACATATAAAATATACGCGTTTAATTGCACAACAAAGCGCATGTGTACCAGATCTGGTAACAAAAATTCCAACTTTAGAGATTTTTCTTTTACACCTGGTCCACTTTCGACGGGAAGCCATTCATGAAACGGACAGCGAAGAACCATAAAATTTAACGCATATAAGAAATGAAAATTGCGCAAAAAGTGTTCATTCCGCTAAACCATTAGTCCTTGAGTTTCTCACTCATTATAAGGAATCGATTTATTCATAAACATGTCAGCTTTGTAAAGAAAATCATTAGTCATAATGGTGAGTTGATTATCGATAGGCATGCTACTTATTCATTAAAATAGTCATAAATTGCATTTTTTGCTGACATAAATGTTTTCATTTTTATGATCAATTATAATACGTTAAGACGAAAATCGTGCTATCAATTTTGCACTTCGACACCTATTTATGACGGATATCAGCAGCGGTGATCAACTTAAATAATTATTGCTTGAAAATGAATAAAAGTTTATAAAGAAATGAAAGAAGAGACGCCCTAGAAATATTGTCACGCTGGAACAATGGAAAGTTGCACATATCCTTGCAAGTTAATGAGAAATTATTGGAATACAACTGAAAAAGGAACTACAATCGAATACAGAACAAATTCGCCATATCGTGATAACCTGTTCACTATTGCGGTGATTATGAGCCCAGCTTAAGATTTAAAAAGAAATTTTAACAAATAAAATTTTATAAGAAAAATTGGAAAGGTGAAAATAAAAAGTTTATAAAGAAAAAAGAGAAGGAACAAATTTTTGATTTCGTTGTAACGCCGACCTATTATTCGAATTATTTATATTGACACTCGGAAGTGTTTTCATACCTATTACAATAGGTATAGTAAATTTTCCAAATATTTGTAACGTAAACAAGCAAGAAAATTAAATTCGGTCGGGATCGAATCTTCTATACCCATCACCGTTTACCCCAAAGAAAGACAAAAGGAGTAAAAGAACAAAATCCTCATACTCTATAATATGGAGTGGGCGCAGTTGATTTCTTCTATTTTCGAAATAAATTTTTTGTCGTAGAGGCATGTGTCCTTTGAAAAATTTAGGTCAATTCCAAATTCTTTTGCAAATTTTTTAAGCTATATTTTCATTTTTGCTAAGGGGAGAATGTTTACCAAAAATACTACAAAGTGACGCAAACAGACAGATGGACAAACAAACGGGCGGACATGTTTAGATGTATTACAAATATGAAATTGGCCAAGAATATATGGAGATTTTGAAGCTTGCTTCTGCGTATTATAAAGATATTGACAAAATGATTAAATTTTAATAGACTATAGTAGGCTTCGTAAATTTTTTCAATTCTGTGCACAGAAGCTACAGCATTGATCATAGAATATGCTTTCAAATTTTTACATATTTACTTTCTATAGCTTACGAGTATAGAGCAAAAAACTAATACCAAACTGCTTTCTCTTATTCGTAAAGAGTCCCATATCCATAGCAGCAATTTAGCATCAATACCAACTGGAGCAAATTTGGATCATATAGGTGTATTTTTTAATCTTTAACAAGGAAATTAAGTTTTCTAAATTTTGTTCACGTCGATTGTACGGCTTCCACGAAAGCATGCATTTATATAAAAATAATTTTTTAATTTGAAAAATTGGTGAATAACTATATTAGGCGAAGTGGTGGAGAGTGTTTAAAATTTAGGCTTGCGCTATACTATATGTATGACTATAATGCTTTTACTTGATTTTATTTTAAATATTTGTAAAAATAAATTGCAGGGCGTTTTTAACACGTGCGTCAATTACATCCTCAATAAACAAAAATTTGATAGAATATCTCAGCTTTCGCTCAATATTTTGTATGCCGACCTTCCAACGTACTTCAATATCATACACACAAGCTCATCCGCTCTCCTACAGTGGAATATTTATATAAGAGAATTCTGTTCGCTAAATCTTAATGGACGATGAAGCTAATTCCGCTTGACTACAAATATTTATCATCTTCAAGACAATTTTTTGTTAACCCTGTTAAGTTGTAAAACTCACTACCGCCCACTATTGAAATGATTGTTATCCCTAGAAAGTTTAAAACGGTTATAAAAGTTTTCTATAATGCGTAATGACGTTTGTATCTATGCTTACTTCTTACATTTTATTATATAGTTATGCTATCCATATCGGATATTATTGTGTTCACCATTGTGCCGTAAAAGATTTTATGGTCTTGCTGGCATATTAATTAATTAATCTTAATTATAATGATGATTATTATTGTATGATTTTATTGTCATTAATAATTATTATTATTAATTAATAAACTAAGCTTAACCAGTAATAATATTGCGACATTATAGAAAATTAAATACCTCGGCCCAAAGTCTTATCCGCAATTACTAAAAAACAAAAGGAAAAAAAATTACCCACGAATTTCAATTTGGAGCCTAACAGCTCATCAAATACGAAAATTTCATAATAAGACCGAGGACTCATCGCGATTGCAAAAAAATAACGTTTCATAAAAGGGTCGGAATTTGTTTTTGGATTGTGCTTTTGTTGTTATCACATCGTACAGAGGTGCAGTGCGAATTATAAACGGCCGACATAAGAAAATACTTCTATACATTCTTTAAAAAAAAAGAATGGACACAATTATTATTAAATTTTTTGATACCATCGAGTGTTATTTATATATTTATTTATTCATTACTGGCCACAATATACATTCAGCCGTATTAAGTAACACTCTTAAGATTAAAGACTTAAGTTACATAATAATAGAGAAGATCATCGATCAGAAGCACACCAAAGTTAAAATAAACAATTTTAGTTTCAAAGAAAAAAAAAGTTATTTAGAAAATTTTTAGGCCAAAAGTGTTAACAAGCCAACTTAATACATAATTATACATACAATTGAACTATGACATTGTAGCAAGTAATATCAATCAGAAACAAGTAACAAGGCTAAAGTAATCCGTATACAATACTTGAGGTTTAAACTATTGAAAGTGAACATAAGTGTGACTGATGTGGTTTATATGGTTACGTACTTGGTATGGTCTATCGCACTGAGATCCGAACCCGCTACCATCAACTTGGTTGTCAGCAGTCTTATCCCCTCGGCTATGCGATAGTCGAAAAAAATGTTGGGAATAATTTGTCGTTTGAGGCTATTAATAAAAAAAGCTATAATTGGGATACCGCTATAAGAAGCACAGTTCGAACAAACAATAGGGTCTCTATTGAAACCCATGTTAATCGGAAGGAATAATGTCTGCTGAGAACACAGGGGAGGATAGGATATTCGAGGTTAGAAACGCAAATACTCCTTGGGCGAGTTTTTCTATATGGGACAGAATTTCTTTACAATAAAATCTCACGACATCACGGCTTTTGGCATATCACGAGCGTTTTTGTCGCAATTGCATCAATTATTCTTGGTGGTTTTCCTTAGTTACGGCTAACTAAATGAAGATTGGAACAAGGCCATCACACACCACGCTCAGCTGCCCTGGCTTTCAAATGGGAATGCCATGAATATCTAGCGTTAATATTGTCATTAATGGTTCGTCTACTCTGCATCTTATCTGTTTGGGCTTTAGATATTGTAACGAATCAACGGTTTCTCTTTGGTAAGAAGAATTTATTTGCACTATCCTTTAAATTAAGCAGGAAATGTAAAGTTTCCCGCACAAAACTCAACGTATTCAAAACTTCAAGAAACTACTCTATGTACGGTTTAGCGTGATGACTCATAAAGTTGCGTATGGCTTAGAGGTATTACTTTCGAGTGAAGAAGTCGCAGTTTTATTCAGACTCTTACCGTATCACTTCCACTTTTCACGCACACTCAATATTTGCTCGGTTTCATTATTTTTTCAGCGATTTCAAGTATGTTGAGATGTCGAGTCAATGAAAAAATTCATAGCGTTTGTGCCAATGTGCTCTTTAGAATCGCGCAACTTTATTGACGTTAACTTTCTCTATGGAGTGTGTGAACGGCAAGGTGGCCAACTCTTCTATACCAAACAATTTTATCTTAGAAAATCTCAAAATAAATGGAAAAAGACATAACTTCTTTTCTACCGAATGAACGCGATCGAGTTTTTTCAATTTTGCACAAGTTTTGTGATGCGTAAGGAGCAAAACTAATTGTTGAATTGTTGAAAGCAGTGATGCTCGGAGTGTATATACGCTGGACAGTGGATGTGTCTTTTGAGCGACTAGGTCCATTTAAAATTCTAGCCGGTCTACATAATATTCCAAATTATTTCAAATTCCTGAGCTATATTTGTCATACAATATCCAAAATAGTACTTTGTTCCCAAATAAAGGCTTACTTTTTGTCCTCTAATGTGAGGAAGGATGCGAAAAATAAAAATATCTAGTTCAAAGTTACTACTATAATACTATATATGTACTATGCAAAAAATTAGATCTTGCTGTCGCGTAAAGATTCTTTTTTGTAATGATTTATGTGGAAGAGGGTTTAGAAAGTGATCCCATATAGTTCACATTTCCACGTTCGCTTAATATTTCTTTTCAGGGCTTTTTGTCGACAAGTACAAAAAAACCTTAAAATTTTTTCATATAACGACTTTTTCTGAATAGTCCCTCACATGAGAAGTAGTCATAACATATAGTCCAATTTAATCCATTTTCAATAAAATTGAAACATGACACTGAATCAAATAGCATCAGAATATCTTTAAAATTGTTATCTACCGGTTAAATCGAACACCATATGAACAGACATCAAACGGATAGAGGGACAGGCACATTAAAATCGATTCAGGGAAATGATTTTAAAACAAAAACTGGGAGTATCTCGATACCTTTGGTATGTCACATGCTATCATCAAAGTGAACATACTTTTATTCTTACAAATGGCGTAGGGTAGAAACATACGTACATTTCGTAATTCAGTCAGCTGAAATTGACACAATTGGCCCCTCAAAATTCTAAAAACATTCGCTACAATCTACAGTATCAGTTTGAACAAGAAAATTATCCTTTATCAAAATCAATAGCACGCGAACGTATATCTCTCTGGAAATTTCGATGTTACAAACATATCGCGCTAGGTCGGGAATGCAGTGATTGTGGTGGAACTAAAAACGAATCGTGAATCATAAGCTGCTCCAACTTGGTCAGACGATTGACTGTCAACAACTAATGTGGTTAGAGTGCGCTAATAAATGAAACCATCCGGAAAAGATCAATAGGAAAGATGTCATCTTCCATCACGGCAATGTCAGATCACACGCATTTTGAAAGATTGTGCAAAAACTGAAAAAATTTGCTGAAACGTTTTAATGCCTCAGTCCTACTACAATTTGTTTCGCTCTTCGTAGAACACTCTTAACGGAGTAAACTTGACATCAAACGGTTCAGCTTTTCGCTGAGAAATTCCAGATGTACTAAAGGGGAAGTATGACGATTTTACGGCACTCATTGGGTTTAATAAAGTTCATTTAAAGTATAGAAAGGAAGAGGTTTAGATTCTGGTGGTAGAAGCCAAGAACTTTTTCTTTGACTTAATATATACACAGCTAAATGTTACATCAGAAGACGCTCCGCTAATCTCGTTCTACTCAAAATCTATTCAACTTGCGAAATTATTATAATCGTTGCAAGCCCGAAGCTTGTGAAATGTGCAGACGAAAAATATATATTTTTCAAATCCCTCCTACATGTTTGTATATACATATACAAAAATAGGGATATGGTTTGGATTGATGGCAGCCTTCTTAATCGAACGTCAGTCAATTTTCCTTTTATATCGAGTATTTCTACGAAGCGGCATAGCGTCACTTCTCAGAAAAGCAGCTTGTCTCAATTGTACCCCAATAAATCGTCCACTAAATGTGTCCGTGAGGAGGAATCCTTACCGGGCAATGAGCTCGAACATACATGCAAGTGAAAGAGGGAACACGTCGGTAATCTTCAATCTTTAATTTGTAAATTTAAGACATGGACAACTACAAGCATAAAAGCCATGGCTGCAAATAACGATTGTATTCTTGGCAACGAGGATGTTTAGTAAACAAAGGTAATTCTTCACAGAAAAAAATCAACATCTATAGATGATGATATGTAGTTTCTGTCAAAATTTCAATGTTGGAAAAATTAATTTTTAATATTTTGTTTGCAAACAGGTTGGTAGTATGGATAAATATATAAATATATATATAAATATTAATGTATATATCTTTATATATGAATTCATGTCAAGAAAAACTAAAAAATTTCTGCTTTATTCATATATATAGCAAAGGTATAAAGAGATAGATATCATTATGAGTTTACGTCGGGTTTATGTTTAGGTTTATAAACAAAAATCAAAAGCTAGTCCACAAATATACGCTGGGTAGGGTGGCTCTGTTTCATTAAAGCTCAAGATTTGTTGGTACACAAGAAGCTTTACTAATTTAATTGCGGCAGACTATAAAGGTTTAGCATATGCAACGATTCGAACAATTTATCTCCTTGGCTTTTTGATATGTTATCACATAAAACGTCACAAATTTTTCCTTTCACATAATAATAGACTGACCAAAAAATTCGCCGCGTTTTTTCACTAAAACTCCGACAATGCCCAACACATGACATTATATCTAAGTTACTATTATAGGAGAACAAACTCATTTTCCTACGCAGACTTAGCATAACACATTATTGTTATTATTACTATTAATAAAGCGAATAGCAAAATGCAGCAGTAATATATCTAAGAGCTCATGACTAGCATCGATAGCAATTTCAGGCGAACTTTTGAGTGAATGAAGACGATTTTTGAAGTGAAAGCAAGGAGAAAGAAGTGTTAGGAAAAATGTGTATTCATGAAGATAATAAGAGGACAATCCTAACACACGTGGCCTTCTCAAATTTACTGTTCAAAGTCACGGATGCACGAAGTTTATAACGTATAAAATTTTTGTGTTCTTGACAAGACTTAAGTGCATCTTGCAGTGTCTGTAAAGACGTACTTTCGAAGATAAATCGGCGAAAAAATATAAAACGCACTCTATAAGTCGGTTAAAAATTTCGAATGCATTTATGTCAGTTCGAAGAGTCTAGGCTTATCTAAGATAATAATGTGTACAAACATGGGACAGCTTCAAGTGAAGGAACTCAACGATGAGTAAATACAAACAAATAAATTTTCTATTATAAGTTCGTCTGCCGGTCGAGAACATTTTCAAATTTTATTGAGGTCGTCAGTGGATATTTGTGATTCTTATCAATGTGAGAAAAAATTAAAGTTTATCATCCTATGAAAAATGGGCAAAAAAGTAACAAAAAAAAAAAATGCATTTAAATTAAAATTTTTTTATTTAAATTAAATTAAATTCATTTAAAATGAATGCACTAAGTAAATATAATAACATATGAAACGACTTTACAAATTTTTTCCTTCTTTCATTTGAATTACGCAACAAAGTAAAAATAGAGATTTTATTACAATTGTTCAGAAATGCTCAGAAATATATGTATTTTAACATAAAAACCTTTAGTTTTTGAGATAATAAAAAAAAATTTCGTTTTATAACAATTTCTAGTATCTAGTAGCGAATAAAAATCTATGTTCTGGAAGAGGAAGTTCTATTAAATACTGCATGTGCATGCATGCAATATGAAAGTAATGTGTGTTTGCGTGTACCGGGTAAAGTGCATTATGTTTATTTCTTCTTTAACCATAAAATACTTTTCTAAGAATTACATTTTATAGCAAAACCAAACACAAAACCTGTGCAACACCTTTGTTCAACAAAAATGCACTTTAAATGGATTTTAGTTTTTGTTGATTCTTAACATTTTTTTTTTTTTAATTTTCTGCAATATTTTGAGAAAGAATTGCTCTTCAAGTTGTTTGTGGCGTAAAGATCAAAAGCAATTAGTTAACATAAAATTCAATTTAGTTTATTGAACCGGAAATGCTTTACTTATGTAAATATTTATGAAGCAAATCATTACAAGACTGAAAAAGATATAATAAAAGCAAAGAAAAAAAATGTAACAAAAAACTTTAACTAAAATCATTGATTTGGGATATTTTTTGAAAAAGTAAAATGTTGAGCGTTCTATTAGTTAAGTCCCCTGTATACTCATCACGTTACGATTAAGTAAAAAAATTTTTTTAGCAAAATAAAAAAACAATTGGAAATTTTGAAGTTTTTGTGTTTTTTTTTTTTTTTTTTTGCTCAGCGAGCAGGAGGTAGAAAATATTCGAGAGATACTGCTGGTTCTTAGTAGCAGCATGCACGATTCGCGATCCATGGCGCTTACGTACTAAAAACTACCCCCCCACATACTTCCTCTACCATTCTTCTCAGCGGGACCACCGTTAGGTATTACTTCGCGGAGGCTGGTTGTCATTAGCACGCTACCGATGGTGAGACCTCAGTGGAATACACTATTGGCTTCCACTCCCTCTGCTCTCCACCCGCTGCCTGTCAAGCATCAAGCAGACATCTTTGCTGGCAGTTAACCTTGACAAAAACTCACTCGGCTTTATTCGGGGTCTGCCATTCTTAAACCTTGTGCAGCGAAAGATGCTATGCTCAGCATCTTCATCCGTCTCCGGGCATGCCGGACAATTCGGCGAGTTGTCGTGCCCGAACCTGAACACGTACTTTCGGAAACAGCCATGACCAGTCAAAAACTGGGTGAGGTAGTAATTTACCTCACCGTGTGGCCTTTCGATCCACTGCTTTATGTTTGGGATAATAACGAACGTCCATCTTCCTTTCGTTGTTCTTTCCCAACGCGATTGCCAAGTCTTAATCGACGCTAGCCGCTCTTCTTTTTTAATGGCCTCATGGGAGGGCGGGATGATGCGGCGCCTTTCGTGAATGCCCCTCATTTCGTCTGCCAGGATGTCGATTGGCATGGTGGGCACTGTGAGCGCACCGCCCAAACTGGGCTTCCGTACATTATGACCGACGTTATCACCGTGGCGATTACTTTTCGATTGGTGAATTTCAGGCCTCCGATATTTGGCATGATCCTTGCTAGCGACGCCTGGATACCTGCAGCTTTCTCAGCCGCATACTCAACGTGGTGCTTAAAGTTGAGTCGATGGTCGAGCATTGCTCCAAGGTATTTCAGGGCAGGAGATGACTGCATCGTGTGCTGCCCGACTTGTATGGAGCATGTTTCCACGCGCTTCCGGCTGCTTATTAGCACCACCTCAGTTTTTTGCTCGGCTAGCTCCAGCCCCTTTTCATCTAGCCACGCCTTCACTTTAACGGTAGCCTCGTTAGCCCTCGTTTCTACCTGCGTAACACATTTTGCAACAACTGTGATTGCAGCATCGTCGGCAAAGCCGATAATCGTTACCCCGGCAGGAAGGTTCAGCTCAAGAATACCGCTGTACATTATGTTCCGTAGGAGAGGACCAAGAACTGATCCTTGTGGAACATCCGCCGTTATTTTATGGGACTATTTTCCCTCATCGCTATCATACACTAGCGTGCGATTCGACAGGTAACTTGTTATTATCTCAAGTATATACTTTGGAACCTGCAATCTTATGAGGACTTTGCGAATAATCCCCCAGTCCGCCGAATTTAAGGCGTTTTTTACGTCTAGCGTAATGACGGCGCAGTACTTTTTATCATCGCCTCTGCATCGATCTCCGGCTATAGCGCCTTAAGCAAGCGTCATGACATGGTTTATGGCATATATCGTAGACCGTGCTCTTCTGAGTCTGTACTGGTTATCCGAGAGAGCATGCCTTCCTGCGACCACGACCAGCAGACGTTCGTATACGACCCTCTCCAATGCCTTGCCTATTGTATTTAAAAGGCACATGGGTGGGTATGACGATGGCTCATTTTGTGGCTTATTGGCCTTCGGAATGAGGACTTTGAAACTTCCATTCGTCTGGGCATATCCTTTCGTCCAGACACCTTTGCAGCATCATCCTGAAGACGTCTGGTTTCCTACGTACCGCTGCCTTCACGGCCTTGTTCGGGATTCCGTCTGGTCCATGAGGTTTCCTGTCCCCAATCCTTTTGCAGGCGCTTAAAAGCTCGTCCGCAGTAATTGCTGCAATTGCTTCGTCTTCTCTGCCATGGAGGTCTACCAACACTTACGGCGGCCTCTGCGGAAAACGTGTTGCCACTATCCGCCGGAGCGTGTGTAGGCACGTGATTTGCGGCGTTCTCTGCTCTTTTACCTTCTTCAGGACGATTTTGTATATTGTTCCCCACGGATTAGTTTTGGCATCGTGGCATATCTCACCAACGCTTTTCCTTTTGCTAGCCTTTATGGCTTTCTTTGAGTCACTGCGCAAGTCTCTGCAGAGGGTGAGCAGCTCATTAAAAGTTGGCCCTTCCTCTCGAGCGCTGCACCTTTCGTCTGGCTTTCAGACAGTTCACTCTCAAGGATGCTATCTCATCTGTACACCAATAGCAAGGAGATTCTCTTCTGCCTGCATTTCTTCTTAGAGGCATGGCCGCGTCACATGCTTCTACAAGAAGCTTTGCCACGTTTTTCTGGAGTTCATCAACCGTGCCCTCACCCTTCTCGTAGGAGTCCATAATGATGTTAAAGATGTCCTCATCGGAGGATGAATCTCTCCACTTCGGCCCGGTAGTTTTGTTCCACCAATTTCCTCTGTTCTCTCTAGTTTGTATGTCGAGAAAAATGGCCTGGCGATCGCTGTTTGTGTACTCTTCGCGCAGTGACCACTTGCACCTCGCCACTAGACCGTCGTTAACAAAGGTGGGGTCTACTTTCGACCCTATTCCTGCCTTTCGAAACGGATCTCTTCGCCCATCGTTGAGGAGATATACTTTCAGCACCACGAAGGCCTCCAACAAGCTGCGTCCTCTTGCATTGCAGGTTTTACTGCCCCACTCGAAGGCCCAAGCATTGAAATCCCCTGCAATTATAACTGACGATTTCTCACGGGCATCTTCCACAAGTTCGTCTAGCATGCGCTGGAATTCACCTTGTGTCCAGCTTGTAGGAGCGTAGCAACTGCAGCAGCATAGATATTTAACTGTCGCCCTAACGAAGCCCATGTGGTGGAAGAACAATGAGGTCGCCAATAGGCGTGCAAACGCAGCCTCGTCTAGCACTAACACTCCCCGAGAAATCAAACCACACATCAGTGGACGGGGGGAACGCGGCAGCCTTCATACAGCTGACCGGCTATATAAAGGAATTGGTGTTGATGCTGTAGGAAAATGGCGGAAAACGGCGGCACATTAACCAGAAAATGCGTGACACTATAGATGGCATCAAAACGATGTATGAAATATGCCGGATTGAAAAGGACTCCGCGAGAACTAGTGGCAAGGAGACTGGTGATAAAAGTCTCCAAATTTCTCCGCGAACACACGCGCAAAAGGTGATGGAGCGGAGTGACGGTGGCTCGCAAACCTCGCCTCTACAGAAGCAAGCGGGCCGAAGGGAACGCAACCGGTGGCGCGCAAACGTAAGCAGCCCGAGGATTTGGATACGCCGACCGCCAAATGTCGTAACGTAGCCACCATATCGGGGAATACTGAACAGCACGCAGCAGATGTACCTGACGGCCACCACCCACAGAAGGAAGAGAAGTGGGTGAAAGTCGGGGCGAAACCGAAGAAGAAAAGAAAGGCAGCTCGGCTAAATAGATCTCTTAAGGGTAGACCGGATGCTATTCTCATAGGAGCTAAAGGCGGGCTCCTCCTATGCGGATATGCTCCGAAAGGTTAAAGGTGAACCGCAATTGAGTCAGTTTGGTGAGGCGGTGCAGAAAATAAGAAGCACGCAGAAAGGCGAGCTTCTACTGCAATTAAACCAAAGCGGAGGAAAGGCAGAACAGCTGAGAGTGGCAGCGGGATCCTTCTTAGGACAAGAGGCAGAAGTCAGGTGTCTGAAGCAACGCAAAATGGTCGAGTGCAAAGACATCGACGAAGTTACCACCAAGGAGGACATAAGCAACGCGCTTAAGCCCCAATATGGAGTGGCAACCGCAGAGGTGGTTAACTTAAGGAAGGCATATAGCGGAACGCAGACGGCGCTCATTAGCCTACAGCAGCAAAATTATTGGCAGGTGGAAAATTGCGTATAGGCTGGGTGATCTGTAGGATCAGAGAGCGCATGTTTTTGTTGAGGTGCTTCCGATGCCTGGAGTTTGGGCACGCGGCGAAGCAATGCGCAGGCCCATCCGACCGATCAAAGGCTTGTCGGAGGGGTGGGGAGGAAGGCCATATTGCGAAAAGCTGCACTAAGGAGCCTTCTTGCATGTTCTGCAGGGGGACACCGAATGTGACCAGTGGCCAGTGCCCGCTGCTCAAGCGCGGAAATGAGATTAATGCAGATTAATCTCAACCACGGCGAAGCAGCTCATGACCTACTTCGGCAGACGTTCGTTGAGAAAGAGGTGGACCTGGTGCTATTGAGCGAGCCATATCGAAGGGCGGGGGAGGGTGCCTGGGTAACCGATTTGCCCAAAAAACAGCAATTTGGGCTCCCGCGCCTATAGCACTGTGTGTGTGTGTGCGCGTGTGTGTGTGTGTGTGTGTGTGTGTGAGAGAGAGAGAGAGAGAGAGACAGAGAGAGAGGGTGTGTGAGTAAAATAATTCAGCCATCCGGTGACTGATCGAAAATTAAGAGGAATTAGTCACTAATTGGTTCGCAATGTAGAATTGAAATTTCGATATTTTTAAGTGACAGATAAGCAGTTTTGTAGCCGCCAGAAGTAATGTCATTTCTTCAAATTTACTTTCAAAAAATTACAAGATTGCTAATCGCATTATGATGTAAATCTTAGATTATGTAAAGTACGATACGTGGCAAACTATGCAAAACAACCTTTTTGCTTTTCTCGAACTCTCTACCGTAGTCCTAGAAGTCACAAATATAAAAGAAACATTTTCTTCAAAGATTTGGCATACAATCTGGTGAGAATCGTGGGAATTTTTTTTTAAATCAATTTAACGAAGTGTACGACACTGTTAATATTCACGTTATATACCGAAGGCAAAATCGATTAAGAATTAAAGGAGCTGTTGTCACATCAAAATAGAAAGGCATGTCTACGACACAAATACATTTAAAATTTCAAGTTTCAAGGTTCAGTTTTGAAGAAATTTTGGCTGCGTTCTCACCTCAGATGACTGCACGAAATCATTTGGTTAACGGCTTTAAACTTTCTGTTGCAAGATTATACTTCACATTTGTTTGATTTCTAATTGTCTGTGTAGCTTTCAAGTGTATATTTATCAAATGCACTTAAGTTTTCTGTAGCGGGGCTCTGACATTGTGTTTCGACTTTTCATACAATTTTTGGATAGTTAGTCGCGTGTAAGTCAATAGAAAAAAAACCATAAAAAATCACAACATCATATTACCCCTGCAGAGAAAGAGAATTTTAAAACTTTTAATATATTTCTTTGGTAATAAAGATCGTAAGCGGGCTTTGTGTATCTACCGTTTCAAAGAGTGATTCAGTTATATTCTGATACTTACATAATAGTAATCAAAGTTGGAGTTATATATACATATATGTACATATGGGGAGGGAACATCGAGAAGATAATGACCACCAGTGCATCACCGTAGACACAAAAACGACAGGAAGACCTTAGGCCATGGTTGCTTCCGGGAACAGTATAGTTCGCAAACATGCCCGAACTTAGTGGACACGAAAGAGGACGGCGAACGTGCGACATTAAATTGCCTAAGCTTTGTTGCGTCTGGTCGACTGAAATGGAGTCCTCACGACATATTTAGGGATAAAGCAGACGAACCATATGCTTGAAAGACTGCGAACGGATTTGTGATATAGGTGTTCAAAGTCCACTGAGGTCACACCCCGATTGCAATTAGTTTTTGCGTAGTAATTTCTGGCGGTTATTTCGTGTAGAGGAGTAGTAAAAAAAGTGTGGCCTGGACGGTGAAGGGAAGGAGATGGGAGGTACATTTTGTACGTACACGCTATCGATGGCGAATCGTGCATACTGCTGCTACGAATCGATAATATTTTTGGAAGATTCTTACTCCTCCCCTCTCATAGGTACATAATACATATATATACACACTTATACGCAGAAAATATAGAGACTTATTTAATATATTCCAGAATTTGAACAAAAAAATTAATTTTTGTTGAATAATTTTATAAGATTTTTATCGTACTCGCTGGAATCTTTATCATCATTGTTATCACAAACTTTTTTTTCTTCGTTTTTAAATTTTCTGTATTGTTTTGAAAATTAGCGAAAAAATCTGCTCACGTTTCAATCCTTAAGTAAATAATAATTATTGAATTTACTTTTAAATGTTGGATGCTAAACATAAAGTAGAAGCGAAGGAGAGCGATATATAGATAGAGAAAGAAAGAGGAGGAAAAAAAATCGAAAGACCTAAAAAGACTTTTGAAGCTGTCACTTTACGGTTATTAATTTTATGATTTATTTTGCTGAGCACGAAATTGCGCGCAAAAACATTTTATTATCAAGCATTGTTGAGTTTTTATTGTATTAACAACAATATACAACAGCAGCCGCAAGAAAAACATAAACAATAGTGCTTCAAATGAGTGAAAAAAACGCTAACCGCCAAAGAGTTATAATGAATTTTATATATGTCCTACACTACATTATCGAATGGTTAAACATTCTGGTACTTTGGCGATCAGATGATTAGGCGGTAAAATATTTAAGAGGCCATATGATTAGCCGATTATATAACTGCGTAATTAAATGATTAGGTGATCGCATAATTCAGTCAGACTAGATAAAGAAGATTCCGATCAGATAACGGGCCGATCGGATCATTGAACGTGTAGACACTGAGGCGAGCTCAATATAAACTTAGTTGCTTAGAGCAATTCCTTCCGTAAATTCGTATATGAAGTTGGAAAATAAGATCGATTGCATTGAATATCGTAAAGGCAGAAAGCAAGAGAGTTTTCTTGCAGAAGCAGTCTCCGCATCTTTTTACACACTGATAAATCTTATAAAGTCGCCAAACTTTTGGATGAGCTTATCATATCACTCAGTACAGAAAAATTTTAAAGTCGAAATTTTTCGACGATTCAAGCAGCAATTGCAGCAGTCAGGAGCAGCAGTAGTGGTTGTTGTTACAATAGTTTTTGCCATGCGTTTATTTACTTTTTTATTGTTTTTTTTTTTTAACCGCAAGAAACCGAAATTTAATAACAAAAATATTGGGAGGCTGAGTGCATCAAATAACGATTCCTATGCCAAGCTGCCAAAAAAAAGAATGAGACCAAAAAAGTCAGAAAATACCACAATAAAACAAGAATGACTTTTCACTATGTGTGTCTGTGTCTGTGGACAGGATCTTCCCCCGCAGTATGCATATAGGTGACTACGTTTATATAAACATTGCGTAAATACTGTAAGCACTCCAACAGAAGTGGAAAGGAGTATAAATGGTATTTGCAGTAATTTTGATAGCAGTAGTAGTGGTAGTAGTAGAAGTAATAGTAGTAGTAGTAGTATTATTATTATAGTAAGTAGTGGCAGTAGTAATCGTGGTAGTGTGGTTGTTGTTATTGTTCGTGTTAGTGATTATGATGGTGGCATTGTTATGAATAACACACATATTCTCACATACATTAACAGTTGAACATGCTTGCATGCATGCAAGCAGCTTACTAAGCACGTTGTCATCATCATCATCATCATTATCGTTGTCGTCATAGGCTATACTTATGGGAGCAAAAGCAGGAGAAGCTACCTTCTGCCATTCATGTCACTGACAATAATTGTTGGGCATTGTTCTGCGTTCATTCTCTTCATCGTATAGCGCGTTGCTCGTTGTTGTTGATATTGTTGATGACGATGACGTTGGTGGTGGCAGTGGTGGTGCTGATGCCGATGCTGATGCTAGTTGGTAGTTGGTTAAAAGAATTGTATGTGTTGTGAAATACACAAAGCGAAACTACAAAAGTTTGCATTAAAAATTCATAAATCAATTATGGAATGTGTGCATGAAAATATTATTAGTTTCTTTGTATTGTTGCGTCTGTGAGTGTCCGTCCATCTACCGTTCCTTATTTATGCCACAGATAGGATCCACTTATAAGAGAACTACAGAGTTGTTCTTTTGCTTAAACATATAAAGTGTTTTTATCCTCATTTTTTTGTTGCTTTTCTTTTTGTCGTTCTGTTTTTTGTCAACCAAAGTATATTCACAGGCATGCATGAATGCATGCATGCGTTCGCCGACAAAAGTGTTTATGTGTTTGTATTGTCGTTTTGTTATAATGCGTGCATTTTTGTGCGATTTTATTCAATACCATTCACTTGGCCAGGATTTAATAAGAAGCCACATAATCAAACTCCATCTAACCCAACCCCATCGTCACATAATCAACCTAGTGGCTCGTTGGCTAGTTGGTTGGTTGGCTGATTACCGGCGTCTCGCATGTTTCTTTTTTCCTTTTTTTCTTCCTCCTGTTTTTCATCTTCTATTTTCAATATATAACCATTTGCTATATCACACGATTTCCTTTCATCATTATGTTGGTTAGTCGACTTTTGTATGCAGTTCCTCAACTTTTTCTTGCCTTTTGTTTTTGATTTTCTTCTCATGTCAAAATGCAAAAAATTCGTTTACAATGCATTGACGCTTAGGATGTTCAAGTATTTGGGAATTGAGTTAACGTTGTGGACAGTTCGCAAAGTTATTTAAAATACGCTCGATATAAAATGATGACGGGTTCGTTTGGTTTTCGTCCTAATTTACTGCAAATATTTATTTATTATTAACATTAATAAATAAATATGGAAAATATGAAATGCGTGGAAAAAATGAGCAGAAAAGTCAAGAGAATACGTTTTCCCAGACATAACCTGTGGTTGATGCTTTCCCGCTTACTATACTGTCATAGATGATACACCTCTTAGTGTCTTGTTTTCTCCACCGGCAGCATACAATTTATGAAATATACAAATATTTAGTTAGGAATGTTCAATTTATTTATAAAAAGAGAATAGAACGAAGGATTTCTTTTTTCAAATTATCTTACGAGACCGTCACAAACCTCAGGAATAATAATTATGGATTTAGTTGTTGTTTATCAAGGCTGTCGAAGGTGTAATAAAAGTATTAGAATATCACATAGGATTTCGCTCCTTTCTTTTGCATACTGTCATATAAGTTTCAAGCACTTTTTACTGTGATATTTCTGTAAATTGCATGAAATCATTTGTTTAATCCAAAGCAATGGAGAAATTGATCGGTCCCTAGTACTCATTTGCGAGCTCCTAAGTGCACACAACATGCTTCTTTATATATAATATATGAAAGGTGATCAACTTTTGATATTGCGCTGTATAAATTTTGTCGTGAATATAACAACTATCGCGGACGCGAATATTGATAAAGAAGGGAATATAAATTAACACGATCTGCCATTCTATTCATCCATTACTACAATCGTTTCGTTGGAGTCTAATCAGTCCCCAGTCATAGTCTTTGCGATCGGTACTTTACTCACAATATATATCCGCTATAGATCAACGGGGCAGTTTCAAGCGCTTTAATTCTTAATTGCAATAAATGGTTGATAGCCACATTGATATACCCCCAGACGAAGTTCGGAATTGTTATTTTTTCTTTTTCTCTTGCACTTGCTTGAATCATATGTCGATCATTGAATGAAGGACGAAGTTTGTGCGACATTCGAAAAACATTTTGCTGTCTCGCTGTAGTTAGTTTTAACTCATCTCTGACTTATTTGTGACAACTGTAAGGATCGTATATAAAATTCTAGTAATACCGAGAAAAGTTTATGAAAATTATAGCAACGTTTTCCGTTGAGTTTATGAAATTTTCTTGTTCTTTACACATATAGAAGCATAAGCTAAGATGACTTAGAGCTGGAGATAAAAACCTACTTTATCATTGGTTCAATCAATTTACGACTGAATTGGAAGATTTTCATCACGAACTTTGACAAAATACTGATTAATATTTAATACAAAATTGAATGCAGCTTCTTTGCTCAACACAATCACACATTGTAAAAAATGACGCTTATAATGTGAGATTGGACACGTCTGTCACAGTGCGACTAATTTAGAAAGAAATATTTCTGATATTCGATATATCCGCGGAATTTAATTTGAATATTGCTCTTACTTTTTGAATTTAATTATTAAAAAAAAACGAAAAATATTTTTGAGAAATGTAAGCAAATGGCAACACCGGAGCTATCCTTACAAGATATCTGTAAATCAAGACGCTCTGAACCAAGCAGTGTAATTGATGCGCACTTTTAGTTAAAAAATGGAAACAAAGTCATTTAACTTACATGTCCATAACTAGAAAAGTGCGTAAGATTTTTTTGGAAATATTCATTTTTGCCCTAAAAAATCTACACTTTTTTAACAAATAATGTTAAAAATGAATTTGATGAAAATTCCCCCGTTCGCCTGTTTATGTTTTCAACGAGAATGCTATTTATGAATATATTGAAGAAAAGACCGAAAATTGCCAGAGTTGAGCCGCGTGCCGGTTTTAAAATACGTGTTTGGAGAAAACGCGTTTAAAATTTTGAAATATATAATGGACGTCTTTTACTATTAAACATAATAAATTAATCCGCAAATGGAAGACCATAAGATAATCTCTCAAATTTGAAATATTATTTCTCACTATCTTTCCTCCAAGCTTTTATACAAGGGAATTTCTTCTGACTTTTTTAGTGCTGCACCTTTCAAATAGAGAATTGCACGTTTTACACTTTACGTATCGCGAAATGACGACGAAAACGCCAACAATACATATAATTATACTTATAATTAACATCAATATTATTAGCATTGAAAACTTCATCGCAAAGTTTTATTTTATCGACAAAACCTTATATTTATTCAACGGCCGTCTCTTTGAAGCTGCACATAGCAAATTTATTTGGAAATGTTTTGAAATAAACGCTTTTTAAAGTCGTCTATTTACATACTAGAGAAGCTAGATGTGTTTGTAAAGCAGATAAGGTAAGTAAGTTGTTGACAAGAATTTATTTCACACATTTAGTCTTCTTATAACTTGAGAAACAACTCGAAATGTTGAGGAACAAATTTCTTTGAGGCATTGAACTTTTTTGCCGATATTTTAGAAGGATAAAAGCATCTATTAAGCCAGTAAAAAAAAAATAATAACAATGATAAAAAAATCTGCTTTCCTGAAAAATTCACATTGACCTTCCAATTTAAGGTAATTTTGTTATTAATATCTCCTAAGAGGCCTATGTGTCGCAGCTTATCGCTAAAAATATGTTCCAACGTGATGTCGCTTAGTTTACAATTTGCAGGAATTTCTGGATAAAATGAAATAAGGACTTCGCCGTTTGGTTAAAAGTCTCCAAGTCTCAGACATCAATTATGTCTACCTTTTGCTGCTTTCATCAAAAATACCCCTAGCCTTGTTTGCAAACAATGCGGAAGTAAAAAAAATTCACAAAAACTTTAAAATTACAGCAAGCTTTTCACTGTTCCATCACAAACCTTTTGTGAAAATGATCTCAGTGGAAAAATTAATAATAATAAGTAAATAAAGGAGCTGCTTTCGCGTACTTACCCAAAATAATGATTGGTCGTAAGACGAAAAAAATGGTTTCGTCAATTTTCATCTACTCACCATAGAAATTATAATTAAAGGTTGACCGTTCTTACTTTATGTCAAAGGATCATAAAGTCAATGAAACGAGACCGAGTGTCACAAGATACAAGAAAAATGTTTCCGATTTTGTTCACTTAAAAATAGATATGAAATAATTTTTGCAAAAATTGATATGATTTTCTTTTAGAAAATTTTTTATGGCCCCCAACACGCTAACAATGCTTTGCTCGCTTCCATTCTGAAAATTTTATTGTTGAGGATGCACTTCGCTCTAATAGAACAATCGCTGCAGAAGTCGATATAACTGTAGAGAGTCGACGTACAAGCAGGCATAACTAAGTCTAAGGAATTAAATATCTTTCTTAAAATAAGTTTAACCGATTTGTGTAATTCGCGTAAATATAAAAAAGAACTCGATGTTTGGGTGTCGCATGACTAGCTGATCAAACACCTAATTGATCGGAATTCGATCGAATCGTTAATAAAACCACGCAAAATCGATTCATTTTCGAAGCTAATTATTACTGGCGATGAGAAATGAGTAAAATATTTGGTAAACCGAGTTGTTTTAAATTTAATGATTACCGCTTCCAACAAAAAAAGCCACAATAGGGATCGGAAAGAAAGACATCATCTCTTTGATGGTCAGGTTGGACCCCATAGCCCTAAAATTGCTTCAACTGACTACAATTTATTTCGTTGCAAATGCTCCTTGAGAGTCTAGAATGGGCTTTTAACGATTTTTACTTTTCTAAGTTTTTCTCCAATAATCCGTAGAAGTTCTCCACCGACTATTACCCGGAAGAAAGCATAAGTTCATAGACAATAACTGCCATTATGTACTTGAATCAAACTCATTTTGAATAAAGAAACATTTAATAAAAAACAAGTAAGAACATTATAGTCTGGCAAGGCCGACCACTAAGTACCCTGCACCCATTCGCCAAGTACAATTATTCCCTCATTTTGATAGTAATAAATCAAAACTTGCACATTATCTTCATGCAAATACATATTTTACATGAAAGTCTACATATTGGAGGATGTCCAAAAAATCATATGACGTGATCCAAATTTAGCAAACCTAATTTACTACCTAAACATTTTATTGTTTTTTCTGCTCTCGTCATAGAAAGCTAAAAATTGTACTGTCTCTAAAGGCTTGCTTTTCATGACAACCCTTATATATGCAAGGAACTAAAAAATAGACCTATGTGATCCAAATTCCCTACCGTTAAGTTTTGTGCTAAATAGCTACTATGGATCTGTTATCCCTATAAAATATTGAAAATTTAACCATTTTCTGAAGAGCTCACTGTTCCTTAGAAGTACCTATATAAAGTGGGGTCCAAGAAGTACAGCTTTTTTAGTTTTATTATAGAACATTAACAATTAGTCTTTTTTGGCATATAAGAGTTCACATTTCAGAAGAATCCTTATATATGGTGGTGCCCGGAAAATAGACCTGTGGTTCAAATTTGGTAGAGATAAGTTTTGTATTAATTTACTATTATGGACCAATTTTGGCCATGAAATATTGAAAATTAGACATCTTTTACAATACGAAGGCTTAGTGTTCGTAAGAACGGTTATATGAGAACTGGTTTAAAAAAATTACGTCTGCCGAACCAAATTTTTCATACTAATTTAGAATGTCAATATACTGGTTCTTCCACTGGTCTTTCCACCGACTTTTAAAAATAAGACGTTATATGGGGAGTGTCCGGAAAAGTGGGCCGATTCGAACCATTTTCGAAAGCTTTCGCCCTTGGGCCAAAGCACGACAGTGTATGAAATTTCACCATAATATCTCACCAACTGCGGCCAGTAGGCTGAATATATACTTACATTGATCGACATCAGATGGACAGGCGGACATCCAAATTTAGAATCTGCATCGATCATGTCTATTTTAAGTTTTTCTGGGTGTTAAAAACATCCGCATAACGATGACGTATGCATGGTGTACGGTGTAATGATAGAAAAGCTCTCAAAATTTTTTTCGTATTCTCTTATAATACGAACAAAAAAGGAGGAAACTTTAAAAAACTACAATCTTCCAGAAAGAAATAATATTTCAGACTACTGCTATATATTTATTTATTTATTTATTTATTTTTTATTAACAATTAACACTTATTCGCAACAGATACGTTATAAGCAAAAGTAAGCATTAAATTCAGAACATCAGTTCAATACAAATCAAATATAATACATATATAAAACAATAGAGCAAAAAAACAAAAATTTATATATATAACAATAATAAAGAAAATGTAATAAACATGATTGAAGAAATATGGATGTATAATGTATAATGTATAATATAAATATATAATGTATAAATGTATAATCATCAATGAATAATTATGTGGCAGCTAATCGCAGAGTATAGAACTTTTTATAAACTTTAACGAATTAACTGAAGTATCGAATTTGTGAGAATTATCATTAAAAAGTTTACAAAGCACACGCTGATAATTAGTACGGCAATGCAACAACTTTAGCGGAACATAGTGTCTTACAGGAACATTAAAATCCAAATGTCCAAGCAAAGCTGAAGAGCAAATATCTCCTCTTATTAATTTAACCATAAATATTGTACCTAGTAGCTCACGTCTTTTCTTTAAAGTAGGTAAATCAATAAGCTTCAATCTATTTACAGAAGGAGGTAGGGGGAGATGAGAATACCAGCCAAGGCCTAGTAAAGCAAATGATAAAAAGTTACGTTGGACGGATTCAATCAGATCAATGTGGCTACTTATAATAGGGTGACCAGACAATGCAACAATACTCTAATGTAGGTCTCACTAACGATGTATATAAACGTTTCGTAATATATGGGTCACAAAACTCTTTAGACCAACGCTTCATGAACCCCAAAAGCGCTTTGGCTTTGTTAACTGATTTATCTAAATGTAAGTTGAATCTCAAACGGGGATCAAAAATAACCCCAAGGTCATTAATAGACGGCACATTTTCTAATAAATGGCTGCCAAAATAATAATTGGATGGGAATATAACCGACAAAGAGAATGACATTTTTTTGCACTTTTTTAAATTCAAAGACATTCCATTTCCAAAGCACCACAACTGAAAAGCATTCAAATCAAATTGAAGGACACCAGCGTCATTAGCCGGGCAAAACAAGTAAAACAGTTTGACATCATCGGCGTACATTAAAACAGACGAATTACTAATACACTTAAGAAGGTCATTAATAAATAAAACAAATAACAAGGGCCCAAGATGACTGCCCTGAGGAACACCAGATGTAACTGAAATTGAACGCGAGTAGGTTGAGTTAAAGGACACCGCCTGAGTACGACCTGTGTGATAAGACTGAAACCAGCAAACCAAATTATACATATATAGATAGATAGATGTGTGTGCATATATCTTGTTTCAAATGGAAATTAATCACTTTGTATAATTTATACTTTAAAGTTACCAATAATAACCAGTAGGCCAGCCAGAGAAACATTTATATGCGTCTATACAGTAACAGTAACAGATTAAGAGAAATATAAAAAAGAAAACAATAAAGGGAAAACGTGTAAATACCTTTTGAGCTCAACACCTACTAAATTATAGGAATTAAATGCAAATCTTATCTAATCGAAACCTAAAGCGATATTTATGATTTACGTGTTTAGCTAATAAATGTCCACCAGAGAATAACTGGCATTGGATCGAATTTAAAAGGTTCTACTCTGTACTAAGCTGAGGGTAGAACAAATAGCAGATTTGTATTATACGCAAAAAACAACACACATATGTACATATGCATATGTATTATATTCGTAATACTCGTCCAAATCGGCAATTTAGATATAATTTCAATGTTTTTGCTACAAAAAATAGCCAAAAAATTGCTAGCAACTGTGTATATCTATGTATAAAAATGTGTGCATGTATATATATATATATGCATATGTGTGTAATAAAGTTGAAACATAAAAAGAGAAATAATAATAATAAACTCGTTCACAAAAATGTATCATTATCAAGCGGTTCTTTTTCAGGCAATAAGTAATAGTTGCAGTACAAAAGGTAGAGGGCATAAGCAGGAATGTGCAACGAGTCGCGCACACAGCTGTAAATGCGTTCATCAAGCTTCCTTGGCTTCTCCTGGTTATTATCAGCACGCAACTAAGTTTAAGTGTTATGGATTTGTTGTTGTTATATTTCTTTGAAACAAATTTTTTCCTTTTTTTGTGTTGTGTTTTTTTTTTGTCTTCTGTTAGTCTTTTTCTTTGTCAAGTTTAATGCTTTATTTTACGTTTTGAGTAAAGGTTTTTTTTTTTAAATTGTGTATAGATTTTGGGATCCTTATGACTCGTGGCTTGCAATTCTTGTTTGCACGTGTGTGCGTCTTTGCAAGTTGTTGTGCATTAAGTCTTTTTATAGGTTTTAACATTTGTTAGTATGATTGTGTGTAAGTTGTTATTATTGTTTCGCAGTGCTGTTGGAGTGTTAAATGCCAAAAGAATTTATCGCAGAAATTATGGCAGTTACGATATAAAAAACAACCGAGTCCCATCACAACCCATAAAAACAACAGCAATAATAAATAACTGTAGTGCTGTATGTAAGCAAATAAACATGAGAATATATCTACATTCATACATACATAATGCATACATATATATGCTTTTATGTACATACGTATATGCATTGAATTGCTTTTCCTTCACTCTTGGAATAAGGAATTATTTTGCTGTTTGAACAGCATTTAAACTTTCATGTGAAAGATTAGATTAGTTTGGCAACAAGCAAAAAAAAAAAAACGATTGCATATCAAAAAAAAAAAAAATTCGGGCCTCGTCTTTCTTCTTATTCGTTTTTGTTTTTCTTTGCATTCATATTATTATATTTTTCTTATATTTTCTTAACAACTCACGGCGCTATATGAAATCAATGACGGCTACCGCACTTTTTCTGTGTGCTTGTTTTTAGTGTTGATTTTCAGCGAAATACATACTCAATGTGCCCAAGTATGCCAGTAATAAAACGTCTTCGTGGGTTTTTTGTTGCGTTTTTAATCTCTGACAATCATTAGGAGTAATTTGATATGTGTATTGTATGCGTAGCTCAATTCATAGCAGGGAACAGACACTCACCATATATGCGGTATATGTATATATAACCGTATATATCTCGGTACAATACAATGTATTATTATACAGTAGGCCAATAATCTCCTCATAAGCAGTAGATGTGAAAAACTTTTTTATATTTCTATATAGCAACACACGTACTGTTACTACGTACTACCAGGTCCATAGTGCGCTGAAGGGCTATAAAAATTTACATATTTTACTTTATGCACCATATGCACCATTCGTAGTTGCGCTTTGCAATAATCGATATGATCATGAAACTTTTGCCGCAATTTATGTCAAGTGTAAGCAAAGTTGTGGAAAGCAAATCAAAAGATATAATTCGCTTGCATGCATATTTTAAACTTTTTAAGAAAACAATGTATGTATGCATCGATCACCACAAAATGATGAAATAATAAAGTATATTAAGTTTAGCAGATCTTTTATTATAGTTGTCAAACTAAGTAAACCTATAAACTGTGCATATTTTCGATGTACATAGGATCCTAAATTGACTTTATCCACTTCAAACTGTTTTTGTATGTTCTAAAATTAAAGAATATACTCAGTAAAAAAATGCACGAAACAGCGATAATCATCTCACGAGATAATTCATTTAAAGTAAGTTAACTGTCGAAATTAAGAATTGTGGGAAAAGATGTTTGAATTCTTCTCAAAGGTGGGAAATTCTACCATGAAGAGGAAATAAGCCAAGATACTTAATTGGAAGCATATCCAAAGGGTAGATTAGTCGTTTTCATCTTAAAAATTTCCCAAACAATCACACAAATGCTGGATTATAGCTTAGTAAAATTCGATAAAAAGGGACGCTGGAACATGCTGCGATAAAAGACAATGTCAAGAATCCACGCATCTATCATCAAACAGTATTTAACAATATATAGAGACACAACGACCTGAAAATAAACAAGTAAGAAAATTAAATTCGGTCGGGACCGAATCTTTTATACTCATTACCGTTTACCCCAAAAAAAGACAAAAGAAGTAAAAGAACAAAATTCTCATTTTACAATAGTGGAGTGGGCCCAGTGGATTTCTTCTATTTTCGACTTAAATGTTCTTGTCGTAGAGACATTTTCCATTCCCTTTGGAAAACACAGGTGTTCTCAGTTTACGAAGTGCTGTGGGCGTGTCCTTTGACCGATTTGGCCCAATTTCAATACCAACCTGCTTGCAAGAACTTCGAACGTTTCTGCCAAATTTGAAGTCGATAGCTTGATTTTTGCGGCCTGGAGAATGTTTACAACAAACCTTAGACAGACGGACAGACGGACATGCTTAAATCGATTTAGAATTTCATGAGTATCAAGACTAGATACACTTTGTAGGGCCTCTAATGCTCCCTTCTGGGCATTGCAAACGCTTTGACAAAATGAATATACCCCTCGTCCTTCGGTGAGGTCTATAAAAATTTCGATTTCGACATTTCTGGAGCTGTTACGAAAGGGCAATCTTAAGTGAATAAAATTTAACTAATAAACTGGCCCAGAAATTGAGAGAAGAATTTTTACAATTTATGGCAAGAATCACATAAACGCTAATGTACGTTGTGCGCTACATTCCACTACGAACTGCTGCCTACAGATAGGCTACCTACTTTTATTTGCTATTAAAAATCTCTAATTTTTAATGAAAATTAATTTTGTGATGGTAACTATTATATTTTGATTATCTTTTTAAATTTTATATTTCATCATAATCTTGAATTTTATACATATATTATATATATATATATACATATTTTTTATAAAAACTTCCTTTCTCGTTTACATGTATATTCTGAACGAAGTTTCGGTTATCATAAAATTTCACACCAAAAAACTTGGTTAGGATAAAATCCGATACACATTGTCTTAATCTACATTATTCCAAAGTAAAACACGGCTTGGTTATAACATAAAATGGATTTCGATACAGTACGGTAAACACTGCCTTGATTAATGGTATATCTAAGCCTAAATTATAATATTCTGCATTATATCTTAATTTAAATAAATGAATAAAAAGTTTCGTATAACACGGTTTTCATAGAGCACTATTTCAAAACGATGTTATATCAGAGAAGCCTACGTATAATGTGTTACGTAATATCACGCGCTTCAAATTAGATTTTCAAACAATCAATAATTGCTCACCTTTGATCCAAGCAAAAGTTATTATATTTGTGGTACCCGTTTTAATATTTCTCAAGGTCATAGCAAAACAATGTGCAACCAAAGGTTTAATTAAAATATTCATGTTTATATGTAAATTCCAATTCAATAAGCGAAATTTATTTTGCAATCTATGCATACTTCCTAAATAAGTAGATTGTAATAACTGTTTTCGAGGATTTATTGATCTGTTTTTCATTTTTCGAAAATTTTTTCGAAAAAAAAATGCACAACATAATACATAGATCCAATGAATTAAAGCAGCCAGAATAGAGCAGTAGGAAAGGCGTTATCCTTCATCACGACAATGCCAGACCACGCACATCCTTGGTGATTGTGCACATACTTCGAGAACTTCCTGACATGTTTTAATGCATCCAGCAGAACACTTTTCAAAGTGTAAAGTTGACCTACCAAACAGTTCGACTTTTCGTACCCAGAAATTTCAGATGTTCTACAGCGGAATTATAACCATTCCGCCAGAAAAGTAGTAAAAGCTTATCGATCTAAATGAAACATTTTTGATTTAATAAAGTTTATGTAAAATATAAAAAAAGGCTTCAATTGTGTTGGTAGGAGCCACCAATTTCTTGTCTGATTTACTATATACACAATTAAACGTAAGATACTCACAACCTATTAAACTCGTGACATTATTATTATGTAATCGCTCTAAGCTAAAACGTATGAAATGTGCAGACGAAAAATAGATGTGTTTGAAATCTTTATTGAGCGATATCTACGACATGTGCTTTTTCTAATCCGCTCGAACAATTCGTGCATCAATGATTGTTTTACAAAAACCGCAAATGGTGTACATTTAAGCCCATATTGCCAATTTTCAAAGTACCGCCAAGTTGATATATGAATAATTACGTATATATTTTAACAATATACTCGTCCTCATGATATATTTTATATTCTAATATCATAAACTAGTCTAAATATGTTAAGCTGTGGTTCAGTTACAACACGCTTTCCTTTAATTATACTGGACATAACAGCAATAAGTAAACAAATAACTCAAAATGGTTATCGTCACAAATGGCACACCATTAACAAGATAAGGAATACCACGGCCACTTAATGTGCTAACCCTAAGTTCCTTCCTTCACTATACCCCGTCAGCGTCGTGAAAGTCACGGTCAAAACATTTGCAGAAATTCGCCTCTATCATACCATTACAGCAGCCCAATGGATCCTTAAAAAATGTACTCATCTAGTTTGCTGACAAAATCTCACGATCAATAGACTGAACCAACTGCTTTGTCGATCCCCTTAGACAAAGAGTAGTTAATCTTACTTGCTAGTTTTTCTCCTACTTTTTAGTCTTAGAACCTGTTAGTACCTGTTTGTTTTAAATAAACAATAATAGTAATAATAATAATATATTTTCTTTAAGTATGCTCACTGTAATGTATCGCTTATCAGAAATTTCGTGCGACACAATCAGAAATTTAAGCTTGCCATGCAAATATTTTCTGAATCTCGTGAGCATTTTTAAATTTTTTTTTTATTTTTGAGAAGAAGCATTTTATCTTAGCACTCATTCACTTATTTGCGCTTGTGTATTTATGCTGAAAGGCACGTTATTTTCGAAAATTATTAACGTAAACACTTTTTATATCAAATTTTATTGGCGTATTGGATAAAAAAAGATCAGAAAAATGTAACATCAGAGAAAATAAAAAATAAAAGATCGCCACATCCTGAAGGCTTTGAAAATATTAAACTGAATCGTAATGCTTACTGTGACCATTTGCTACTATGATCTGGACCAAAATACAACGGAAAATTCTGCGTTTTTTATATATAGTGTTTTTTGTCGTAGCGGATATTGAAAACTGATTATCGACTAATTACACCTTTCCTAGTTAGAAAATATATGTTTGATAGTTAACGATCTTATCAGGACGGCTCTTACCATTTACGAAGCTGGGCTGACTGCACTGTCTTACTGATTTGAAATCCATTTATTCCGTTATATACCATCTTATTAATAAGCGTAAAATATTCTAACGAAAATTTTCTACTAATATTATCTATCTATTCTTATATATATGGCTTCTTGTCGCTTATGCAATTGCGATTGTCAGTAAAAGGAAACTTGCAATAAGATTGATTTGTTTTTAAGTTAATATTTTTCTAGTCTACAATTATCAAATTAAAGGAGAATTTCATTTTTCCTTTAGTTTTCAATTCGCTTAAGTTATTGGTACAAGGAACAAAAGCAAAAAAAACAAAACAAACCTAAATGAATGCGTTTACCGTAAACACCTAACTAACCTTATTTCTTTATTTACTTAACCGACTTTCAATGTTTGACGGTATCGTGGTTATTTTCTGATTTTCATTTACAATTTTTTTTTTTCGTTGCCCGTTTCAAGAAAAAAATAACCTTCCGAGTAAAAATCTTGAAAATAAGAAAAAACATCAGATACCATAAACAGAAACTTTCAACACACCATTTACTCGCTTATAATAACCCAGTCAGCTAGGCACGCAGGCAGCCAACCAGCCAGCTAGCTAGCCAGTCAAGCAAGCGAACAGAGTTCGGAGTCATTCAGTCAATATAGTTTCATTTTGAAGCGGTATCTGAAATCAGTACGAGTGATAAATTGAAAATTAATGAAGTGAAAATAGATGGAACGGATCGCAAATTGCGCCAAGCCAATAAAATATTTTGACATTTGGAGTTATCGTCTTAATCTGCTTCGATGACTTTTAAATGCAGCAACAAAAACAAAACAAAAACAAGAAAATAAAAAAAAAAAGACTAAACGTAACTTAAACCAAAGGAACGCAATTCTTACTATTCATCAGAGAAGCGTACGGGTTGTTTGATATTTGTTATTGTCTTTAGGTAAAAAGAGGAATGCTATAACAACACAGACACACCGATAGAGCAGCATAAACAGAAACCTTAACTCAAATGAAACGAAAAGGCTACGCATGAGCTATACTTTGTTTTCATTCAGGTATAAATAAGCGAACATATATGTATTCACATTTATTTTTGATATATACATATATAGATATATATATTTTTATATATATGTATAGATATATATATTTTTATATATATGTATAGATATATATATTTTTATACATATGTATAGATATATGTATATTTTATACGTACGTATAGATATATATATATTTTATATGTATATATATATATATAGATATATATTTTATATATATATGTAGATATTTATTTTACATATGTAGATATATATATTTTATATATATGTATATCTGTCGACTTGACCAACTTATTTCGTGTATGTTTGAAGCATACCGCCACTATATTTATTAATGTTGTTGTCGCTGCGAATGTTGTTCGATTTTTTGTCTTATTTTGCATGTATTTCCTTACGTTACTGTTTATTTTCAGTTACTTGGCGGTGGTATGGCTCAGTCTGTTATGGCACCGTTGACTAGCAGTGCCCCCTCGCCGCTGTCCGGCTCAAATGAGAATTCTTTAAGTCCATCAGGTGATTCGGTCGCTTCGATTTCCAATGGTCCCTTAAGTCCAGGTGCAATTTCGCAGACATCAACTAACAATGCGGGCAGTATGCCATCAAACCCTTCAGCTTCTTTAATTACACCAGCAACAACAGTATCCGATGGTACATCAGCGACAACAGCAGTAGCAGCGGCAGCAGCGGCAACGGCAGCTGATGTGATGAATCCAACAAATACAGGTTCCTCGCCATCTTGCTGTGAAAACGGACGTCCGATTATGACAGATCCCGTCTCTGGCCAAACTGTATGCTCGTGTCAATATGATTCAGCTCGTTTAGCATTATCCAGTTACTCACGCATGCCTGCGACCAGTGTTGGTGTCTATGGGCCGCCATATCCCTCCACCGAACAGAATCCTTATCCTAGCATCAGTGTAGATAGTTCAGCGTTTTATACACCACTGGTAAGTCATTATTCATCTAAATACGATTATTAGTCAATTATCATTTATCTGACTGTAAAATAGTAAGAGAGACAGAGATAGAACGAACAGGAGATAATTAGACAAAGTGGGAGATGGTGATTGAGGGAAATAAGAAACGAGAGAGAGCAAGAGAGTGCATAGTTGCTGCCTTCCCTTCTCTAATTATCTTGTATATGTCAAACATTTAATTGAATTAGTTTAGTTATGTGTATGCAGATGAATAGTTGGTTGCTTGGTGGATGGGACAACGAGGCGCATGCGCATAAGCATTACTACGGTTATCATTATTTGTGTTATTCCCATTGCACAAACGTACACGCATTCATCAGCAAGCGTACGTACCAACGTGTGTATCGTATCGCCTGATATCGTATGGAAAATAGTGAAAATCCTTTTAGATGAAAATTGACAGTATGTTTAGATAGACCGGCAACCAACTGGCCAGCAACGGCCCACTTTGTTCCTTCTTTAACTGCATCATAATATTGCATGCATACATGCATACATCAAGCATGTGTATGCATTCAGTACACTTAACCAGGTAATGCTATATTTTTCAATTTTAACTTTGTATGCCTGTTCGTCATGGCAAAGACAAATGGCTTTTATTTGTATATCTATTTATATTTGTTATACTATTATTTTTATAATCTGAATTTATTTTTCTTTTTAGTTTGATAAAATTGACATTTATTCACTTGATAAAATTTTTTTCTGGCACAGCCTCGTATTAGAACCATTTGTGACTTAATTATGATATTATAAATAGAATTCGTAATTGTAGTCAATTATTAATTATGAGCCAATGGGAGAGAATAAATACACAAATACACAATAGCTGCTTTAAGTAACTTCGCTATATTGTATTGTGCTCTACATCTGGGAATTGATAATCAGAATCCCCATTCTTGATCAGTGTGTATTTAATTGAATTAAACTAAATTCAGTTCCTTAACACCTTAACAACGTTAGCAATTTCAGGCAATTTAAGTGAAGAAGTCTATCAATAATTCTTCCGAATAATTTTTTGCTAAATAAGCGATAAAAGTTGATACAAAAATTTTAAATAAAATATAATCTTTCAGTTAGATTGATCGTAACCTGAAACTAAAAAATGTTTTGAGTAACTCCTTTTAAGACCACATCATTTATTGTATTCGTGTACACGAAGGTGGGCGTTGCGTAGCAAAGACTTCGTTGTCTCTATGCCAGAAATAATCTTTTCTCTCCGTATTATTGGCTAATATTAGATTATTGAAATTCAAAATTTTATCCACAAATTTTGGCCAAGCTGCATACCATACACCAGAATTCCGTTTTCATATTTACATATTAAAATATTTAGTTTTGGAAGAGATTTTGGATATTTAGCATCGTATAGAGTTTACAAGGTTATTGGTTTAACAAACTAACATCTTTGAAATGTTTCTCTGTTTTTCACAAACGCAATTTGTACATGAATGGTCGTTAAACTAGTGAATCCATAAACCGACTTTGCTAAAGGTCAGAATATCACGCTTAACCTAAAGGAAAGTCGGAAATATACAAAAATTTCAAACTACTTTGTTATGTGTGTGTGTTTTTGGAAATTAGAACTTTAGAGGGCTTCGATTTGATATCTGCGAAAGAGCGATTCTTATGGACGCAAGAGTTATTTCGCCACTTGATCTGTGATCACCAACTAAGGACATGTAAGCGACGATTCAATGTTTTCTTCCAATTTTTCATATAGTCAACATTCTAAAAAGTGAGGGCAGACCGAGTGGATTCAATCGATTTATCACGCCTTTCGATCATTATCTGCTATGGGCATATGGATCGAAAAACGGGTAACTTTAAATCCATATGATGATCAATAGTATACATATGATACATTATGAGGTCTGTGGGAATAGAGAACGGCATGTCTTGTAAATCTCCGTGGATAGTGAATTATTACCGTCAAGTACTTATCGATCAAAAAAACTTAAAAATAAAAATTATGTAATTTTTTAATAAACATGTATTAACTTGAAAATTAAGAGGTCTTCATAGTCTTAGGTGTCGAGAATCTAAGCTTGACTTTCTTATTTTGTTTTATAGATTGTACTAAGTTTTAACCATTTTTTTTTTAAATTTTCCAGAGCAATCCTTATAGTTTAAAAGAAAATTCTAGTGGCAGTGATATGACTGCCTGGACTTCAGCCGGATTACAGCCAACTCCCAGTTATTATTCGTATGATCCGACATTCGCTTACGGGTAAGTTGATCGACAATAGAGTTAAAAATTTTATAAAACTAATTTAAATTCACATATATGAAATGCATATCGAGCTGACATCAATAACTTTAAAAAGGAAGAATAAGAAACGTCGCAAGGACAAACAACTAAATAAAATAAAAAAATTTTTATGACCAACTTAGGATTTGTTGCTTAATCTAAAACTCGTCGTGGTTTTGCTTGAATTGTAATGTTACCCTGCGGCAGATCGTTTTCATTCTTTTTTTTTTTTTTTTTTTGATGTGCAATGCAATGGGCCACCACCTTCTTATTCTTTCCTTCTATTTCTTCTTCGGTCTGTCTGCCTGTCTTTCTTTCTGTTTCATTTAGATAGCCCCAAGTAAATAAAATGCTCCTTTGAAATGCAGCTTAAAGCAGAAAAATCTTTTCGTTTGGTTTAATGGTTCACTCCGGGGATTTGTCTTCATTGGTTTTGTTGTTATTGTCCTTGTCGTTGTTGTTGTTTTTGTTGCGTTTTCTTCACACATTTCACACTCAACAAGTGCTCAAGATAAGCAGTATATACAGTAAGAAAAGAGTTCTTGGATATATAGAAAAGAAATAAAAAATTTATTTGCAAATTTCAATTTTGAAGCAAAAAAAATAGTAAAAACAAAAATAAGAAATAAACTAAACTGTGTGCATAAAATGAATGAAGTAATGAAAAAACGGAACGAAGATTTTTAATATTTAATCGGATAACATTTATCATGATTTGCATTAGAATTTATTTAAAAAATTAAAATTAATATCTAAATCGACCAGATTCTAATTAAATAGATCCCATAAAATATTATTAAAAGTCAATGTTATATCTTTTTTAGAAAAACTATTGTCGAAAAAGAACTGTATCATAAGTAAGTAAGTAAGTAAAAATATATTTAGAAATTTTTAAAAAGAAGAAAATGAGCCTTCGAATAACAAGATGGAGGAATGGCCAGTCGTTGCGATGATTATCGCGATAAAGAATGCATGGAAACCTTTGCGATTTTCAATCACCCGTCTGCTCATCCAGTCCGTTGTTATCCTACACTTAGGCCAAGGGTACATAGGCTTTTAGGTGGTGCTTTTCTTGATGATCTCAACTACCTATACTACACTGTACTAATGTCAGGGCTATAAGCAAATTTTTTGGGTCCTGTAACTCTTATTACCCATCTGTTCCAAACTTAAGCGTCTATACATGTCCACGATACTTATGAACCGATTTTTACCCTTAAGTTTGCCATGCGGTTAGGCGATCTTCTACGTCAAGCTAAGTTCTAATACTGAAATATAAACGTGTCATAGGCATAAGTATCCAACGTATTTTTCATCAATGTGAGTATCTAAAACGACTCAAGTCGCTCTTCATCTTTCCGAAACTTCTCCGATTATCGAAAATTGATTATTAGGCTAACTAGTAAATCTAATTCGTAAACAGACGTAATCCACCCATAATCAAAGACGACCGTTTTATACTAAAAGACTTAATTTGTACACGGAAAAGAAGAAAAATTCACGTAATTGTAATTTGCGATCTATTATAATCGATCTGAAGTATGACATATGTATTGGTTATAGCAACGTTAGCAGCACCAAGTAGTCGATAATACGTTACCGAAAATCCTTCATTCGCATTCGAATACAATTATAACGTCCTATGCTCCGTAACAGAGAATGTTGTGTTCTTGAGTTTCATAATGCCAAGAAGTTTGCGTCGGTTTCCAAGTGTCCGTTCGTCTAATGCTAGTCAGTCTGTCGCGAACATATATTGTTTCAATAGCCAAATAGCTGTATCTCGAACCGTATAGCAGATGTTAATTTAAAATTTGATGACTTGAATTTTGAACTCAAAAGGTTTCCATATGCAACTTAGAAATAGCTTCACTAGGCGAAAGAGTAATAAAAAGAGAATAATAACATGATCGTACTTTCAATAGCCGTAGATTAAGAGTTGTCAATTGTATGTTATGCTCGAAATAAGATTTTTAAATATTGCAATAGTTAAGATTGGCAGCATTTGTTTTAATTTTAATTTTTTTTCAATGGTCTTACAATTGCAGTTATGGCCCTTCGTACGACTTGGCTGCTCGTCGTAAAAATGCTACTCGAGAATCTACGGCCACTTTAAAAGCTTGGTTAAACGAACATAAAAAGAATCCCTATCCTACGAAAGGTGAAAAGATCATGTTGGCGATTATCACTAAAATGACGTTGACTCAGGTATCCACTTGGTTCGCCAATGCTCGACGGCGATTGAAAAAAGAGAATAAAATGACTTGGGAGCCGAAAAATAAAACAGACGATGACGACGATGCTATGCTATCGGATGATGATAAAGATTGCAGCAGTGCAGATATGGATAAAGTAGGTGGCACTATGTACTCCCAAATGCACAAAGGTGAGTACCACAATTTCTCATTTTTCTCACTCAAGGCGAACATATTCTGCTATATATCTAAAGTATCGCTTACGGTACTTAAAATTTATTTTTCTTTTTTAATAAGTATTACAACATTTTGCGTTATGTCATTAAATGAAAGAAAATTAAATTTCTTTAAAACGAAAAGTTCACTTCACAAAAATCAACTAAATAGTTTAAACACGTTGCATATGATGTTTTGGCTACAGACGTGCCAGTTTAAAATCTAAGGCTTAAGTTTTTATTTTTTGTGTGTTCTCATTCTTTACTAAGCGAAAGCCTAAAGATGAGAATAAAGTGTGCTTGCAAAGGCAGAGTAAAAATATAATATAATAAAAAAAGTAGAAACAGAAAATATAGTGGAATGCCGTCCTGTGTTTAAAATGGACTGTTTAAGGACTTTTTGATCTTTTGATTTTCTTTATTTTTTGTACTTATTTAACTACTATTATAACCGAGAAGCGTTTAACAAAACCTTGAAATCATTTTTTTTTTGCGAGTCTTGGGATCGCCAATAAAATCTTACATTGTTTTTGCTTTCTGTTGTGTTTTTCATTTGTTATAGATAATGATTTAATGAAAAATGACCAACAAAAGAATCATCAAAAAGATAACAACCACGATTTAAATGATGACAATAGTAAACCAGAAAATTTAAGTGCTACCACAGCTGCTTATAATATGACGCATGGCAATATCTATAATCCCTATCAGTCGACTCAGCATTTACAACATTCCTATGCTTATCAAACAGATCTGCAAAGCTACTCGATGGTTTATAATACAGCAACCGCCCCTAGAGATGATTGTGGCATACCGTTGCCAGCTAGTAAGCCGAAGATCTGGAGTTTAGCTGATACGGTGGCCTGTAAAACACCACCTCCTCATGGTATGTACGGTATTTCAAGTGCTGTTCATCATCAACAATCAACAACAACGCAAGCACAAGGTAACGGGCAAACACGTTCATTTTATGCTAATAATGGACAAATGAATCATACGGGAATACCTAATAATTCTACAGCCTTGACTCTGATGAGCAATTATGTGAATAACACAACATACGCCAGTCGTTTACCTAATAACAGTAATGGAGCTGATGGCAATTATGCTGCAGCAGGTTCTCAACCGCATGGCTATCATGGCAATATGAATGGCATGGCCAACATAATGCAAACCCAGCAGCAACACCTTCAACATCAACAGCAGCAGCAATATCAATGCAATACAATAAACCAAAGTCAGCAGCAACAGCAACAACAACAACAACACCCACATCAACGTTTGGGGTTCCCCGAAATACAACCGGATACACCGCCTCAGACACCACCCAATATGAAACCCGGCCAGAGCCTAAATTCTCTAATGCTTACAACACCTCATCATACAATCAACTATTTACATAGCAATCCAACAGCAGCAGCGGCAGCAGCAATAGCAACAGCAGCACATAACGTTAATGTTTCCTATACTAGTGATATGTCTACGACAGCAACTCAAAGTAGTAACGGAGCTGGCGGAGGAGAATGTTCTGTTGATAGAGCTCATAATATGGAAATGCGATAATTATGCAAATGAAGTGCGTATACTAATAATAACAAAAATAATAATTATAAAATAATTATAATAATTAAGGGAAATGTGCAAGAAAACCAAATAAATCGAAATAAATTAAAAATAAGAGAGAAATTAAAAGAAAAAGATCATTAAATTAAAAAAAAACGGTCAAAACATTTTTTCATCTTTGGATGAATTTTAGATACCTACCATCCCCATGAAGAACGACTTAAATGTAAATAAAATGTGAATAAATAAATATCGACTGGTGTTTTCCTTCTTCATTGATGCCGACAGTAATGAGATCAATTTAAGGTATGATTTCGATAAGTATGTCAATATAAATCCGTATACCATCGATAGTTATAGATAGCGGTAAATCATTCGATTTTTTTTCATATTTCTCTGTGGAACTGTGGATTTCAGTGAATCGTTAAAATATATCAATGAAGGTTCTTCTTTTTCGTTTTTTTAACCCTACTGGTTTTACAATTGACAATTTCAGGATCAAGAACGCCAAGAAACAGCTGGACAGCCTTAAAACAAAATAGGTTCTCATCTTATATGTATGACAGTTGGTGGGGTAAAGTGGTTCAATGGTGAGAGGTGACTATTATAAGCTATATAACAGAATTTTTATAACCTCTCATTCTATGATGATGGCTACATTGATATACATGATATTATATATATATGTATATATATATATTATATATATGTATATATTTATATATATAAATATACTAATACGCATGTACATACATTAGATAAATAAACTAACATACATAAACTACATAAACTAACATACATAAACTAACTTATAACACCCATTTAATAATTTAGTTTCGTGCATATAATGTCATATATAGCGTACGAAATTCGTATAACTACATACATGAAGATACGCACACAGCCATATACACACACGCACACACACACAAACATATATATTACATTTTGTTTGCAATTAATAAACACTTAATTCATAGTCTCGTCACAGTTCCCGGAACAGCTGCGTCTATGAATATTAATAAAAAATAAAAGCCCCTAACTTATAATATTTAATGAGTTATTTTATGTGAAACAATAATTCTGGCATATTAATAATTCATTTAGAAACAGGTAGAAGAAATAACTGTTAAAACCTCATTGCATTGATGCCCATCATTGCAAATTTGTTTTTCACGATCATACATGTATCCTTTACCTGTAGTAGGTAGTCGTCTGTCAAATACAATTTTCAACTCATCTCAGTCTCAATATAGATCTGAAATTATTTATTAAAATTTTTGTTAACCCATCAGCATTTCCACAGCAAAAGACGGACGAACGAATGGGCGAATGCATGAGCGGATGAACGAATGGTAACGTTCAAATCAGAAATATATATACTTTATGGATTTCTGATGCATATCTGTTTGTGTTAGAAACGAACAGTTTTTAATTTAAGCATGTTTACCGATTGCCGGCGGATCAGGCTCATTTTTTAACTTAATCTTGTAGTGGGTTATTTGTCTTTACGAGATTATTCCATACTATGACAAATCTAGCAACGATTAATCACCGAACAAATGGACAGACAGTTAGGAGTCTTACAATGATCAGTGTGTATACTTTACGGTCAAAAAACACTGATGACACTAATATAACATCCCCATAGTGAACATGTATTTGTTTGCATGCATGCGTGTGAAGCCGGGCGTATATATAACTGCTAAAAAAATGAATTCGTACATATATCTTATATATAATTTTTTATAGTAAAAACAATCTTTTTAAATTCGCACATTTTTCCCCACTCCCTTTTCTTTCCTTTTCCATAAAATTTTGCCTTATTATCTTGCTAAACAGTGACTTGTTTGCGTATAACACTTAATATAAAATAAAATAAAATAAAAAAAAACAAAAACTATAAAATTATTTTTTTTCCATATATAAATTTATTTTGCTTTTTTTCAACTTTATGACTTAATAATCATATGGCATGTAAGCAACATAGAAATTAGTAATTAAGCACTTAACTATATATATGTGTAAAAAAAGTGGAATAAAAACAAATAATTATCAAACAAAAAACATGAAAAAATTGTGTAAAAACATTTATTTTTATTATTAATTAGTAAGTAAATGCAATTTTAGTTGTTTTTTCCTTCATACTTATATGCCCCCCTCCCTTCCCCCCGTCCCCACGCCCCTTTATGACTCATTCTCTTTCTCTCTCTCTCTCTCTCTCTCCTATTTATCTTTATTTCTCTTTATGGACGTACCCACCACAACAACACAATTTTTTTTTATTGCCTCAGCTTCTAAAGCGGAAAAAAAATTTAAAATAAAAGTTAAAAACATAATGAAAAACAATAAAAATGCTACATGTAAAAATAAACAACAAATTATAATCTGTGATAATATTTAGAAAGAGTGTATAAAGCGATAATCTAATAAACATTATTATTAACATTTAACGCATTATTGTACGTAATTCAGACATTAAAACAGAAAATGTAAATAAATCCAAGAACTAAAGTAAAATTTAAATAAAAATGTATAACGCCATAACATATATATATATATGTATATTTAAAAGTAAATATATATAAAAATGTAATCTGAGAACCTGTGATTTGAATTTGCATTAACGGGGAATTTTATTTATTTGTTGCGCTAAAGTCACTAACTAAGGGACAATGCCAGTATTCTAATTTAATCAGCATTTATGTAACACCTAGATATGCCATCAAAGATTTCGTAAACCATATTATACGTATGGGGGCTAGTATAACGTACGTTAGAACTCGCCATTAACTAGTATGGCCTTGTTACATTTATTGAACCTTTTCTACTACCTACTGACCTAAATTAATATTGGCAGATGCCAACATTGGAATAGCCTTTGGGGTAAGGACACAAGTTGCTGGCTTGCAAAAAGAGACCATACCCTAATCCCGCTAACGCGCTACAATTAGCTTCTTTGTACTGCCGAGATATTTCCTTTTAAGAAAGGCATCAAGTCATAATCGGAAGTTTCAAGAAGACGCGGCAAAAATGGACATTTTTCCTTTTACTTTAAGATGCCAAGTTCTGACTGGAGATTAAGAAAAGAAGCCATAACTAATTTTATGACATAATATAGGAGGAAGAAGTTTAAAAGCCCTTGTAAAAATAATTTATATGTCGGTGATCAGCATGATATATTCGTAAGTCTATCTGTCTATGGAATAAGCTATTCTGAAACCAAAATTTGGTCCAGATAAACATGCACCACTTTAACTAATTAACTTCAAGTTAGTATTAAGTTCGCTTGCTATTAGCTAGCAATAATGTGTGAATTGAAGAATCTGCGCGGACGCACGTGTGCGTTAACTGTGCTGTAGGTATGCAATAAAATTTTCAGTTGATTTCTGTTATCTCCTGATATCATTCTGTTGTGATCACTTAATCAACTCACCAAGAATTTCCTGTCCCAAGATTTTGTAAAGCACTTTCGTCTCATGGTTTTCTTCTAGCTGACGTACATCTTTTCGTAAGTTTCTGAAGTTGAAAAATATCTTCATGCTTTAGTACATTCTTCTGAGAAAAAAAAGTTATAAATGCCGTTTTCCTATTTGTCAAAACGTTTGCAACGCCAAAAAGGAAGCTTCAGAGACCTCCCAAAGTATATAAATTGTTGATCAGCATCAAATTCTGAATAGATTTAACAATGTTTGTACGTTTGTCTGGCCGCCTGTATAATGTGTGTTGAAAACCATCTTCTGGCTGCAAAAGTGAAGCCGTCCATCCCAATTTGGTACGAAGATTAAAAGTTGTTATACGAAGATTGGTATGGAAAATGGGTCAAATCGGCGGAACGATACGCCTACAGTACTACGAAAAGCGAGGACCGCTTTGTTTTTCAAAACATTCATTACTTATATACTAGAGAAAATAATTCTACAAAAATTTCAAAATATGCTATAGGCGATGCTGTAGTACCTCCAAAAAAAATTATAAAAAAATTGGCTTAGCCTACTCAATTTTATAGTGTATCATAATTTCATTTTTTTTCGATATGTTTATAACGAGCAGATGCCAGTTGCAAAAACCCCATTAAATATATGAATTCTCCACCAGTTTCAAATTCGGAATGTACCTAAGCATGTCCGTCCGTTCAACTGTCCATCTGTCCGTCTCCGCAACCGCGTAGTATCTGTGGTACACATTCTCTCGTTTGCAAAAATGAGGATATCGTCTGCAAATTTGCAAGTGAATTTGAAAAAACACAAGCTTTTTAAAGAACAAGCCTACAACACGCCTACACACTTTTATAACAAGGACTGTGAACACTTTTGTTTTCCGTGTTTTTTGCCTCTTACCCATAAAGTACAGTACATACAATATATAAATTTCCACTTTTATTCTAAAAGTAGAAAAAACCAGCCGCGCCCATCCAGTATTATAGTGTACGAAAATTCAGTTCTTTTCTTCTTTTTAGGATCACGGTGATGGGTACAAAAGATTCGGTCACGATCAAATATAATTTTCTTATTTGTTTGAATTCTAACTAATTATGATTCCGATGATATGTCACGCCAATATTTTTTAGAGCTTATAGTTTATTGATCAAACTATATTGAGATTTTCGATAGAGTTTTTGATTTTTATAGTCGCCGCTGTAGTATGGATGTATATTCATTTTGGCGAAACGTTTGTAAAAGTCAAAATCAAGCGAAGGAGAAACGACAAAATGCATATATTTTTACTCTGTATGAAATTCTGAATCGATATAAGCATATATGCACATCAAGCTTACAAAAATTTGGATATCGATTTTCATTTCATTTAAAATAGTGGTAGTAGCAGTTCTTGTACACAGTGCAACGTAAGCTGAGAGCACTTCTTTTGCTCGGAATTTTTTGCCACTACTCGTAAACTACAATACTACAAATACAACGAAAGATATTTTCCCATTACATATTCTATGGCTGATACCGCAAGATCTGTACAATAATGGAAAAAATCGGCCTTGTCGACCCAATATATCGAAATTTCATTTTCATTGTGTTTTTGTGTTTATTTTAAGATAAAGTTGGTGGGTATACAGGTTTTTTTATAGTGGATCATCAGTAGATTTAATTTGAAATCTAATCGGCATTATATCGAACAGGTTGCAATTTGAATTTGAAATGAAAAGTAGGTGTGGTTGTTCTGCCCGTGGAGTATATATGGGTTGAAATAATTGTGATTCTTAAGAAAGACCAGTAGCCAACGCAAATGACAGTTAAAAATGACAACTTATAATTTTCTGACCTTATTTGGAAACAAAAACCAAAAGTACAGACAGTAACCAGCATATGGAGTAGCAGCAAGAGAAAAGAACAAAAAATCAAAAAAAAAAAAATGTCCAATTGAAACCCTTGTGGTAAACGTGAGAGAAGCAATAAAAATCATTGAAAAACCTTCAAGACAGAAAACAGACAAGTTGGATACTTATCGCATTGTCGGAATCTTTCTTTTTACATTAATCGTACAGAAACACAAATAAAACCACGCTCACACAAACCTATGTATATATATATATACATGTGTATATATATATACATGCATACATGCATAAATATATATATATATATATATGTGCATATGTATATATATATATATATATATATATATATATATATANTATATATATATATATATATATATATATATATATGCACAGATTTAAAGGTACGAGCTTGATTAGCAAAGTCTGGTCACATCACTTATGATCTAAAATGTTTAACGATTTAAATTACTACCTTTTCGAAGGGATCTTCTCAGCGGAGAAGATTTCAAAAAAAAACAAAAAAAAAACAAAAAAAGACATATTGCATATACACGTAAACAGACCGTACATAAATTCATTCATCAGTTGCAATAGTGGATTTGGCAATATCAAAAAAATTAAGGTAGGAGAGAAATATAAATAAAGGTAGAAACTATTGTCACACACATTAACATAAGGCTTCAGGCAAAAAGGAAATTAAAGAAAAAGAAATAAATGGTTATTTCAATTTTTAAATAAATTAATGATACTCAATTAATTTTATCCCAAGGAAAGGAATAAATAAAACAAAAAAAACAAGTCATTAAAAATATGCGCTGGAAAAAATGTCATTTAATGAGTATTTCAAAACTTTGTAATAATTCTTTCAAAATACAATATAGGAATCTTTAAGACTGCGTGCGTTACGCGGGCGTTCCTCAGTGGTTAATTTTATGGGCTAAAGGATTATCAATGAGTAGAATGAAAAGAAAATTTTTTTTCTAATTTGTCTTCATTTTTATACGAATTCGCTCGATCTGAAAAAAAGATTTAGATTTTTCTTTTTAAATAACTACTCCAGCGATATGTATATATATATTTAAAAAGATATGTATTTGAAAAGACATTTTATTTATTTGTTGAATCGTCGCGAGTAGCTGTGAATTTGATTTGCTGTTACCTTTGTTAAAATTTACTATTTTTGACTTCAAATTATATAAAAATTCTTGTTTGTGGTTTTGCTTTTTTTGTTTTGGAATTACGCAGATTGCTTATTTGTAAAACTTTTCGACATGTGTTTCATTTCCATTTGTATACGTGGCGTTAATTCACTGTCTGGTGTTTGTTACCGCCGTAAGCAAGATACTCAACAAGCCTTCCAGCTGATAGAGCCGATAATGCCACCAAGAAGAGTAGACCCTATGGTGTGCTATTGCTGTTGCAAGGATGGCTTATCTCACTGACCTGATCCGCATAAATAGTCGAGTAGGTAAGGCTCGCGCGTCGCTGTTTGCAAGTTCAAATCTCAAGTATGTTAGAGTTTACTCGATCGTAGGTACAGTGAGTGGCCAATGGGTAAAGGCGTAATACTTAGGCAATTGGGCAGGCACTCGCTCCCTAGCCTTTACCGTGTTGCACGAATAGAGGACATATGCTGCGGCTTACATCACTTAAAAAGGGAAAAGAAATCCTCTTTCATTCCTTTAGCTCTACTTGTGCAACGCAGACGACTCAAGGGATATATACAAGTAAAGGCGCGCCATTGATTTTTTCCTCAAATCAAACCGGTCATCTTTTTCTCTACAGGTTTTTCTTTCAATTGTTCTATGACTAATAATGCTATTATGAGGACAGGAAATTTTTTTATCAAAATTTCATTGGACCCCGCTAGTGAAATTTATTTATTTATCTCCAGTAAAATTTTCCTTCTTAGGATTTATTGAAACTTGAGCGTTTCAGCCGTTGGAAATTTGCTTTACCACATTGGCATGTTTTTAGAAATCATAGATAAAATCTAAAACTACAGATGATGTTTTAATTGCCACCACATACGTGTTTCCACTCTATTTATACGAATTTGTAATCATTTACATGAGTATTGGAAAATAAAAGTTTACTTCTAACGCGTTCCTACATTTCTTCTAACGCGAATGTTTGTATCAATATGAAACACATTACTTTTGGCCGCTATGCTATTTAGGTTTCTAAGCTCACACATGAACTTTGTCAAAATTCTGGTTTGACTTTAATTTACCGCGAATTTTTTCATGCCTCATTAACAGCTTGCAACGTACGGTTCTCAGTCTCGTTGTTTAATAAAGCTACTTTTTTTTTATCAAAGAGTTGCTTAGTTTGGGGCTTCTTCTTGGCTTTAATATCCAGTAATAATAGTGTAAATGTAATAAACTTAGCTGTTCCCATATCCATTCCGTTAAGGCAACTCTCACTTTGCAGTGTTCGTCCGCTGCGTTTCATAATAATGTGGATAAGAAAAACTAAAGAATATACAAAAAAGTGAGTCCCCGTGTGGTTACTATTCTGCTGTTGGGCATAGATTTACTTACCTCGATCACACAAGTCTTTTTTCCTTACGAACTTAAAATATTTCCACAAATTTCCGATATCTCTCATGATCATGAAATTTCGAAACTCTTAGCCAAATATTTTCAACTTTCAGTTTTACTCCTTATAGTTCCGATTGGACTATAAACTGCCAACACTATACCAACTATTTTATTTCGATGTTTAATTTGAACATTACAGAGTATGGTCTATTACCAAATTTAAGATAATGAAGACATCGTTTTGGCCCGTTGGTCCTGGCGATAGTCCGTTATGTGTTCTCAAATCATAAACTATTGAACTCTTTTATGTCTTTAGCGTTTCCCAAGAAATTAATCTTTTTCCGTTCTATTGAAAAAGCAGATTTTTCATTCCATTGCACAAAATTGGAAGTCAACATCTAGTTGGGGAATTGCCAAGTTGAGTGAGTATTCTATCAAAATTATTTGAACGAATCGTTATTCAATGATTACTTTACGCTATCAAGTCATCAATTTCTCCATTGCAGTATACTTTTCTATAAAAAGAGGTCAACCGTATTAAAGTTTTCAGGAATTTCCTATCATGTTTCATGGCATTTTCTAGCAGCTCTCTTCTAATAATTTATTTCATTTTAAGTACTGTTCACCGCTTGGTAGACAATTAAACTTGAAAAGTAAAAATAGCAATTATTTACGCTAATCATAAATGAAACAAATTATTGAAATCTGTAATATTCATGGAGTGTGCAGTGTAAGGTATAAAATGTTTAAAACATACAATTTTTGCTGTTGCCATAGATATTCGATAGAATAGCTGATTGATTTTTAAACTTTGCTCCTCCGGCTTCGCGCTTAATGAGATACATAAGTTCTTGTCTTCTTTATAGAATTGCTAATTGTTCTTCATAGATTGTTAATAGCAATGTTTAACTCGATCCTCTCCGCGAATTTTTCTATAATGACAGGCATGTCTCAAGACCGCGATTTAGTACCTATCCTATTTGCTTGTACATTAATTGTTTGCCCTAAGCTAATGATATATTAAACCGATATTTTTTTTATTTTATATGATTCGTTAACAAATTTCATATATTTGCTGTTATCGGTTACCAAGCGTTTGTGTATTTTCGTTGGTTTTTTGTTACCCTTTTTCGAGTGTACTCTTGAGGTAAATGTAAAAATGCTTGTCGTTTTTTTTTCTCTTTTATTTGCTTATGAATGTGGGTTTTTAATAGCTTATAATAAAAGGATTAATATACGTCTTAATTCATCTACTATTAGCCTATGGTTTTTGAACGTCGTAAGTAACTAACTAAATAAATGAATGAAAAGTGATTTCATTTATACGAATTTAAGTCGCAATTTTATTGTCACCATCAAGAGTGTGAGTACTGAAATACGTAACTACAAGCCTACTATTTACATTGATCTTTAAAATACTACTTTCCCGATATAACAGTGCATTAAATATTAAGATTAAGTTAGATATTTAAATAATTTTGGCTGTTTACGACTTAAGTATACATGTGTACACATAAGATTAGTGTAAAATGATTAATTAATGCTAAGCATGCTCGTGTTCATTTGCGGTGTAGTCTGTTTTCGCAGATCGCATGAAGTTAAAAACTGAGCACTTACTCGATTATCGTAGCACATGTTTGAGAATAGATGATATGTGCGGAGATCAGCATAACCAACATTTTTACAGAGGTCAACTGTAAAATATAGCAAGATAATCGTTAATAATCGATAGGTGTCAAAAGTACAATTAATATGAGATCGTCAAATTATTCCTATATATTTTTTAACTTCATAAAGTCCATTTTTTTTTAGGTTCCAACAAAAAATCACATCTCATTGTTTACAGCACTGTTGCGTGACGTATAGAAATTGTTAAAGCTTATCACGATAATAAGAAGCTCATTATACACATTTTATGTATTTGGATTGAAGTTCATTTTTAGTTGAACTGGACCGTAATTGAGGAAAGTGATCGATTTGTAGTAAGAAAAAGCTGTTCTGTAGTAAGAAAAATGCGGTTTTTGAAATTTTTCGATTTTTCTTGAAAATATCGATTGCGGGAAGAAAAAAATCAATGACACACAGCATTCGATTCAAGTCGAACATAGCTTTGTGTATACGTTTTATATAGTTTACTGATATCGCTTGTGCTTGAGCAGTTCATTCGAATATGTTAATCCTGATTAAGCTATAATGACATTGGAGAGCTCACCAATAGGAAGATAATATCTCCTCTTTTTCCTCAACTTTTATAATTTTCTGTAATCCAATACACAGTGGACGGATGGAAAGATCTATTCCGATTTTTATCAACTGATTATAAATAAGCTGAATGAGTGCCTGAATGACGCAATGGTAACGATTGCAACGCTTTACCTTCCGACGACGGAAAACCACCGTAGACATCGATAGTATCAGAAGTCGTCTATTTGCAAACGTCCTCACTAAGCAATCCGTTACTATGAGGGTCCAGATTGTTCACAGATATGTGGGTTAGAAGTAGTAGTGCGATTGGGTGTCTTGAGTTGGTGGTTTGAAAGTTTCTCTTGCACATTTAAAATCCATAGGGCAAAAAGATATATGGAAAATACGAACGCAAGAACAACTATGACCAAAGGGGCGTAGTGTCCACAACCTTAAAGCATTATAGTCAGGACTATGGGTCGGGGATCAGGATGCCCGTCTCTATAAATCAACGAAGATCCTCACCGTTGAGTATGGCCTTCGCAGAATATCACTGCGGCTGTGGTTACTCCAAATTGCTTGGATGCTAAAATAATTATAGGTATTAGATAGGCCTTGCGTTGCTCAGAGGGGAGAGTTTGAATCATACAAAAATTTTCATATATAATATTGCAGCTAAGGTATAAGCTCTCTATGTGATGAACACTTTTGTTGCATTTAATGGGAAAAACCAATGGAGTTCGTCTGATTAAGCTATTATAGGCAAATGAAGACGTAAGTTTCGAAGGATATCTGTTGTAGCTTCATCGAACACGATAGTACATATAAAAAATACCAACATTTAAGAATACAATCTTTTAGCGCAGAAGAGAAGGCTTACCAATATCTAAAGAACCTAAAAGTGAGTCAAATCAGTTTCTTTAGTCAAACCTCTTCTTAAGGAGCATGGGTTTATTGTACTTATTAAGTTGGGTGTGTTGTTCAGTATTAATTTGTGCTATTTGGTTGCAGAAACTTTTTTCATTCCAAATTTTAAGTTACTCCAACTAGGGCTATTGCTTAGCCAACTAATTAAGAAGCACGACTAACTAGGGTTAAACTCTCAGTGCGGTAGATTGTACCTTAATTACGATTGTTGTTTGGTTGCAGCTACAGTTATAAAGGGATAACACCTGCTCTTTGCGCATTTATCTTCCAGGCTGCGGTCACTTCTTATTTCTCTGCCTCTATTTCCCCCACTTCTATATAATCTTTATCGTCTTACGCGTGTAAGGAACATGCCCTGAGAGATTGGCTACAATTGTAGAACTCGTGAAAAAGTCCTTAATTAAAAATTTTGGTCTTAATGTTTATGGATGCAGTTAATGGTTCGATACTGAAAGACGCTGAAAGGCTTTTTGATACAGCTGTAGCGCTCGTGCAACCGTCACTATTATAAACTTTAAATGTGAGACAGTTGAATAACGATATCCTCCATTAAATGGACCCGAAGTAAACTCATGTATAGCCATATGCATTGATATCCATTGTCTTTTATTCAATTTTTGCTTTTGTTTATTTTTGCATGTTAGCGATGATAACCCAACATTTTCAATTTTATTTGTCTTTTCTTTTATTTATTATTTTTTTCTTCAGTTTTTTGCCGTTTTGCTGTTACAAATTTTGTTTTATTGTTTATTTTGTGTGTCCTGTATGGAATCGTGTTAACAAACTTTAAAACATTTTGTCAACATTTTTGGCAATTAAATACAACATGTGTACATTTATTTGTTCACATACTCTCGTACATGGCTGACAACCATTTATTTCATTTTTCAGTGTGTTTGCCTTTTTATTATTATTATTGTTGTTGTTGTTGTTGTTGTTGTTGTTGTTATATATGTAGTTCATTCATTTAGTCACTTAGTCAGTCATATCATTCATTTATTCATCCATTCACTCATTCACTCATTCAGTCATTCATATCTGTTCTGCTATCTGCATGTGGTGGTAATTATTATTTGGTGTTTTCATGTTACGTATGTTGTCATTGTTGTTTCTGCACTTTCTCGTTCTGTTGACGATGTTAGTTTATGTACTCATTTGCGATACTCTTATGTGATATAGCTGTGCATTTATGTAAAATAGTTAGCTTTTTTCTTCTGCTAGCCAACCGTAGTGTGACTTCGTACGTACGTACGTACGTACGGGTATGATGAGGATGACTTTCTGCCAGTTATTATAATTTTATGCATATGTGTATATGTTTTATGCATATACGTATATGTGCAAGTATGTGTGTTCGCTGACTGTTTTTTTTCACACTGCGGCGAAAATGAAGAATTCGTAAGAACGCATAAACAGACAAACATCGCGCACAGATGAGCGGACGAACCATTTTCCTGAATGGTTGTCATAATTGCAGCAGCAGCATCAGAAGTGATTCGAAGAATCACACAAAACGTATATACGCAACATTAAATTTATGTGTGTTATGATGAAAAACGAGAGATATGTTTATATATTTGTATAATACATAAACACGTACACATACACACACACACACACACACACACACACCAGCAGGCTTGCATGCATGCACGCAACACTTTAGAGCAACGGATGTATAAGCATTCATACGAATGTACGCACATAAATAAAATGCGCGCGCGTGTGTATATATATGTGTCTGAACTTAATTCCGAAAAAAAGTAACCGCTCATTGCTCTTTAAGTGACTCCATAAAAATATTGTTTTATTCTTGTTGTTTATAAAGCGCCAGCTACTGGTATGCTTATGTGTGCGCATTGCGTACGTGGCCGTATGTATATCACCAACAGATACCTATTATGTATGTTCACAAAGTGCACTTATAGTCATACGTGCACGCCTACACGCACACATTTAAATACATCCGTCCCTGCATACATTTTATTATTGTATTGTGTACACTTACGTGAACACTTGTCAGTTGAATGTCAAAAATTTTGAATCAGATATTTAAGCATAATAATAAGTAGCAAATATGTATGTATATATGTAGGTAGCTATATATATATGTAGTTATGTGAATGTATTATTCACCTACGTGAGTCTACAGACGTAAAATTCTGTCCGCTTTTGTTTGTTTATATCATTCTGTTCGCTTATGGTTTAACGATGAAAATAATTCGTTTACTTCTAAATGAAAATGTTCAGCTATTAACTTATTGTTGTTTGTTTATAAGCTTTTTGACACTTGCGTTGGTTGCTTGTGCATTTTGTATTGTTGTATTTCGGGGATATAAAAATAAATATAAAAAAAAAAACAAAAATAAAAAAGAAAACAAAGAATTAACAACACAACAACCGTAACGACAATAACGGCAGCGACATCAACAACAACAATAGTGTTTTCGGTTAGTTTTGTTTAAGTTTTAGCCATGAAATGCCTTACAAAAGCGACGCGAACGGACAGATATGAACGGACGGCGGCACGGTGAAACGGGGCAGAAAACGCTGATAAACATTTGTAATGGTGTCCATGTACTATGGTTAAGTTCACACAGTGGTAATTTGTTGTAGAATTTGTTATGATGTTATTATTATTATTATTATTTGTTTTCCTCTTTTTTTGTTGGTAAATTCGTTTCTTGTTGTTGTTATGATTGCTGTTTATAAGTTGTTAATTATACTGTTGTTTATAAGTGGTTTTTTTATTCTCATCTATTCTCGTGACTTGAATCTCAGTAAAATTTTTTCTTGTTATATATATTTAAATGTTACGTAGTACAGCGATTAATAATTCCCAGGATTATTGTAATGCATAATCCGACGTTATTCATTAACGCGATCTCCTCTAAGTGGGATTCATTCAGTTCAATGCTTCACTAACGTTTGACACTTTGTCTGTATGGAGCTAGTTGTTAAAACACGCTACAGTTTTCGCAATAATCTCATCATTTGATGCCAATATTTTAATTTGATGGATACGCAATTTAAATTTTAATTCATGAAATTCGCTAGCGCTGCGAATCAGTAACGGATTGAGGTTCTTATATTAAGAATATAAAGGATATCCATTTTGAAAACAATTTGCCTACGCCTAAATTTTCATGAAATATAGTGAATACACTGTCTTTTGATATTTGTAGGATGTCAGCTACCATTTGAAGCTTCACGTTTCAATTACCGAGTTTAATCTTCAGAACTTTCTGGATGTTTGTAATCTTCTCTTTTTGGCGTCTATAGCGTACGATCTCGTTTAAAGGAAGCAAACGCGCGGCACATTGTTATTTTTAAAGGGGAAGAGATGCCAGAACCTTTTTCAGGTCAATGCTGAATTCGAATGATATTGTATCCGATCAAAAAGCAAAGTTTAATAAGCGCAAGAATTTTGAAATCTTTTATTAAGGACATCGTGGGTTCATACCTTCTGTAGATAGTATGGATTTTTTGTTTGCAAGTACGTCTTTGTATCGATCCCGGGACTTATTGACCGCCTTCTCTTATACATATGTATGTGCATACATATATATTTATATATATATATAAATAAATAATATATATATACATATATATATATATTTTTTTTTTTTTTTTTTTTTTTTTTTTACATATACACTTTTTTATATATTTAATTTTGCAGACATTTATATCACATACGATCAAAAGCGACTTGACACACTACATTTTAATCAAGCAATAAACGTAAAGACGTTTTGCAATTTGATGTGTAACCTAACGTTACGATGTTGTTCTTAGAATAATTCACTAAAAAAATTGAAATCTGCGTGGTTTTTTGTTGTGCTTTCTTCAGAAAATCCAATACTGTTACAGCATTTTGTCTCTCTTGATTTTCGAAAAAATTGTATAAAAATTTTCTTACCGGTAGGGCGTTCTCGTTTTGAATGTACTTTATAAGAATGTCGCTTTTAATCACTAACAAATTTCGAATTTTTTGAGAATTACATGGTTCAGTTTAGGGTTAAGCTCTTAGATTGCTTCGAGGGATCCGATCGTGAATGACATTTAATTTACTCTTTAAATCAACCAATAAGTAAAACCCTTAAGGAGACGCCGTACAAGCAAAATGTATAAAACGAATCTTCGAATATCCATTCGGTAAGCTAGTGCCTGCTTGATAGCCACGAAACGCAAACAACTTTGTGATTATTTCTCTCAATATGGGTGAAAGTAAATTTGGCGCTGTGACTAAACACTGCTTTTGAAAGGTGTAGCAGCAAAAAACGAAAAAAAAAACTAAAGAAATGTTCGGCAACCATTATGATAATATGATTAAATGTTGGCTGATTGATTTCAAACCTCCTGAGAGCGCAAATGATGAAAATCTTTTAAATCGCCCAAGTTATAAAAATCTGGGATATAATATTGGACGACTTCAAATTAAAAGTGAGCGAGCAGGCTGCAGACGTTAACACCTCATATGGATCTGTGCTTAGTTGGATTGTAATTGGAATTAATTGCATTTTTTCACAGCCAAGTTCGCCTTCAACGCGCACTATGTTCATATATTTGATAGCCAATATCGTAACGTTTGTATGGGCAACATTTTTTTTGACTCTAAGCAAAAGTAGTCGCTTGGTATTTTACCAAAAGGTGCATTCTCGGCATACTCTACTTCCATTATTAACGGAAAGGTAAAAATAGTTTTCAAGCAAGTAAAAAACTATGGGATGGTTATCGACAGATCGGAGAGAGTGGATAGAATGCTAGTACCAAAAGTGGTTTGCAAAATTTCGTTTAGGCGCTTTTGCATCACGTTCTGAAACGCCGGTAGGCTCTGATAAAGATAAAATAAAGACATTAGTTGATTAGTCGTGAGTTCACTGAGAGTCGAAATCTGTTGAATACTACTGTTCTTCAAAAAATATTTATATGCCATGAGGAAATCGCCTTGTGTTTTGGCCAAAACAAAGAAATTTTCCGCAACTTTCCGAATCGCCCAATATGAAAACTTCGTGTAAGCTGAGCGACTGCTGGCAATCGACAAAAAAACCATTGGTGCGAGTAGTTCCAAAAAGAACTTAGAGATTTTTTCAAGAGAAAATTGAAATATGGATTCATCATTACACTTCCGGATCAAGTAAAGAATCGAAAGAGCAAGGAGGGCTAAGTGACAGAGCGCCAAAGAAAATAGGGACGCTCACAGCAGTGGGAACGGTTGGGGTTAATATTTGAATGGGAAACCGATAGCTGCTTTGCATTGCTCGACAAATTATGTTATTTGGAAATACAGAACTTAAAGATACAAGAATGATAAAAGAACTTAAAAATTTTTGTAATCGATGTATTGAATTTAAGGGAGATTATATCCAGAAATGGAATTTAATTTTGTAAAATATGTCGTGTTTGGCTTATTAGGTAACCTTCTTGTTGGCCACTTTTGTACACATCGAAAAGGGTGACTGCAACAACTACTTAATGTCTTCCTTCCGACTTCCGACTTTACTGACATTTATTTTCCATTTTGCACCGTCCGTAACATCTGCCTTAAATCGCCCACGTCGCAAAATTACTACAACACTTTTGTAATATACGTAAACAAACCTACTCTCATACCTCGATAGTTATTACGATATCATGGCAACGAGAACAAGGCTCTGATATGAGCACAAGTAAGAAAATTACATTTGTCTTCAGATAATCATATTCAGTACTTTCCCACTTTAATAGAAGAAACACTTTCTCCTAAATTGTAAAAAAAAGAAAATCGAAACTTTTCTTTTTCTATCTTTGACTTTTAGACGACCCTTCGAATGCTAATCTGGTTCACCTATATTCTTCAGTTCAATCATAAGAAAACAAGTAAGCGGAATTATTTGTTTCTTGATTAAAAAAAAATTGAAATTTGAGAAAGTGATTGTAGGCTAGCATTTCAATTGAGAAAGATCTGTTCCCTTCTTAATTTTTTTTTTTTATTATTATAAAATTTTTGAAATACTCTTGTTTGAATCAAACGGTTGAAGAAGTTATTAAAAAAAATATTTCGTGGAATTTTTTAAAGAAAAAAAAGAGCACTCATAACGAGAGTAGAAAGACGAAACAGATTTTGTTTTGGTTGAAATATTTCAAAAAGTAAAAAATTATTTATGGAAAATTTTGTGGCATCAAATAAGCGTTTTTGTAAAGACATAATAAAATGCGATAAAATTAAGAGTAAAATACATGAACATGAATTTTCTTTCATTTCAGATACTAGGTCATGCCATTTTCATTTTGAACTACGCTACTTGCCCACATAAAGCTGCTCTTATTTCAACAATAAGACCAATAAACTAAGTGAATGAGGCCATGGAGACTGTGTGGTTTATTGGAGGAAGCCAATGCTGTAACATAACCCCAAAGTAAAAAGTCTAATAGAATTACATTACATAATGTTTGTAGAAAGCAAGCATAGGCATTTTTTAGAGATTACAGGGATGCTGAGCTCTTCTCATAATAAATTGTTCGTGGAACGAGATGTACGGTTTGTTGCAATACTTTGTTGAAGCCGCCTATTGTCCAAGTCGAAGTTATCTAATTTTCCATTGCCGATAAATGCAATGCCACTGTCAGCCCACAAACCACGCCCCAAAGATATTTTTGTACGCGTAATAGTCCTTTAAGAACATCAAATATATTTTCCTTACGGTATTTACGAAGTCATTTAACCAAATATTGCGGGTCGTAATTATCGTAACAAGTATTAACAATTTCTGAACACTGTACACTTATCTACATAATAGCAAGGTCGAAATGATAATTGAAAAAAAATTTGATCTAACTTTTTATCAAAATCGTGTCCTTTTTATGCTTTCTTTCGGAAGCACAAAGTGAATGATACCACACAAACGGAATATCAGAAAAAAAAAAAATGAAAATTAATCTAGATTTCAACCAAAAACTTTTGACGATTTATCAGTGAAAAAAAAGGAAATCGGTGACATTAGCATTAAAGTCAGTTCCAACATTCCGGAGTAAAGTAATTGAGACCAAACCTGCCTGAAATTACCTGAAAGCTCTTTCTTCACAAATAATATAGAATTGTTAACATCTATACTATGGAAATACAATGGTTGTGTTAATTACGCTTGAACATACCAACTATATGTTTAATTTAATGACAAGCTGAGTGTTTTGATCTAGAACCGTACTGAGATATACGAATTAAGTTGTAACTATTGAAAAATTCAATGCAATTTCTCGAAATCGTGAGAATGGGAATGGAGACGATATTAGTTTCTTTAAAAATAATTGGAGCATAGAAATATTCTCTGCAGAAATTAAATATTCCAAGTGTTCTAAGTATAATAGACGCCATATTGATCAGGGTTCACCAAGGGTTCGCACTTCAATGCGTTTTAAGAAGCAGTTGATTCAGTGCACTTTAGTGTAATGCAAATGTTTGCCGTCATGTCTTGGATAACACATTCATCAGACCCGCATTCCGTGTTTTATATAATCATGTTTAATATATAAGCTTTTTTTTATTTTCACAATAAAAAGTAAAATTAAAATTTTAATGTTATTTGCAAAAATTCGAATGTCTTCATAACCTAATATCCTATGGTCAACGCGAAACTTTTATTTAACTAAAATTTCAAAACGCTTTACAGCAAAAGCGTCTTTTAGATTACCACCCCTTTTACTTGTCAGGAACACGTCAAATGAAATAATTACTTCATTGTTTATAGTTCATTTTTAATATTTATTTAATCTACTTTGAAAGAACGAATGATGGAGAGAAGCCCGTAATTGTCAAGCATTTTTGTATATCATATGGATTACGAATGAAACAATAATCAAAAGTGGGGTTGCATAATGCTCCTGGTATTGCGGTATTCCTCTTATTAAGAGGCAATGCACATAAAATATTTTGCATATTTATTTTTTATATATAAAAATATTTTGATATAGTATTTCCATAAACGACGTAGAAAAATTGGAACGTTTTCAAATGTTTAGCGATACCGTTTCCTTTCCTGACTTTTGGCTCGCTGTTCTACAATTAGTTTTTGCAAAGGTCGTAAATTGTTCTAATATATAAAACCTGTCGAAATAACATTAAATTTTATTCGAACATATTTACAATTAAATATATAATTAAAAATTTGAAATAAACTGGCTTGGTTAATAAGCTTAGCACATTTTTCAAACATTAAAACTCAAATAATTTGTACCTTAAATCAAGCATTGTATATATAAAATATGTTAGCACAAACTAATGAACGCGTATAATGTGTTTTGAATCCTTTGTCAAGTCACCGGATCACTGCGTCGCAAAGCTAATAATGTCCCATTGGTTCAGCGTGACCATACCGGTCAATATCGGAAAATGGTAAAACTGGGGTTCGAATAGCCGTACCAACGACATATAATCCGTTCATATTTCAAGCAGAAGTCTATGCGGATTTCGTACATGCTTCCGAATGCTTAAGAAGACAATGTAGGAGTGCTCATCTGCATTTACTCCGACAGTCAAGCCGCCATAAGGGGCAAACGGTGAAATCTAGGCTTATGTTGGAATGCTTTCAAACATTTAATAAGCTAGGCAAGTACAATGACGTGCACCTACTATGAGTGTCTGGCCGCTCGGGTATTGAGAGCAATAAACGGGCCAACTGTCTAGCTAGCAGGGAGCCCGAGAAACCACTATAGGTCTAGAATCTTTCTGTGTCGTATCAAGAAGCCGCATTAACAGTCTGGTATCGTAATGGGTACAGAAAAACTCGGATTGTTATTGGAAGCAATGTGGAAGACAAGGGCAAGCAGAAGGACTCATGAAATCTTCCGTCATAGTACACAAGCTACTCGCACTAAGTAGGAGCGTCCTATACTTCGTTATGGGCTTCTGCACGGGTCATAATCCACTTCATTCAATCCGATACCGAGTGTTTGGCGAGCAATTTATAATACCAGACCCGATATTGTGTTGCGAACCAAAAAAGATAGGGGGATTCATAAGCATCCTAAACTGGTGGGCTTCGGGAACGGGCGACTATAATGGATCTTTTAGGTCACGATCCGGATTGCCTGTAAAAATAATAATAATAATAATATTGTGTTTCATCATAAAATACATAGCTCATGGAACTATGAATAAAGTAAGAAAAACATCTGCCGCAAGTGCTAATGTGAAGTGGTGGCCCCATCTTACAAGAATATACTTTTCCTTGTACAATGTGTAGATTCAGTACCCTATAGTTTGTTAAATAATACCACAATTCATATTCCAAGGCGAAGAAAGCGAAAATAGAGCAGAAGAACACTCTAAAAGTAGTAGTAGTAGTAGAAGTTCTTGAACTATTTCATTCCACGAAATCAGTAGTCGAGGAGATTAGCTTTAATTTGAAAAGGATGGTGCTAGTTAAAGCTTATAGAGTGAGAATTAGTGTAACATTTCATCAGACGTGTTAATGGATCTAAATAGTTTCTACAATTTTTTGCAACGCATAGGCAACTCGGACAAGGAGCAGCTTCATCGACTTCTATTCTTCTCTTATGAATGTGGAAAATTATTAATTTAAGACTTTGCTTTACGATGGAATAATATGCCATCTTAAGACATACGAATAAAGCAAAAATATATTCTATTTTGGTAAAAAAGTATTAACATGTTTTAATAAAATTTGATACAAAGTTAATAAATAAACTTTGACAGCGAGTTTAAGGATAGTTTAAAAACAACTGACTCTCTACATAATACGCTTAATATTAACTGTAATTTGCAAAGGCCAACGTTAGAACTCATAAAAATTGTATATATGTAGAATAAGAAGTGAGAACATTGTATTAGCTGTGACCCAATCTTTTATATCTATCGCCGTTAGCCCATAGAAGATTGAAAAAGTTATAAATTTACATATTTCATAATACTGGGAGGGCGTCGCTTAATTTTGATATTAATCTAGAATAATTTCATGAAAATGTACATCGTGTATATGTAGTAGTTTATGAGCAACGAGCAAACGACACGGAAACCAAAGGTGCTCTCAATTTTGGTTGTACGAACGAGCGGGCGTTGTAGGCGTGTTCTTTGACCTGTCTGCGCAATCTTCACACTCTTTTGCAAATTCGTAGACGATATCTTCTTTTTTGCGAACGGGAGAATATGTATCGCAGATACTGCACAGTTTGGTAGTGGACAAATACACAGACTAACAGACGGACATGCTTAGGTGCTTTCCGGATTTAAAACTGGCAAAGAATTTATATACTTTATGGGGGTTGTAAAGCTTGCTTTTGAGCGTTATAATGGTATTGAAAAAAATTAAAATTTTGATTCACTATAATATTGAGAAGTCGTAGTCAATTTTTCACTGAGGTGAAGATAGCCCAACAAGGTTTTCTCAAGGTTCGTGTCTTAGCTAAAAATGTCTTTGCTAAGTTACGATTTATTGCGAAATAAACAACAAACATGTAAAATAAGTATTAAAATTAAATAATACTAGCAAGCGTGCACACATAAAACAAACTAAGCCTCTAATTGAAAGCATGCAATGTCCAAATCGTGTTATAACAATTTTCAGAGACATTACCCGACTAAAAATTTTTGGTGTGTGGTGAAAAATATACATAACACACTAAATTACTTGTAAAAAATTTTAACGGATTTCTTCAAGAACAGATTTTAATATGTCTTAAAGGAGGCTAAAACCTACCAGGAAAACCTAATTTTATTACCCTGGCCCCCATTTATCACCACCAAAAACCTGTCCTCCCCATACACGCAGGACACTAAATGCAAAATGTGGAAATAATGTTGCTGCTAATGAAATCAATCAATCTTATAGACACAATGTTTATGGTTTTGTTGCTAATGAAATGTTTGATTTTATATAACATGTATGTTTAGAATTACATGTATGTTTACAACAACAGAATGTGTTGAAAAAAAGCTGTACGCGGGTGTGCCAGCGCCTTTGTCCACGCACTTGCTTAAGAAGTTATATGCGTGTTATTGAATTGGCGCCATTTTTTTAAGGATGAATCGCTTAAAATTTTATTCCAAACATAAGTAGAAGTAGATAAGTAGAGCATATGCTATAGCAAAAATGTTTGTGTGCGCTTGTGCGTGCGCTTGTTGATTAGCAGCCACTTGACTGCCTGCTTTTTCTTTCTTATTATTTATTTATATCGGTAACAATTCAGTTTATGACTTTTTGGTATGACGTCATATATCGCGTACATTTTTTAAATAAATTAGGTAATAGCGATTTGAAAGCTTAAAATTTAGGTGAAATTTAGAGGAAGCGATATATAGAAAACGCAACCGACGACGGCCACTTTTTCCAATACCTTGCCGAACCGTGCGAAGTTGGATTATTTTCGGGACATCAAATAAAGGAAGCAACGTAAGCTACAAAAGTTAGTAAAGCAGGTTTATTATTATTATTTATTATATAGATTCGACAGGATTTGTTTTAAGAAACATTTCAGATGTTAGGAACTATATATTTTATTACGCTTCCGTTGTAACGAATCATCGAGGCAAAATTACCCGGTAGTCGAAAGGATAGCCAGTACGAATGACGCGGGTTCATTTGGTAACTGGCTAATGAAATTCCACCAATTGTGCGAGAAAGAAGTAAGTTAATAATCTTTTCACAACAATTCTAATTCTAAAAACCATGCTTAAAAATCGTTATGTGCTTCCTCTACTACTTTCCAAAATCTCCGATTTAAAAGAACTATTAATTAATTATTTGATTTGCTTGTAATTACTTTGATTTGATTGTAATTACTTTAGGTACCATCTGCACTAGACAGAATTTGTTAAAGTTTTTTATAAACACTTTGTGTGTTGTAACTTTTGTGGTAAATAGTAGCAAAAAAAAATTTTTTTTAAATTTCTTATAACATTTTTGTATTATTTGTTGTTTTATTTACACTTGTATTTTAACTTTTATTATAAATTACCTTAGCGGATACGTGAAACAAGTGTGAAGATAGCCCACCTTTTAGCGAAGACAAAAATGCTGTCTATGTACAGTTGGCTAACTCCACGCCAGTAATATTTCCTATTTTTCTACACATGCTGCATACAATATGCGTTCAAATTTTTGCAGACTTTTCTTTTGTGATTGATAATTAATGAGCAAACAACATTTTTATGCCTTTAGGAAAACAGTGGTGTTCTCAATTTACGTGGTACTGTAGACGTATGTTTCCACCGATTTAGCCCATTCTCAATACCAAGCTTTGCGCCAGAACTTTCAATGTTTGTGCTAAATTTGTAGTTGGTAGCTTTCTTTCTGCAGCCAGGAGAATGTTTACATTAGACATTACATAGATGGACAACTGGACTGACGGATATGGTCAAGTCAAGTCAAAATTTGGTGCTGATCAACAATATATGCACCTCGTGGGGTCTCTAAAGTTGATGGGTGTAAAAACTTATGCTTTTATTAAATCGGAGACTAAGACTATTAATAGGAGACGGAAAACGTATTGACCGGCCGAGAATCTTTTGTCGATAGCCATAAGATTTTTAATGTTATAACCTACGATCTCTCCATTTCAATAATGAAACTGCTGACGATGATGATAACTAAAATAATCTACAAACTCTTTTCAAGAGAAGTCGTACGTAGATCGAATCAATGGCGATGTACTTTACTAAAGTCCGTTGTCGTACACAACCGCTCCGTGTGCAATGGATTGTATATCGATTTTAAAGCTATCCCGTCTATTGAGGCGTTTGTAACAAAGTTACAATCTTGGGTTACGATAAATGCTTTGATAAACGAATTGGAAAAATTATGTTAACCCGATCAATAACAACCCTTTCAAAACCTGATATCAATTGCTACAGAATTGTAATAAAGAAGGAATACGAATAGAATTTTTTTCACACACTAAATGCGAATTATTATGTAATTTATGTACAATGTTATAGGCAGTGTAATATTAAGTTGGTCTTGTGACGAAAACTTCATTGCTTATCGAAAGAAAAAATTGATAATTTCTAGATTTTTTTTTTGCTATGCTATAGCAGACGTAATGCACACAATCATTTTATAACCTTTTACTAATTTAATAATTATGTTATGAAATCTTTTGCTAGGTTTTTATTTGGTCATCAAGTTAATATAAATTTCATACAAAAATTTTCAATTTGTCGTGTTTAGTTAACATAAATCTATTTGACATTCTGATGGTACTGTAAGCATATACGTGTATATGATGTTTTTCTCATTTGCAAGTTGCAAAATATGACAAAATAATGTGTTAAACAAACGTCAACACCTTTTTGTGTGTTTGTACAAATCGTCTTTATATACGCATGCGTATATTATGCTTATTATTATGCGAAAAAGTTCGCGATGCCAATAACAATGTGAAATGCAACCGAGTTTAGAAATTTAATGTTTTTTTTTGCCTGTCTGTCCTTTTCATTCATTGTATCAGTGTTTATTTTAAATAAATGCCAACATGAATCGATATAACAGTGAGTCGGTTGGCCTGACTGAAGACTGAAGTAAGCAGGAACTACAAAAACCTTTGGCTTTTTTATGTTGTGAACATACAAAACAGATCTGATCGAACATCGAAATAAATCAACTCGAAATTAACCTGACTTGAGCTTAGTCATATTCTTAGCGGGATATCGATAGGTTGCAGGCGTTTTACCTCAAGAAAAAATAAAGAAAAACGTATTAATAATAATAAAAATAAGAAAAAATAAAAGAAAAGAGATGCGTGGCTTAGGTCGGAATTGGCCTTGCCTTGTTGTTGCTGTTTTCGTTAAGAGTTGAGTTGCTGTTGTTATTTGCTCTTTACTTGGTAAGATATGACTGTTAGAAACTTTAACATAGAGTTTGCGAATTTGCGCATACTCACCAGGACGACGATGATAATGATAATAATAATGATGATGACGATGTTAACGATGATGATGATGACGACGACGCGACATTGGATACTTGTTTTGCTCATCAAGTGCATGCAAATCACAAGCTGAGATCGCGATTAAATTAAAAAGAGTAGAGAGACCTTCCTTCAACAACACCCGTGCGCAGACGAATTTATTTCGGTTGCTTTGGCAAAACAGAAGGGGGTCATGCCAATGCATAGCCAGTGTCTGACAAACTCAGTCGCTTCAGCAAACCAACAGCACAACGCGCAGCTCATTTACCATTCCAATGCTACTAGCGCTAAGGTTCGCTGTTATTGTTGCTGTTTATGGTGGTTGATGCTGCCACAAAAACGACAACTTCAATTGATTAAAAATTTTAATTACAGCTTATGTGCGCCTTACGGATAACATTGAAACAAAATACTGTGTTTCTTAGAGAGGTAGATATCTGCCTACATATTCATATATATAGAAATACATATACATATTTATTTATACTCAGTTGTATGCTCTGTGTATATTACGCCCACCTGAAATCATGTACTAGAAAATTAAGACAGTTTACATGATTTATGAGTTTAAAGCACAATGAACCTCCACTTCGCTCTGCCAGTTGTTTAAAATCTTTACAAACAATTTCAAATGGAAATTGAAAAACTATACAAAATTGACAAGATCTCGCTAATCGCTTGGAGAAATCAAATTTCTAACAAATTTTAATTTTATGTTGTTATTAACTAGTTTTTAAACAAATATTTACATACCTATCTAGCCTTGAAGGAACCAACTATTATTACCAGCCAACTGCTCAAGATTGCTCCAACTCCATTTAAAATTGACAAGTAAACGTCAAAGCATTTTACAGTTCAATTGGGTCTTCACTACACTTCAGTTATTTATATGCAATATACTAAAGGTCACTTTATGTCGCTTAACTGGCTGCTAGTCTTGACATTTCTCAGCAGATGTTCCAAACGTTAAAACATTAAGTAAAAGATTAAAAAAGAAAGGAAAAAAAGCATGTTCCAAAAAATGTTAACGAAAGCATATAAAATTATTGTACGATATGTCAAATGCCGCGTAGAATAAAACAAATGTTAATTTATTTTTTTGTGATTTTTTGAATTCTTTGCGCATATATTCCTGATTGAACGACTACAGTTTTCTAATTCGAGTAGAAACCCTTTTATATCAGTACCTCCCATAATCAACACTTGGGCTGAGCGTTCGACTTTGAGAGTCTTTGATAGCTCGTCATTTTTGAACAACTGAATTCGTCTGATAAGGTCAATTGACGACGACAATGGGTAGTGATGGAGTAAGTGAGCCATTTGAATAATCTTTTCTTCTTTCTGCGCATATGATGTATACTAATGTAACTATGTAGTTTAGTCTATAGTATAGACATACATTGCAAACGTATAATCGAAACAGATATAAATGAGATATTCATCCAAAATATCTAAGTTCCTAAAACCTATTCAGAGCCACCTACAAAAACTTTCACAGATGTATCGCTAAGTTACAAATTCTTCTAAGTCTTTTTATTTCTCAATTCAAATATCAAATTAAATTTATATTAATATTCAAAAATATTAAGTAGAATTGCATTGCAATAAAGTGTAACTATTAAAACGGTAAGATGGATTTTTAGATAAAATAAGGGAATCTCTTATTAAAAAAAAACAGCAAATACTTTATTCCCCTTAGGGAAAATTTTTCTTACTCACTACTTAATTGTAAGTGTATATTCGTAGGTGCATAACTTCTAATTTTAAGCTTAGTCTCTAAGCTGAAAACCTGTGTACACGGGCATGGGTAAGTGGCTTCAAAATATTTAACTCACTGATGCATAGTTTTATACACGCAGGTTGTCCAGACGGTTTTCTATGTGAAAATGAGGATGGCAGTACTTGTCTGCAAAATTTTGGGAGCGGTCATCAAAGATTTCGCCATTCTGTTATTGAGCAGTTATTGTTTGTCAATCGTTCGAGTGAATCGACATGAGTTTTTCCCTGAAAATGGGCGAAACTGAATATCCGGTTGTCGTTAAGCATCTGTTTTTGTTTGAGAGATCATATGCCCATAAAAATTAAACAGAGATTGGACTCTATGTACAAGGACTCTTCCCTATTAAATAACATGGTGAACGTTCGAGACAGCCAAAATGTGACGGAACTGCGCTTAAATGCACCAAATGCTGCTGGACGACCCTCGTATTAAGGTTAGAAACGTAGGAACACATGAAAAGAATGGGAAAACTGAATGAATGGAAGTTCGATTTGCTGCATCACTCATCACATTCTTGAGATCTAGGTCCCAGCGATCACTATCTGTTCGTAAATTGTAAAAAACAAAGGGAGAGAAAATGTAGAAAATAAAGAGAGAAAATTCTCGTCAAATTTTTTGAAGTTCTTTATAAATGGTTGGGAAAAAAAAGTATCTAATCGTTAGAGAACCGTTGAACCGGTTCTTGATGGCGAATAACGAATAATAATTAATTTAAATAAGCGAAAGAAGTGTGTTACATGTACATACACACTCTAGAGCGACGAAAGCGCACTTCCCCTACACTTTCAATTCGAACCTAAAAATGTATTAAATTAAATTTAAGTTGCAAACATAACTTCTATTAAACTAAGATGCACACTGTCAGCTTTTGAAAAAGACACAATGCTTACTTTCGTATTTCGAAATCATGACGATAGCAATAGCATAACAGAAACGCCCAAAAACTGTTTGCGCAATTTACTGCAGGTAAAAAAGCATATTAAAGCAATAAAATTGGTGAAAAAAAATATGTTGCGGTTCAAAGCTTTCCGAGGCTCGTAGACCACGTAGTCGCCCTGTGATGAACAAAAGTTCGGTTTTCGCCTCCAGCGACATGCCTCCCCAAAACATGCACAAACGATGACCATATGAAATATGATCAGAGATGAAGCATTGTAGGAAACGCTCAGTGGTTCTTTGGTAGACATTTGCCCGTCTGATCTTATTATGAAGGCACATCTTGCACTCGTTATATAATAATACTACCTTCCGTTGTTCCATAGTCCTGTTCACATGTTCTAGAGCGAATGGACGGCTTGCTTCTCGGTAGGCTAGGATCAACTTCGGGCAAGTTGTTAGTCTTTGCGCTTTCAGGTTTCCTTCGTCTAGTGTTGGTCTAACCGTATACCCATTGGGTTCCATTCCTCTAACTTCACGAAGCTGCTGCCCATGTTGAACTACATTCAAGCGGCGTTTTCATAGTGGCGTTGTGACAAATAAACAGTCATCGTTACAGTCGTGTTACAGTTGTAACACGCCGAGTATAGCTATCAGCCTCTTGATATCGCTGGTATGCACATTGAAGAGCATATCGGCTTAAATTACACTGTTGTGCCACTAGGCTTTGATTCTACCCAGGTTTAAACGCTTGAGACGCTGTTACCGGCGTGGAATCCATTTTCTTTTTCTTTTTTTTTTCTTTTTTTTTTATTAATTTTTTATATTCTTGACAAATATTACTCATTGAAGCTATAAAATTCTTTGCGATTTTTTTCTTTCGCTGAAAATTTCGAATATGTATCTTCGCTTTCATATCACTTTGTGGGAATACGCAATTATGGTAATAATTTCAATGTCGTTCCCCTCTCTTCTAATTTCTCTTCCCTTGACTTTTGGGAAATATGCCGCTTGAAAACATAAATTATTATAAATGAAGAAGGTTACAGCGCAAAGACGCAACCAATGGGAACTAACGGGAAAACAATAAGAAAAACCTGAACTTGCGTTTCGACATCGAACCAGAAAGAGTTGTTGGTGGACTGTTGATTGTAAAATGATTATTAAATGGACATAGCCAATTCGATCTACTCCAACGGGCCTTCCGCTATTTACCACTTTTGAATTTAAACATATAATGATTTCATCAATATATATTTCAAAATTACATTAACCTTTTGCTACGACTCGGACTGAAAACATTGGAAAGAAATTGATGTCAAATCAAATAAAATTTTCTAATTTATCTTTAGGGGGTAGCTTTACCGTACATTCTTCAAAAAAAAAATTTTTTTTTCTTTATGAGGTTAATAGTTCCATTTTAACATATGCGCTTCGGAAAGGCTGCTTGTGTGCAGTGAGTTCCTGCTGGAAACTTACAGCCTAAGTTTGTCTGTGTGATCTAAAATACACTGGGACATGTCCACAGAAAGTGTTTATATTCATTTAAAAGCATTTTCGAAAATTAGCTTTAGTGAGACGGCCACAACGCCTTATTGATTGGCTGAGTACAAATGTTCTGTTGTCGAAAAAATCAACATCATGTGCAGTCTTACATGTATTTCGGCACTCTTGATCCTATTAGCATATATGCTGGGCCATTATGCCTCACTGTTTCAATGCCTAGAAATATAATAACTTTAGATGTTCTTTTGCGTTCAGCTAGTTCCATGTATTATTCTACGTTGCTTTCTAACCGCAATCTATTCCTTTGAACTTTACATTATTGTCAATGATGATTTTATTTAGTCTAATAAGTGAATAAGTTTTTCAAATATTTTAACAACGTTACTGAGACGACTTATATGTCTTTAGCGATTAAGATCATTGCTTTGTTTGCTTATTTTATGCACTGCCATGCTCTTAGCATTTTTAAATGCCCTAAGAATACAGTTTAAGTTTATGCAACTATTAAGTATTACATAGTGTTGAAATATCTGACGTTCTTTTAAATATGAATTGCAGTTAGTTGAAACATAGGTGCAGTAAACCCTGAGGAAGACAGAAATTCACGAGATTGGGGGTCCTTCAGAACAACATATTACATCGGTAATACCGGCAGAAGATGTCGTAATATTCGCCGTCAGCTACTTTGAAGTTTGCCATCTAAGTTGCTGTCAATATTTTTTGTGAGTATTTTTTGTGAGAAGTGTAGGTCAAGTCAATTATAAGCTCTTTACAGTTTAATATGAAAATTTTTTTTGTTTTAAGTTTAAAGAAAAATAAAGCTTTCTATTACGATTAAGCGTAAATGCTCGCTTATAGGAATGCGCTTTATTTAAGTAAGTTATTTATTTTCACAAATTTTTGATAAAGGAATCAATCAAAATGAAAAATGGGTCCGAATTCCAAGCGATTGAAATATCAAAAATTCCTATTTTTCTTTAAAACGTACCATAACTAATTTCAAATGATGTTTTTGTTTTTAATTGTTGCGTGTAAATATAAGCGGGTGTGCGCACGCGTTCACGCTCACACTTACTTCGTTTGTTGCGTCACGGTTCCATAAATGTGATAAAGAAAAAAGAACAAAATAAGAAACAACAATCAAGCAAACATGCTTTATTATGCTTATGGCCATAAATACCGGCGAACCAACACCGCAGCGCTGAAATCACGCTGACATGTCATGAGTTATCCAAATCAAAGCATTTATACAAACAATGTGAAGATTAATGTGAAATTTTTAGAATGTGACACATGAGTTTTTTGGTTCTTTAATTTTTGTAATTTTCTCAATTTGATTGAATGTGTTTAGGTAATAGAAGTATATACGTAAGATTTGAAGGAATTTCAAAACTTGAGAGTTCGAAGAACCATTGAGTTATTAATAAAATAGAAAGTTAAATACATAATAAGTATATATATATACACGTGCACACTACACAGAATATTGGTGATGAACTTATTAAAATCACTGATTTCGATTTTTGTTTTGACTAATAAACATCTGTTAAATTCGCTTTAGACTAAGAAAGCATGCATCAGACGCATGATTTAATGGGAACAGTGAAATCAATTTACTCAAGACTGTCCGTCTGTCTATGTATATTTTGGCTGTTTATTGAAGTTACTGTTACGACTTCCGCACTGTCCATCGTCTAATTTAGTAAATTAGCTAAGTTTCTTTTGCTTTAAAATGATGTTTTTAAAAGGCGTTAAGTTCAGGCTATATATATGTAGACACATATATATATAACATTTACTTAATGTAACCAATTATGAAATGATTTTGGCTAAATGTTTGCATGCCATCACATATGCTATGAAAATGGCAGTTTTTAATATGCATCACAACAAGCAAAATGCAGCCAAGTCGTATAAAAATATGATTTGAAATATATACGTCGCACCGATATGTACTATATATATGGGATGATGTACGATCGGTACGTAATGAGACCGAGTAATTAGACCGTTTATAAATTTTATTTTATGTTTGGTTTAAAATATTTGAGGCTTTTGTCAAAAAAGTAAAGAGAATAATTTACTTAACAAATTCGTTTTATCTACGTTTAGTTTCCAAATTGATAAGAGCGTGCCGATCTAGCAATTTCTGAGATTTGGTTTAGTTACATTTGTTTCAAAATTTGTTGTTGTTTTCAAAATTTTGCTATGGATAAAAATGCCTCCGATTATGTTTTTTTTAATGAAAAACCAAATTTCGGAAAAAGATTATAGCAATGCTGATACTAATGATGCGGGCGGGCGTACAAGTGCTACAAGACATACTAAGATTATTATGATTTGCCATCAAAGCCATTCGTTCATGAAAATCTCAAAAAAATAAAATCGTAGCCGTGAGGTAATCGTTATTTAAACTTGAGCGAGTAAGGTTTGCGATCTTTGGTGCAACGGCTCGCAATTTGCTTAAACTTTGGCTAAGAGTTTTGACCTAAACTCAACCTTAGTTCCCTATACGTAATATTTTTTTTTTGCCAAAATTTAGAAAAAAATAGAAAACAAGCAACACCAAAATATATTCGCTTGGAACCACATTTTGAACGAACATCATTTCAAATCAATATATAAATAAATTCAAATTATTCTGATAATTGCGAGCGTATTCAATTAGCTCAGCAGAGTCATTTTTTGGCATTTTTTATATGACTCCAAAAATTTTCTGCTCCACTTTTCAACTTGACGTCTAACATTGGCGACAAATACCATTCCTTTTGAGATGTGTTTCCCAGACCAATAGAGACCAACGGAAAAACAAATGCGATAACATTCTTGTACTTAATAGAACCTCAGCGATTATCCTTACCAGGGTAAGTACGTCAATTTAGATAAGGAAAATAGAAACTAGAACAGCTTTATTCATCTTTTGATTAAGATGACGGAATATTCGTCGTGTAAGGTAAAGATATAACATTTCTTTGTTTTGCCGCATATATCCGTAAACATACATAAATCAATGAATGAATAATTAGTGTTCCTTAAGATAAGAAAATGCTATGCTACGCGGTCTAAATCGCAAAATTCTTTGGTGGGAAAAGATGGCAAATACTTGAAAGCAACTGATCGAAAATTTTAAACAGGTACGCTAAGGCACATTCACAGTCCCTTTAAGATACGCTCAATTCCAAAAGTTGCTTTGAGAGAATTTCCCAGAAAAATAATTTATCTCAGAACCTTCGAGGTAATTGCTTTGAAATATGCGGGAGAATTCATATTTCAGGACATACAGACAATTGGGACAATACTGGATACCACTTTAATATAATCTAACAGCCAAAGAACCTTTGATTTAAACTTTCGTTGAGAGGTTGCTTACTTTACTCGTGTATGGAATGTAACGATGTATAAATAACGGGAAAAAACTTGACAATAATCAGTTATTGAGTTTGCTTTAGTTTCTCAAACTTTGAGAATATTCCTGTAGACCCTTTTCAAGAGAAGTAATGATAATTTCTCTTATTGATAAGCTTTTGATACAGAAGACCAAACACAACCTTATTGAAAAATGATAATCTTCGACTAAGAAAATCAAGACTCTGCGACCTTCTGCTGTTGACTATAAACGCTTACTTATCCAACACAAAGATCGACAAATGTCGCAGATGAATAAAATAACAGCAATTTTTTATACGAAACGTATATATCATTTTTTTATCGTTTACTTATTCATTTTGGGTGAAATTCACTGCCTTGGAGTTAGCTCACTGTACGTAGCTCACATATTTGTGTTTGCTAAACGGTGGGCTATCTTCACAGAAGCTCGCACTTCTGCTAAGGTAACTGATAGTTGAACGATATCGAAAGAATAAAATAAATAAAAAAAGAAACTATACTTAATGTTATAAAAAATCAAGAAAGACATTTACAGTTACTTTTTACCATACCGCAGTGTATGTATACTATTTTCGAAAAGCCACAACATACAAAATTTCTTATATATAATTTAGTGTCTTAATTATATGGGTAGGGCATACTTGGTAAATAAATGATTTAGTAAGTTTTTCTGAAAGGCTTCAGCGTTTCTCAAGACGTCTCTAAAATCTGGAGTTACGAAATGTCTCTGAATGTTGTTGTAACTCGATTTGGACATTGCATTCTTTCAGTGGTTGTGATATAACTGTGCATGAGAGTTAGTAACAATAACTTAGGTTTTTTGGTTTTGTGATCGTAATTCTGATGGTTTGTTTTATATGTGCTTTCATGCTGATATTTTTTTATTTTAATGTTTGGTATTTTCATTAATTTTGGCTATTTTTTCACTTAAAAAAAGTATTTATTGAGAGAAGTTGCACAATATTTATTAATCAAAATATTTTACATAATTTTCTACACCTTTTCTGCCAACATGGCGGTATCGTGTCGAAAGAATTTATATTGGTGTGGCAGCAATCCGTCCACCGACCCATTTTCGCACTTCTTTAACTTTGCGGAGCTGGTTGCTAGCAAAGCCATACTGCATCGATTTGAACAAGTGGTTATCAGAAGACGCCATGTCTGGTGAGTACGCTGGGTGTAACAGAACTTCCCATTCGAACTGCAACAATGCAACAATGACAACAATTGCAACAAGTGGCCAAAAAGTGTTTTTTCAATCAATTCGTATGATAGCCATTTTAGATGCTATTGCTGGTCTTCTTTGCAACAATATATCGTTCGATTTGTTTTAGGAGCTCGTAATACACTAAGCCTTGCTTCCACCATGCACAGCGAAACTTTTTGGCTATGAATACTCCGCTTCGGTGTCGATGTGGATGGCCCTCCTGGACAAACTCATGGCTTTTTGTGCTTGGGATTGTCGTAGTAAATTCCCTTTCCAGCGCCAGTCACAATACGCCACCAAAAACTCTTCTTTTTTTGCCTGGCACGCAATGAAACTGCCATGTTGCAACGGTTCGCAATGGCATTTTTATTCAACTTGCGCAGTGGCCATTCTCCGTCCTTTCGAACCCCTCCCATCGCATGCAAACGTTTGGAAACAGTTGATTCTTCAATCGCTAAGGTGTTCGAAGTTCTTCGAGATTTCGGGCTGTGTTTTCGTCCAATTCATGGTCCTTGTACTTTTTTGGTCCTTGTGGACGTTTTTTCATTCACATCATTGACACCATCATTAACATCAAAATCATTACTTTCAAATTGTTGAAACCAAAAACGACAATTGGGATATAGTAAAGCAGTGTCACCATAAGCTTCTGAATGTGTTTGGTGGGCATTGGCAGCAGTTTTCTTCAAATTAAACAAAAACAAAAATGACAGCTGAAAATGCAATTTTGGGAGTTTCATGATTTGCGTCGGCATACGCTGAATAAATCAATAATATTAAATGACAAACTGTTATTTTATAGTATATAGAGGATCGTCGAAACCATCGAACTCAACCGTTAGGTACCTGATATTTCCTATTTCTTTATCATTTTTATCAGTAGAAATCGCTGACCCAAATACGTGAGAACGTCTGATACTTTGTTTGCTTTTTTTACTCCGCGACAAACCGCATCTTAGCAAAGGCATTTTTAACAACGACAAGACCCTTGAAAAATCTGGGCTACCTTGGTGGGCTGTCTTTACTTCGGTTAAAATTCAATGTGTGATTAACTGACTCTACGTGTATTTTGTTCTTTTCAAGTAGAACCCTGCAACATTAACTAACCACTTTATCGATAATTTAATAGGGAAACATGCACACACATACGCACGGCTAAATATAAATGTATATTGTACAATATCATTATCATCATCACCACTTTCCGATTATTTATCACTGTGTTACGATGTTTCTTATTATCAAAAAGCAGCAAAGTTTATATATAGTGCATGTGTTGTACGAATCACTGAACGAATGAATGAATTGGTTTTGTTCGAGCATGTTCTGTGGAAGAAAAATCAAATTGCAGGGATTGCAGTTTTCGACAATATCACATAAATTATACTCAAGTACACTTCCTACTGCTGGATTGTAAACTCATTCATTGTCTTCATCTTGAGCGTCTTCCCCCTTTTCTTCGTTTTGTTAGCTTGATTGGTGTTTTTCTATACTTGCGTTGGTTAGTTGATTGGTAGCTAGGTTGGTTGGTTGGTTAAGCTTTTAAAAGCTTGGTTTTTGTAAACCATTGTGCTTTCAAAATAGTAATAATGTTAGATTATATGCAAAATGGCAAACACGACGGGATAAGATTTAAGTGTAATTTCAATTACTGTAATATGTTGTCTTGCATAAAAACTGAGAAATTTTTAACTTTTGTTGAACAAAAATTACATTAAATTACACTTCTTACCATAAATAAATTTTAGCTTGAATTTATTATTAATGCATTGCATTACATGCCAACCAAGATACTAAAATTAAAATATATATTATATATATATTAAAATATTAAAATATATATTATATATATTATTGTAATAATTAGTGAAAATCAAATGCTTTTGTTCACTCACTCTCCCTCTCTCCCTCTCTCTCTCTCTTTCGCTGTCTCTCTCCCGCTCTCTTTCTCTTTGTTTGTTGTTTTTTAAATAGCTTACCGTGAAATAATTAAAACAAACTATGCAACGACATAACAGCTATTAATACATGCTTTTATAAGAGAGACAAATTTATTTCACGCGAAGATATTTTATATAAAATTGTTTGAATCATCAAATATAAACATCGTCATAAACAAAGTAATACAAGTTTTGGCCGCGTGATTTGGATCGCATATCATTTCATTTAACAAAACTCATATACTGAATGATTAACGATCAAAGTTGATATCACGCCGACAAACAAAAAAAAGACAAGTCTTCTATACTTTAAGGCGAATATTGGTTGCCCTTACATATTCACGTTAATTTTGCTCTAAACGATTATACAATTAAAAGTAATTTTATACTAAAAGTTTTTAAAATACTTTGGTAAAAACTGTTACGAAATTTTAAATCGATATTCGTATTTTGTTATCTTCTAAGCTTACTTCGATTGTTTTCGGATAATGCGGGCGATTTCTTCCTTTTTATTGCAATAATTCCGATCATAAGTTTGCTAATAAAAATAGCAGGCGATAGAGACGTGGACAGACGAACAAGCGAATAGGCTAAGAAACTGGTACTGGTGAACGAGAATATTATACACATAATATATAATATGTGTACATTACGGTGTCTTTAAAGTGTACTTCTGGGCTGCACAAACGATAGGGTAAATCCAGTATATTCTTATCATTTGATGACTGATTCAAAAATTAGACGACTCAAGGCAGCTATCAGGAGCGGGTTATTGTTTTTGAAATAGAAAGACATGATACCCAGCCTCCGATAACAAGGAGCCTTTATCTCCTCAGCAATCTAAGATTTCATATATTGCTGTGAAATACTTGCATAATCCTATAAAAGCAAGTAAAAAAGTAATATTTTCGTAATTTCTGAATTTTCTGAAATGATACAAAAACAAAAAAAGTAAAGCTTAACTGCAAGTAAACGTGTGGCTAGCAACCAATGGATCTGTCAGCGCTGATCACTTAAAAGTGCCAACTGAATATTTATGGTACAGATTTAAGATTAACACCTGCTATAATATATCTCCAGTTACGTAGACTTTAGGATAGTGATGTGCGTATGAAGTTTAGTTTCAAATTTAATCGGTGCAAGATTGGAACTTTCTACGAATATAAGCATTCCCAAGACGAATGAATTTATGGACGAACCGACGGACATGGTTTAATTTGTTTTCGAAATTTATTGGAGAAACCAAAAACCACAAAGTTAAGGGCATATTTAGTACGTGTACATTTTAAGTAGTCAGTATGAAAGGATGTAAGAGCGAAGCGAGCTCGGAGTTGGCTTAACTGGTTGGTTGCGTAATTTGGTTTTAAAAGTCCCTCACACAATGCGTAATTGATACCAAGCGATGATGCGTACAGGGGTAATATATATGTACCACAACACAAATGGTTGCATAATAAATTTTACAGAAAAATCAAAGTAAAGCGGATAAAATCTTATTAGATAAATAATTAATAACTCATTGTTGAAAAAGGCATTGTTGTTGAAATTGTCAAAAATTTAATAAGCAGAAAAAATTAAAGAAAAAAATTTTTTTCATATAACATGAAGTTCAACCACATAAGGGGAACAGATAAGAGTTCAAGATTAAATATTTGTTTACGGTGCTTTTTCATCACTTGTTTTGCAAATATGTATGATTTTCCATTACTTGTGTTAACACCGGATATTACTTTACGTTATTCAAGGACTACTTCCGGATTCTCCGGTTTTTTATACCCTACACCATTTGTGGCGTGGTGTGTGAATGGTTGTAACAAGTTTGGCAACTGATCGCGCTGTGTTGTATCTTTTTGATTTGTGTAAAGAGTTATTGCACTGTTTTCTAGCTTTTTACGCGTTTGAAGCCTAATTATTTGCAAAGGTATACAAGTGTGAAGGGTGTAAGAGTGAAAGAATTATGTGAATTATATTGAAATTTTGTCGTGATTTTCATTTTGGTTCTTGCGTTCAGCACTTGTGCTCTTGATAATATGTCTCTTTTGTGTTTTTTTTTTTTTTTGGCTTTTCAGCTTTTCTCTTGCTCTTTGTTTACCGTTGCTTCAGTAGTGTGAAATTTTCGGCTAATTTGAGAGATAAATTNTTGTTTACCGTTGCTTCAGTAGTGTGAAATTTTCGGCTAATTTGAGAGATAAATTTTGTGATTTTCTTTTCTCACTTTTTTTTTTTTGTTTTTTGCGTTCAGCAGGTTAGCTCTTGATAATATGTCTCTTTTTGTTTTTTTTTTTTTTTTGGCTTTTCAGCTTTTCTCTTGCTCTTTGTTTACCGTTGCTTCAGTAGTGTGAAATTTTCGGCTAATTTGAGAGATAAATTTTGTGATTTTCTTTTCTCACTTTTTTTTTTTTGTTTTTTGGTGTTCGCAGGTTAGTTTTGCTTTCTCTTGTTCTTTTGCTCTCTTGTTACAGTGTCAACGTAACGGAGAAGTTTTCTTAAATTTGTAGATAAATTTAGTGTTGTGGATCCTCTTGAATTTTCTCTTTTTTTTTCCTCGCAATCCACTTCTACCTCTTTGACTTGCCATGAAGTGTTTATATACACTATGTTCCGCAAAAACTGGCGCAGAATCTGAAAGATTCGTTCCGTGTTGGCTTTGCGATCGCTTTGACCATACAAAGTGTGCCGGTATTATCGGCCGTGCTTCTGACGTAGTCGTTGACCCCTCGAAAGGCTTACGATAGTCATGCCCTGACTGTGCGAAGCGGGACATAGACTTCTACAAATTGTTCACGGAGACGAGAAATGCTTTCTGTGAATTGAGTAAAAATCTCGGCTCCTTGTGGGAAAAGTTTGAGCTAATTAAGTCTAGGTTTGATGAGTGTCGCTTTAATGAGCACTCATCTTCTTCCCAAGCTAGCAAAATTACAACTCGTAGCATAGCGTGTGGTCACCTCTGATTCCTTCTAAATTTGATTCGTTGATACAAGTTAGCGCTCCCTTTAACTCTACAATGAGTGTCAGCATTTCCGATATTGCTGAGTCGGTCCGTAACAAAATAGTTACAGACAAGTCCGGCAAGTACGTCTGGTTTAAGCTATGCTGAAGTGGCAAGGGTATCACCTCCCCGTGCTCTCATTCTAATCAGGCGTCATCGACTAAAAATAATAAAGAGCAAAATAAGTCATCTTCTCCCCCTGGCTGTTCGAGTGTGAACGCTGGTCACCAAACTGGGCATGTCGCTCAAACTGCTTGTGGAAGTGTGGTAACCCCCTCAATATTCTCGCCATCCCATAACGCCCCAGCCGTGTACACTACTGTTCCTAGTAGTAATGACATTTGCTTGACGACAGTTCCTCCCAGGAAAGCAATATTTGTGTCAAGACTGGCACCTGAAACATCGGTGGATAACATTAAAAGCTATGTGGCGGCGAAAATCCCATCAGTCAACTTAAAGCGCGTTAGCATTTTCAAAATGGCTCCTTCTCAGTGTAGAGCAATCTCTTGTTTTAAAATACTAGTTCCGACTGAAAACAATGATATGTTGTTAAATAAACCACTGTGGCCAGTAGGATCCTTAATTAAGGAATTTGTCCTCGGGATCGACCCCGTAATACCAAAGCAGTAGTCCTGTCGCCTTCAGAAAACTAAATATTCCTTCAGGCTCATTTATCAAAATGTTAGGGGCATAAATTCAAAAATTCATTCTATTTTCTTAAATTCAGTAAGCATGGAGTTTTTCTGTTTGGCCTTCACTGAAACTTGGTTTAAACCTGAACTGCGTTCGTCGGAACTTTTCCACAAATATTTCCAGGTTTTCAGAAATGATCGATTGAATCGCATTGGTGCCGGTGTATTAATTGCCATATCTGGGTCAGTCCCGTCCAATTGAATAGAATTTCCCACTTCTCCTGACGTTGAATTTATCGCCATTCGAGCGAAAATGCCTAATGGACAGCTATTAATAACATGCTCCTATATTCCACTCAAATTCTGGCATCTCCATATATAAGAAACAGGCCGATTTAGTCGTTGCGTTGGGAGACTTCAACTTGCCTCAGGTCACTTGGTGTAACAGTGATAATTGTGGCTGTTTGATTCCTACTTCAACATCTGATAGAGCTGTTGTGTTCTTTAACGAATTATTTGATCATAATTTAGTTCAATACAATCATACCCCTAATTGTAATCGTAGACCGCTTGATCTCTGCTTTGACAATTTTCCTGAGATTACTGTAAATCGTTTTCCACCTTTTAGTTTACCTGGGGATCCTTATAACCCAGCAATGTGCATTTCCTTTCATCACAAGTATGATGGTTCGTTGAACTGCCTTAATATTCCAAATGCAACCTTTTCAAGCAAATTTTATGATTTTCATAAAATCAATATTGTATGGCTAAAATATCATCTTTCACTTATGAGGCTTGATTTCTCAACCGGATGTATAGAAAGCTTATTGTCATCGTTCTACAATATATTAAATCTAGCTATTGCGGCATCTGTTCATTTTTATAAGCATAGGAAAAAGAATCTTTTCAAGAAATTTTCGAAAAGTGGCTCTTCTTTAGACTATTTCGCTTACATAGAATTAACTCCCTCAACCACCAATATTATTGCAGATACCTTCTGTTGTTCATTCATTAATTCAAAAAGAAAAATTTCCACACATCCCTCGCATGTTTCTTTTAATGGCTCTAATTCCTCGGATGATTGTGAAATCTCAAATCTCTTTGCTAAATACTTCCGACGAAACTCTTCGACTGCTAATTCCGATTTATCAGCAAACTACCCATATCCGATAACTAACTTGGTTTGAATACCTAATTTGGTTATTTCTAAAGACGACCTTTTTAAAGGGTTGAGTTCTCTAAAATATAGTTCTGCGCCTGCACCTGAGGGAATTCCATTATGTGCACTTAAATCTTGTCTTGTCGAGCTATGTGGTGTTATTCCAAAGACTTTTAACTAGTCTTTGAATTTAGGTGTTTTCCCTTCGTGTTGGAAGAGTAGTTTCCTTATTCCTCTTCCCAAAAGTGGAAGTAGATAACTTGTTGAGAACTACAGAGGCATAGCCAAGTTGAGTGTCTTGGCTAAGCTGTTCGAGCGAATTGTGACTCAGCACTTGGTTTTTGTCATCAATTCGTATATTTCTCCACGCCAGCATGGCTTTGGGAAAGGGCGGTCCACGGTCATCAATTTGTTAGAGTTTACTTATCACATTTTCAAGTGGCTCTAGTACAGATGTTATATACGCTGATTTAAGCAAAGCGTTCGATTTGGTTAACTATCAATTACTTATCTTTAAACTCCAAGCCTCTGGCTTCCCTTCCCATTTAGTGAAATGGATAAGCTCTTATCTGCATAATAGGTCACTCAGGGTTTTGTTTAACTAAATCCTCTCTATTTGCTAATCCGAAATACTTTTTTAAATTTGTTAACTCAAAAAGAAAAATTTCTACGCTTCCCTTGCATGTATCTTTTAATGGCTCTGATTCTTCGGATGATTTTGAAATCTCAAATCTGTTTGCTGAGTATTTCCGTCGAAACTTTTCGACTGCTAGTTTCGATGTATCAGTAAACTACCCATATCCCATAACTAACTTGGTTTCCATACTTAATTTGGTCATTTCTGAAGATGACGTTTTCAAAGGGTTGAGTTCCCTAAAATACAGTTGTGCGCCTGGACCTGATGGAATTCCATCATGTATATTTATATCTTGCGCTGCTGAGTTATGTGGTGTTATCTCACAGATTTTTCAACAGTCTTTGAATTTAGGTGTTTTCCCTTTGTGTTGGAAGAGTTGTTTTATCATTCCTATTCACAAATGTGGGAGTAGACAACTTGTTGAGAACTATAGAGGCATCGCCAAGTTGAGTGTCTTGCCTAAACTATTCGAGAGAATTGTGACTCAGCATCTGGCCTTTGCCACCAAATTGTATATTTCTCCATTCCAACGTGGCTTTCGAAAAGGAAGATCTACGCTCACCAATCTGTTAGAGTTTACATGTCATGTTTTCAAGGCTTTTTCTAGTGGCTCTCACACTGACATATGCACTGATTTTAGCAAAGCGTTCGATTTGGTTAACCATAAATTACTTATTTTTACCAAGCCTCTGGCTTCGCTTCCCGTTTAGTGAAATAGATAACCTCTTATCTGCATAATAGGTCACTCAGGGGTTTGTTTAACTTCATCACATCATATGAACGTTACGTCAGGCGTACCTCAAGGCAGCCACTTAGGATTCATTTTATTTAATCTATACATTAATGATTTGCCCTCGGTGATTAAATTCAGCCAGATCTTAACGTATGCTGATGATGTGAAACTGTCTTCTTCTCTTTCCATAGAATCGCAATCACATCAGCGTCAAATTGACCTGAATAATTTGGTTGCATGATGCTCGTTGAATCATATGACAGTAAACCTAAATAAATGTAAGAAGCTTTCTTTCTCAAGAAGGAAGTCATTCATTACCCAGTATTTCATAGATTCGCACAAGTTGGAGGACGTCGATTCGATTACAGATTTAGGCGTTTTCTTTGGCCATAGGTTACGTTTTAACTTGCATATTGAGCTCCCGTTAAGCAAAGCTAGGTCCGCGCTTGGTTTTATAAAGAGGTGGTCCAAAGAGCTTGATGATCCTTACATTACCAAAAGGCTGTACTTGTGTTTGGTTAGACCTACACTTGAGTATGCTTCTGTTGTGTGGTCTCCTTCATATAGGTGCTATGTAGATTCAATCGAATCTGTTCAAAAGCAATTCTTGCTGTTTGCCCATATCTAAATCGTTTCCACCCTGATAAATACTCGACCAGATCAGCGATGCTTAGTTTATGCTTTACAAACTTTTCGCAAACCTAATATGTTCCTTATCATGAACAAAAAAGAGAAAATATGAAAATTATCAATCAAGTTTCTATTTCTCCTAGAACTACATTTTGTTTTATGAAAACTACTTAACGATAGAAGTAGAAATCGCTAAGACTCATTGTTTACCATCTGATGCTATGCGCTTCGTGAATCAAGAGTCACTTAAATGTACATATTTCCCTAGCGCATCCCGTATCAGATCTCTACTCTACAGATTGATTGATTGATTCTTAGTAATCAATTTGTTTATTTCGGGTTTTCGTAATAAGGATATGTTGTTCGAAGATTTGAAATAAAACAACATGTGTTAGATATCATTTAACACAAAAAAAAATAAATTAGTTGGCTCTTGTACATGGTTCCAAATGCATACACACATATACATATATTAATGCAATGATTGTCAATAGGTTGTAACAAAAGTATTGAAAATGACACATTTATGCCTGAGATGCAAGCGCATTAATATTTTCGAGTGTCAACGATTGATGTGTGAAGGAAATATGCTCGACTTATAACGTAATGTAAATAATCCGAAATGATCTCGATCGTGCGTACATAGGTATTGGCATATGCGCATATGCATGTAAAAAAAAAATTTTTTTTTTTTTCTTAAAGCATTGGTATTGAGAGTTAGGAAATACTATAGCAAAGTAACCATTTCAATTTATTCGGTTGTTGTGCAGAAATTAGAATACCAAAATCTAGCAAAAGCCCACACCGTTTGACATTCGAGGTCCACCCTATCGTTATAGTGGCCGCAAAGAAATTGCGTTTTAAGACCAGACAAGTTATCTGTTTCAATATTCATGCTATTGTAAATGCATCGTACTGTATAAATGGCTGAATCCGCGTATATATACTTATATGTATGTATATGTATGTATGTCTGTATGTATATTTTGCCCATGTTGGATAAATGTCGAAAGCATGTTCAGCCCATTTTTAATGCATGTTAGCCGTTTGTGTTAAATGATGATTTAACATATGTTTTACAGCGCGATCCTGTTGGCCTGCCGTGAATATTTGCTCTAGACAGTTGTAACTATTGTTGTTGGCGTTTGCTATGTTTGTTGTATATACATTACAAACACATACTGGCTCTGTCCATTAGACAAGTTGTATAAAAGTGCAAAAAGAAAATAAGAAAAAGTCCAACCCAAGCAACATAAACTTGTTTTTCATTTGTGAAAATTATTTTGCACATTAAATGGATTGTTTTTATACAGAATACACATACATTCACATATATATATATATATATATCCATACAAATTGTGTGTAAGGTAAAGTTTATACAACTTGTTTTCAAGTATAAAAATTTAGTTCACTCTTCGAACACTCTAGTGTCCATTTTCTTTGAAAGCGAGCAGTCAAAAAGAAAAGAATAGAAAAACAGGAAAGAAAAGAAGGACATTATTACTCTCTAAGTGCTACACTCTACATTTTTATTATAACATAGACATACAAACACTGCTATTGCTGCTTTTGCTGTAACTTTACTACTAATACTACTACTACTACTACTATTGTGATTACTAATAAAACTACTGCTGCTACAACACTATTATACATTATTACAATTTAAGCGTATGCATACATGCTTGTAGACTTGTGTGTGACAAACTATTACTTGAAACATAAACACAAACACATTATCGAACTAAGTTCATGTATCGAGTGGCTCTCTTGTTATAAATTCACCCCATCTTAGACTTTGTGTTTTATACGAAAAAGCGTCTAAATACGTCTATATATGTATATGCATGTATGTGTATATGTATGATTTACATTCTCTTATCCCTGCTCACTTAACATGTTTGCGTTGGTTAAAATTCCTGTATGTATGTAGAAAGTCCTTGGATATAAAACTATCTTATTTATTTATTTTATTCTTTTTGTTGCTGCTGTTTTTTTGTTTTTTAATGCAATTGAAAAATATTTCTTTAAAACATTATAAATTTTAGATTTTATAGTACTTAATGTAATTATATATATTATATGTGAAATAAGTAAAATAAAATAATAATAATAATAAAAAAAAAATAGTGTATATATAAATTCAGCCAGAGAATAAATTCTAAGACTAAAGTCTCAAAGCACTAAACTAGCTAAGGCTTTCGGCTTTATTTTTTTTTTTTTATTAATATTATTATTATTATTATTATTATTATTATTATTACTATTATTATTATTATTAAAAACTCTACCGCACTTGAAATTTGGACCCACGGCCATTGAATTGCTAGTCGAGACTCTTGCCTACTCGGCCACTCAGGCGGATAAAAATGTAATTATATATATTTCATGTGAAATTAGAAAATCTACAATTTATAATTTATTAAAGAAATCATTTTTCAAGTGCATAAAAGAAGAACAACAACGGGAGCAACAAAAAGAATTTGTTGCCATAACGTTAAATAATAGTCAAGTGTTTTAACACAAATTCACACTTATTTACAAGATTCTCTATCATAAACTATTTATTTATTAAGCATTTTATTTCATACCAAGGAGGCGCAGGATTAAGAAAATGAAATGAAAGTTTTATAGGCAAGTAATAAAAATAATAATGTCAATTAGTATACCTTTGTCTTTAAAACCAATAATTGTTGCATTTATAGTGGTTAACGTTGCAGTTGAATGACTAAAAAAAATAATAATAACACATTAATTTTTCAAACAATGATACTCTATCTTATGGTTTTAGCAAAATTTTAAGTACACAATATTGCTGGTTTGATATGAAAAAACACAACTAAGAAAATTTTATTTGGTCGTCACTGAATATTCTACATCCTTGGTCGCTATGCTAAAAAAGACTAAGCGAAAGGAAAACAACTCTTCATTCTCTATAATATTGCATGGGAGCGGCTAAGTTTTTCTAATTTCGGAATAAAAGTGGAAACTTATATGGTGTATGCGTGGTATTTTATGAGTAACAGGTACAAACAATGGCAAGCAAAGTTGTCCACAATTGTTGCATAGGCGTGTGGTCCCTCTAGGCCTGTCCTTCAACCAGTTTAGGTTATTTTCACTTTTTTTTGTAAATTTGAGGACGACGTCTTCATTTTTGCGAACGGAAGAATATTGACGACAGATGCTATACAGTTGAGCAATGGGACCGATGGCCAAACGAACATGCTTGCGTGCATTCCGTATTTGAAACTGTGCAAGAATTTTTAAACTTTATGGGGTTTTTCAGGCTTGCTTTTGCGCGTTATAGAGGTATTTAAAAAATGCAATACACTATAATATTGGCAATTTTTGATGCCGTTTGAAAAGCAGAGCGTGGGCGTGTCTTTTAACCGATTTGGGAAATTTTCAAAAACTGCCAATGGTTCTGCAAATCCGAAGCTGATAGCCTGATTTCTATGGTCAGGATAATTTTTACCACAGACATTACATAGACAGAGGGATGGACAGATGGATACACTCTACTCAGAAGTAGATGCTGATCAAGAGCATATATACTTTTTGGGATTTCTGAAGTTTCTCTCTGGGCGTTGCAAACGTAACGACAAAATGAGTAATGACAAATGAGTATATATATATATGAGACGATGAGTATAAAAAACAAATAAGGAATACATGTCCGGTTGGGGCCAGAGGTTGTATAACCAACACCATTCATGTTATCATTTCATATCTTTACGTTTAGTTACATAAAAGTGACTGAGATAAAATTTATTTTCCAATTAAATAAAAACTTATTTAAAGGCACTTTTTTTGATTATTTACTTTATGTTATTTAGTTCATTACATATTGCATTCTGCTATCCAAACCCTCTTAATTGACATCCCTATCGGCGAGATTGTTAGAAGAAAATTAATTCGCCACGTTGTTATCTTTAATTTAAAATTAGCACACTTCGCTTGTCGGATTCTTTTTCCAAGCCCTCTTTCTTGACGTTCGCATTGGTGAGATTGTTAAGAAACAATTATTCCACCACTTCGTGACGTTCGCCCTATTTAATCTAAAATTCCTACGCTCAGCTTTCCATGTTCTACTTTTAAATTCCTTTTATTTAATAGCCATTCGATTGTATTGCCAAGAGAAAAAAATCCATCACGTTGTTGGGCTCAGCACACTTAACTTAAAATTAACACATTTTTATATTATTTGAAAAATGTAACTGTCCTCCTTAAAATGAATCTAGAAAGTATCAATCTTCTAACTTTCATAATTTATGAGTAATGAGCAAAAACCCACAAATTTTTGGTTCGAATACGGCTTACGCTTCACTGTGAAAGTATGCTTTCACCAATTTGGCCCATTTTCAATACCAACCTGCGTGCAAAAACTTCCTATATTTCCACCAAAACTGAAGTCGAAATATTTATTGTTGCGACCAGAAGAGTGTCAGCAACATACACCACACAGACGTGGCTAAAGCGATTCAGAATTTCGCGCTGATCAAGAATATATACGCTTTACAGAATCGAAGAGGGCGAAGCTTCGTTTTGAGTACTGTAAATATTATAACAAAATGACTACATCCCCATCGTTCGACGGTGGGCATAAGAAACAGAGGTCACGCAGCATGTCTTAGATAACCATCGTCTTAAGCGGGAACGCTTCAATATATTTTTAAAAAAAACAATATTTCTTTTGTTGGCTTGACATGTACTTTCACGAATATCGGAGAAAAATTCCACTGTTTGATAGGAATTGTTCCCTAGAAATTTCGGGCTATTCTCCAAACGCTCTGAAGAGGCTGCCTCTGTCTGGACGGTTACAGCCTAAAGTCTTTTACCTGACGCTTCCTAAATTCTCTAATAAGCTAAGTTAATATGGATTAAAAAGTGTCTACATTGATCGAAAATCCCCCTAATGAAAATAGGTGAGATTAGATTCATCGAGAGAATCATTGAAAATGATATGAGGATTAAAGCTTTTCAAGAGGAGTCAATGCTTTTCTGGAGAAATTTGATAATAATTATGAATATAATTAATTATAAAATAAAATTCTTTATTAATTCAAAAATTCGCGAGGAAGAAAACTGACGCAAAGTATTTGAATATAGAACAGAATTTTTTGGATCATAGTGAACCATAGGGTAATGGAAGAAGAAAATAAATATATCTATGACTTCAAAACGGCCTGTAACGCACCCTCAACAACCTTCATTGCTTTCATTCGAATTTTTCATAATATCTTTCATGTAATATTCTGCAACGCAACGTGTACCATATTTTCGATAAGTTAATTTATAACTTATGGGATAATTAACAAAAGATTATCTCTTGTCTGATCCAAAATTGAACGTTTCCGCTCGAATACTCGTCAATCACTCAAAAATTATTCCGTTTTTTTAGGTACAAATTTGCACCAATTACACTGCGTGTCGCAGAGACCTTTCACTTCGAGATACGTCGTGAGAATGGCTCCGAAGTTAACTTTTCCTAATATTTTTCAATTATGATTTTTTTTTAGTTCTTATACATATGCTTAATATTCTCCTTGAACATTATTTTTGTATCACCTTTCCTACTATCCCAAGTAAGTTGCGAAAAATACGCTTTTTTTAAGCTGCTACAGTGGTGTGTCCCCTCGAGTAAATACCATTAGATTGATAACACTGCAAACTTTAACAGCTTATTATATGACATTGGCTTTATATTTTTAATTTATTTTTTTTTATTGAAAAGTTACACACATCGCCTGTTTAAAGAAATCATTGTAAGCTTTTGTTAAAACTTAATCTTGTTGCAAATGACACGATCGGAAATTGTTATGAAGTACGAGGCCCTACATGGAACTGCGGTAATACACCGCGTGACACATTACTAATGTGTTTGATTGCAGTGTTACCACGCACTAAAAAGAATCAGAAGTGAATAATGACGAAGCTCAAGCTCACGGTTGCCTATGAGTTCCTATTCGAAGTTCAGGGTTAACAAACCAATAAAATATTAACTTATTTAGTTCAAACTGATAAAGTGAAAAAGTTATTTTTGTACATATTTCACTCTTAACGTACGCGTTGTTATCTATTAAAACTTTTTCCCAAATTTCGAAATTTTTGCGTGTACGCTTTTGAGTTATATTTGAAAAAACGAAGGAGAAAAATAATTTTTTTATATATTATGCTTGTTTGTAAATAAAAAGGCAAAATTTCGGGTAAATACGTACGTACACAACGTTTGTGAAGGCTGGCGTAAGCGATACTGTGTTTTGAAGCTGATGTAAAAAATGCTGCTGGAGACATTTCGATTTCTAAAATTATACTTATTTTGATCAGTTAATGTCTACTGATCTTAATCGAATATTGAGAAGCGTTTTAGCTCTAAAAAACTACCTAATCCTCTCAATAGATAGAAACCTAACCTTAACCTTCTTTGGAGCCAATGTTTTAGTTTCACTCCATTATCTTGATTGTTTTCTCCTGTTTTTCTCCAGTTGTGAGATATGGTACTCACACTCTATCCTTAAAATCTTGGTTTTATTTCTGTCAAGCATCGCCAAAGAACGCAATTGAAATATTTCCCTGACGCTTTTATTCCATTGAGGGCAAATGCAGCACCTATACTATTCGTAGGTTTCTCGTGTGAACATTTTCAGTCAATGTGCGACGTGCAGCACTTTCATCATTTCATTCGATCGACTATTATGATGCTGCTCGCAGCTCATACGACCTCGTTTAAACTCTTCTAACCAATACTCCTCCGAAGTAGGATTTAACTCGAATTCGATGTTGAGTGCTTTGAGAAATATCATCCGAAAGCATTGTATTAACGTAGGAAAGCTATTGATAGCTGTCAACCAAATACGGAACAACGTAGCGTCTTGAAACTGCAAACTTAAATTTTATGACATATCTACATCCATGATTCCCGGTGTTGAGCAAGGAAAAAAAATTCTTTTTGAAAAGTTCTACTTGGATACAATCAGCCCTACCAATTCTCTAACATTTTGGTATCCTCTTTACAGAAAAACATACTGTTATGTATGTCAGCTACTTATTACAACGTCATTTTGCGATTCTCGCGGTCAATTTTTAAAATTTTCTGTTTTCCGTTTTTAGTGTAATCACCTCTTTTGGGCGTCCGTTACATTCAGTATAATTGTTGTCCGTATGACTTGGTTTAAAATGAACAAATCATTGAAAAGTTACCCATCACAAACACAATTTTTAGTCAACCCATAAAATTCAGAGCCACTGTAACTAGTAAACAAACGATCGAAGCGGCATAACGTTTTGACGGAGGCCGCTCGATGTTAACAATTGTGGTAAAAAAGATATGAATTTTTTCAAAGTCATTCAAAGCAAGAGAAGCCTTAAACGAATAAAGATTCAAGGGTTGGGGTCTTCGCTAATGGATTTCATTCATTAAAGATTCATCCGACTAACAATTAATTTTAACACTGGAGCCAAAAAGCATTGTTATTGGGAATATAGAGCTACATTGCTGCATTCTCTCAAAAACGAAAGGCATATAAAGCGAAGAGAAAATTTCTTTTTCACAATATAGTAGAGAAACCTATGAATTAATAAAACCTGCAAAAAAATTAAGTTAAGTAACTGAGTTGTTTTTAGGAAATATGCGTACAATTACGATACCGAAAATCGACGCAAAACATAATATAAATGTGATAGGCTTACAAGAAAAAAATAACTCGCTGTAAAAGAATATACAACAAATCATATAAAGTCAATCACATTTTAAAAGACGCTCGGCAAATCGACAGTTTTCTTCCTTCTTATCGCAAGTAAGCGCGAAACCTTTTACCATTTATTTGGCTGGGCGGGGAAAAGCGTTTGAGAAAGATTAGGTGAAAAGCATGACGAGATATTACGCATAAAGTTCCTTATCTTGCCAAGACTTTAAGACGAGTTTTTTGCGCTATTATCGTCAATGTGCAGTCATATTATTTTCACAAATTTAGTGTCGAGAGGAGAGGAAATATAGTAATTATGGCTGAAACGAGCAAGAAACATGAAAAACAATTCGAAACTTTTAATAACATGCTTAATAAGCTCGTATATGTCCACCTGTAAGTAAAAGACAAACAAACAAAAAAACTTGTTTTTCTGCGGATTGCTTTATTTTTTGCAATTAACCGTCGCTTCCTTTTTGCCCCGTAATATGAATACATTTCCAATAAAGTTTTCCCGCTAACCGTGGCTAAATAAATATTATAATAAATTGTGGCAATAAAATTTAATTGCTTAGTGATAAAAAAGACAGCAAAAAAAGAAAAATTAAATAAAAAATAAATAAATTAAAAGCGAAAAGGGCCAATTGGGAGTAAACAGCCGCCACCGTATTGAACGATGCACTGCCAATTTCTACTAGAATTGCAATTGTATTGAATATCCTTTGGAGGTTGAATTGGCAATATTTGGCACATAAAACAAACCGCATGAATTGCCTATAAATATGGTGGGGTGCTGCTGTTGTTAAACATACGCATGCAAATGTTGTCCAACAAAATAAAAAAAAGCCTTCAATTTTTAATGTATTTCTATATAACTGGCAGTATGTGGTGGCAGTTACGGTTGTTGCTGCTACCGTACCGTACCGTTTGTGGTACAATGCAGCAGAATTTGCAATTGCCTGCAATTGCAGTTGTTGTAAAAAGATATAAATATCGAATACATTCATGTTACCCTGCAGTCTCCAGATATGCCATTCGTTTATATGTCTGTGTAAGTTGAGGCAAATGGCTGGTTGTATTTCTGCTGCTATTGCTATTGCTATTGCCGTTGCTATTGCTGTTGCTATTAACGGGTTACATATATTGCTACCTCCCTCAACCCTTTGAAAAGAAAAAAAAAAAATACAATACAAATGCATACAAAAAAAGAAAAAAAAAATGGAAAAAACAAATGGTGGATGCGTAACATGACAACAAAATAGCCAAAACAACAAACCTCTATAATTTACCATATTTTATGACCGCGCTGTGGCAATAAAATCGCCAACAACAGCCATAATTCATTTGGCACTATTCAAGCGAGCAGCACTAACATTTTAAAACGCTTTACATACCAACACTCATATGAATGGATGGATGTACAATACACACTCGTATATAACTGTTCCGGGATGTGTTGCTGCAGAGCAATTGCTCTTGATGGTACGTACTTACATACACTTTACTATTTATACGTATACACATGGTGAAGTGTCTGTGCATATGTATTCATGTGACTAAGCTTGTGCGTTTCTGAAGAAATAAATATTAAAAATGTAAAATGCGTTAAATACGCATACACATCATGATTTAGCGAGAATAATTTGTAATTGAACGTTAGTCTCTCTCTAAAATACGCAATATTCGTGACGCTGCGGTTGCACAATGCTCTCGCGGCATCGTTTATCTAATCATTCATTATTGGTTTTAAAACATGTTACTGGTGTGTTGCTGTGGCGGCGTTAAAGTGTTTCAATTTGGTAAATATTATGGCGCATAGTCCACAAAATATTTAGCCGAATATTGCCAATAGTTGCAGTACGCAAGGAATGAAAAAATGTGTCTTAATCTTTTGTTGTTTTGAATTAACTTTTTTTTTTATTTTCATATGTATATACATTTATATACATATTGACAAAATGTTCTCAAAAATATCAACGAAATTTAATTTATCTTTTTTTTAATTATGTATTGCGGCCCCAAAGCAGTAGCATTTTAACGGTTTCTGTTTGGTTTTCTTTTATGCTACAATTTTTATTGGATTTCTCGCTCGGACTGAATCTTCTTGTTCTTGTTGGTAAACATCATGCGTACGTTGATTCGCTCTATAGAGCGAAGTAATACATGTAAAAATGCATCGCTGCAAAATTTTTGCTGTCTGTGTCTTTTGAGCTGTCATGACATTTGGATTCGTTTTGAGTGGTGTGAAATGCGCGTATAAAACTAATTAATTTATTTATTCAAATGTAACCACAAAGTGTCTGCTCGTGTGTGATGGCTTGAATTTGGAAAGAGATGAATGTAACAAACAATGAAAATTATTGCGTTGCAGGACATTTATGTTTATGTGTCTAGCGAGAAAAAAAAAAACTTAAATCCATTTGTGGCGGTAGCGACGGTGGTTAATGTTGTATTGATGATGGCGCTGATGTACTTTTGAACTCATCCGGCTCAAATCATATTGAATAGGGATAGGCGCCATTTCTATTTTATTTATTTATATTCCGTTGGTTGTGCTCCTCATAAAGCTTTTTTTTAAGCGGACCATTCTTTGCGTTCTGCGATCCTCCAGAGAATAGTGGGTGGCGAAGGCCAGAATATGCGCGTATAACTGTAGCAAGATTAACGGCATGTTTCATTAACCGCAAAACGGTCTAGACACAAAAAGAAGAAGTAAACACAATCAACTCGCTCTTTTCGCGTCGTGTAGGCAAGCATTTGGCGCTTGTGTAAAGTGATGATGACTTCTGTTTGGTGGTTTATCATCAATGTTTTCTGGCTCTTTTGCATTCCTAGATCACAGACGACTGTCCTTACGCAAATAACGAACTCGGCTTCAAAATCAAACCACAAATTTTTTTTTGGTTTTTCAAAGCATCACATCATGACCGCAACCGTAGTAATATCCATATTCACATACATACGTACATAGAACACACACAGGTATATATATATATATATAATTTGCAACATTCAAAATACTGCATATGAATTAAATCGAGTTAAAATTCTGTTTTGCTGTTATTGCTGTACGTGCTGTGCTTGTGGCAAATGTTTTGCGCGTGTGCACAATTTATGCTAAAACAGCGACAACGATAAGAACAGCAACAACAATAAAAAATGAGCTCAATTAAGCTCAAGTTTTTCCTTTCGGTTGTTCTTGCTCTTGATGTTGTTATTATTTCTTCTGAATTTTTGGTGTTGTTCTTGTTTTTTTTATTATTGTTGTTATTATTGTTGTAGCTTTTTTGCATTAATACTTGACTCCCTTTATGGTTATCTGTAGTTTCTGATCGAGCATCGCTGTTGTCAACTTGTGAAAATGTTGTTTGTCTGAAATAAAATGGAGAAAAAAAAAGAAAAAACAACAACAACCAACGAAAATAAACTCGGAGATGATGTCTGACCGCACTTGCTATTTAAAATTCAACTTTTAAAGAGATTTATCTGCATCCGGAATAAAATAGCTTCTGTAATAGCCAATGGCCATATGTATCTTCGTACACTGAGAGAGTTGGCTGGAAAAAAAACACCTTTAAGTAATTTGATACAACTTCGTATTCTGAAGACAAACTTAAGATCATTTCAGTAATCAAAAATCCAAACAAGTCGAATGAAACAGTAAAAGAGAAAAATAAACAAAATGCTATCATCCGAAGCTTTGATTTTAGTACGACTAAGAAATTCCGTCTCAAAACGCGAATATTTCAATAACCTGAATCAGATAGCTGATGTTAAAGCAAAGGTTTCGAGAAAGTGTTTCTAGAAATCACTTACCCATAAAACAAATCTTCAATGCACTTGAATTTTGCCATTCCTGTCTATAAATACGAAATTAATGAAAAACCAGAACACAGTATTTAACTGCGTATTTGAATTGCGATAGTTAAGGTGTTGACATAAGTAAGCTGGTAAGGATGGAATGGAGTAAATCAGCCGAGGTTCAACATATTCCTATAACACAGCCGATAAGATATTTTAACTGTTTCTTAGCTAATGGGAAAGTTTTGGCAGAAAGTTTTACTTCCAACTATTATTGTGCGGAGGATAGCGAGGATTCAAAAAACTTCTTTGTATACATTATAAAATTAGGTGCAGTCATTAGAGACTAGAGTGATAAAACTTCCAATACATTAAATTATAAGCACTTTGGGTTCCCTATAGAGAGAGTAAGCTTGACAACATCACAACTAATCGTAACTAATTGGCAGCTACATACGTGGTTATTGAAGCCCACCATTTCTTATATTTCTAAAAACTACGACCAACCTTACGAGAGTGCGCATATTTACTGACATTAAATGCATCTTCTTTTCTTAAGGAATCTTCTTAAGCATTTCCCTTCTTAAGAGCTGCAACAACTCTGACTAATATATAAATAAATGAAAATATAACATTCGCGTAGAAGCTTAAGCCTGCAGTAGCGGCGTCTACGAACTGTCATTGGTCGATATCCAACAATATCGTTAATGCGAATAAAAGTACGAATTTCTGAGTACCATAAACAAATTTTCAATGCAATGCAAAGTCTGATGCTTCGCGATGAGTATCGCAGTGAGTCAGTTTGGTTCTATTTGTTAGCGCCATAAAAGTTTGATAAAATTTCGTAAAATATTTACGCACTAATTGCAATTAAGTTACAAACTTTGTATATAGAGATAATTGTATGACATACAAAAGTAAGACTATTTCATATGGAGTAGTATCAAGACTAACATAGCAAAAGTACTTACTGACTTTTAAGGGTCGACGCTTTCAAAAGAAAATCTTGCCACAGAAAGAGGGCTTACAGCTAACAATTATTTTCATTTTTAAATGGACTTTAGTTACATTCACTGTTAAATTAAGCAATTAATCGATGGTTTTATTTTTAAATTTTGATACCCCACTCCATATGGTATCCGCCGGAGTGGGCAAAGGATTTCCACCAACAACTCAATGGTCATCGGTTCAAATCCGAACTGCGTTAGAGTTTTCAAAAAAGCCGATAATTTGAGATGCTAGTGCTTTAAGACTTTAATCTTATAATTTATTTCACTTATTAAATTAATTATAATAATAATATGATGCTCCATATGGAACTAAATGTTTCTCAAATCTTTTTCTAGGAACATTTTATGTATTATAAAAGTTTAAGGTTTCTACGTTGTTGAAGACTAGATTGTATATGATTTAATATCATATTACAGAGTGAATATCAATTATTAATATAATAGTAAGCGAATATAAGGTGTGTCAGCCGCTGGCCGTTATCATAAAAATTGATTGTTATTCGTTGAGTCGAACGAACAACTTTCGTCCGACATCGGATATCGGACGATAAGACTTGATTTGCTTCTTAACATAAATTTAACTCTCCCATACAGGTGAATCAATATCATAATCATCTTTAGATGGTAAACGTGTCAATTAATCAATCAATCATAACAATATTTGTATAAATATTTTCATCTACTGACTTGAAGATTATTGTTTATTATTGATTCTACGTTACGGATAATTAAAATTAATTTCAATTTTTTAAAAAACTATTTACAATATTTTAGCATTTTCAACCTTGTCTTGGGAACGGATTAAATCCACTGTCCAATTTGACTTTGTTCTTGTGCTAAATATGCATCCGAATTCTTGCAATTATAATTACATTAGAACGCTACAATGGTTATTAAGTTGTGTAATGACGTTAGACTATAAAGACTGATGGCCGGACTTGGAAAAGTTGTCTCAAAATCCCTGGTTCAACAAAAATATATATGTTTGACGGTGTCTTGCAATGTTATACACACTGAAATCTCATATGCTTACATTTTCACGTAGCGTTGAATGCACAATAATCTCAAAATAAATTACAACACGAAGCATCATGCGTCTATGAAGTGGATATTAACCACTTTTTGAAACAGAATGGGTAGCTTATGGGAAAAATCTTTCTTTCTTGCAAATACGTTTTTTTATTTAATTTTTTTGGAGAAGCAGAACAAAGTGAACACCGAAGCTTTTCTTTAGCTCATCGAGTGCACAGGTGATCGAATTAGCACTAAATATGTCTTGGGCATCATACCATCTATGTTTTCTTTTTTTTTTTAAATTCCCTACAAAACTGGTACTTGTGTTCAGTATTGCTTGGGAAAATCCAAGTGGAAAGATCTACAAAAATTTACTACAAAAATTATAAATCTGTTCGGACTTCGTTTCGCGTTTTACTAAAAATTTGTGATCATCCTCTCTACGTATAACCTCCCGCGACTACCATCGTGCCTGCAAGATAAGGGGCATGGTCATAATCCGGCAGACAGAGCTGACTACTCGTAATGCAATCGAAGAATTCAACCAAAAGGAATCAAAAACGTAAACGTACAGTCAAAAATATCGATGCTGTGAATGAAGGGTGTCGCTACAAATCGAAAACAGCCAGTTAGAAATGCTGTTCTCAACAGGTTGAATTTTCTTATGGCACTTTTTTTCTGCCTTTTAGTACCCCCTTTCCTATTGGCGAGCATTGAATTTACGAAAAGCTTTTTCGCTTTCAGAGTATGGTATCCCTGCAAGAGTTGGGTATAGAAGATAAGCGGAACGTAGCAAGACTAACATTACTCCATTCCTAATTTGAATAGTTCTCGTTATACTCCTCAACTTCTTTACTACGCTTTTCCAAGTGCACGCCGGATTTTTTAAAATAAGCCACGAATTTAGAAACAGTAAAATTGCAAACGATTGTGATCGTCCAGGATCAAGATGCAATAAGCTGATGCTGCCAAAGTGCGGAAACCAAAATTTTTTTTGTCTGCATTTCACTATGTTTGCTCCATTGAAAGAATCCTTTTCGGATTCAGAGAAGAAATATTTTGCACCTTTTTTTCAAGCGTATGCTTATTAGCCCTGTGAACGCTTACTTATTGTATTATATATGCATTTATTGTAGTATGTAATATCAAGCAGTAATACTTTGTGAATGATGCTCATTTCAAGCAATTCAGGCTAAATTTGTTCGCAAGAGAGTCTTTTTTGGTTTCCTTTTTGACTGTTACTCGATATTTTTTAATTTTTAGTTTTTTATTTTGCGAAGTTCGTTTTAGCGTGTGATTAAGCAAAACAGAAATGTGTTGCTGGTGATGTGGAAACCATTTCTTGAATCGCATAAAATGTAATGAATTAAACAAACTGACGCCATTATGGAAATAATGTTATTCATGACGATGATCATGCGCATGTTAATGCAGATGACTGTCAATGAAAAAAAAGTGCGTGAATGGAAACGTGACTCAACAAACCAAACCAACAAACCAAAACAAAAAGACACAGAAAAAAAAAATTTAAGAACAAGATTAAGTATTCGAGGTTAACAAAAGTTCTTATTAGTGGAAAAGTTTTTTTTGGTGGTCTCTCAGGAAAAATACTAGTAAATAAACAAATAAAATAAAAACCATAAAATAAATTTAAACATAAATTCAAGAAAAAGAAAATAAATAAATAAATTTCTTTTTATGTTTGACTGATTGTTAAAGGATCGCAAGTTGACAGTTTATAGTGAAAAAAGCGTAATGGTTTAAATCGTCATCTAACACTAGGTGTGTCTTTCAATTTTTATTTAAAATGTTCTGGCCGTTGCTGTGTTCGCATTCTTATGCTTAGACGCTTAGACATATGTTTATACAAACATTGACCACAAATCAATTTATTTTGTTGTCAAAGCCATAATTTTTCTGTTTTGTTTGTATCTTGTCGGTCTTATTTATAACTGCAGGCTACTAACTTGAAAATACCCGCATACATAAATTAGTGCATGTACATGTATATATATTTGTTCATGTTTATATATATACGTATATATGTACGCATACCTATATATATATACCTATAAATCTAGTTGTCTTCAAACCGTTAACAAAGTGAATTTTCAAATCTTAGCTTAACCCGAAAATTATTCTTTGACAAATCTCGCTGTCACTGGTTGTACATGTATTTGTTATTATAGCCGTCAATAAGCAGCAATCTATCAAACATGTGTTTAAAAAGGATTTTATTTTTATGATTCAACAAATTTTATGTTAAAAGTTGTGTCAACAAATACCGGAATTAAGTAAGAAAAAAATATTTTCTTTACTTTCAAATTCAACTTCAGTCATCCTCTTTCAAGCGTGATACAATCGCTTGAACGTTCCCCCCTTTTTATGGAACAATCTTTCAAGACTCTCAAGACATGCTCCAGCTTCCTCAATGACCTGAAATTTGTTCGTTGGAACATCCTTTTGAGATTTACAAACGGATAATAAATACTAGAGGTTAGATCCAGAGAATACGGCGGCTGAGGCATCAATTCGAAACTCAATTCATGCAATTTTCCCGTAGTAGTCATCCATTTATATCACATTATCTTGATAGGAGACCACTTCTTTTTGGCAGTTTCTTTCGTTAATTGAACCAAATTGCTGCGTAATTTTTGCTATTCATCGTTTTTCCTTTTCCAAGTTAATTGATAAATAGAGAGAAACAGAGAAAGAGAGAGAAAACCGCACGTATCTCAAAATGTGGAATCCGTAACCTTGCCAATCGTTTGCTGCGCTTTTAATTGATTTGCACAGCTTTCACCAAACGCGGGATTTCCAATTCGATTTATGCCTGCAACGGTGCGATTACGTTTCGTCCATTGTCCTATATCGAACGAAAAACTCCCTTTTGTCGTGGTTAATCAGTTCCAGAAATCATTCCGAGTTGGCAATACTTTGAAAATTTTGTTCCAGATTGTTTGTCATTCTCAAATTTTAATTGTTTTCATAATGAACACACTGGTTCTTCATATCTTTACTATGCCAGATATCTTTTGCAACTTCACTTTTCGTTCATTGAAAGTAACTTTCAGGAATTTTTTGATGTTTTCTGTTATAAAAACCTTTTCTGGACGTCTAAAGTGTTCATTATGTTCTGTGTCCGTATAATCTCGTTTAAAATCAAGAAACGACCGGAAAATTATTTTCAACTTGAATGGTGACTTCGAATGATATTTTTTTGATCGGGAATGTCTAATTAACGCACGGTATTCGGAACCACTACAACTCTTAAGCAAATTGTCGGGATGGTATAAACTTTTAAGGTTTGGAGCTTTCAAAAAATTATATGGGTTCTTTTACTACATGTCAGTCCGGGCAATTATTGACCGATGCGCTTTATGTACATATATATATATATATATATACACATATGTATATGAGGCTAATGTTTAAAAGTTTGATTTTCAAATTCTTGTTCATGAACATCGAAAGTGATTTAAAATTGTCGATAGCTAATAAAAAAGTTAAGGGTTTTTGGATATATTACAAGGAAGTTTACACAGCAATTACCGAAGACATTTGTGTCAATACAATTTTTGTTTCTTAATGTTTTTACAACGTCCGCCACTTGTGTTGATATGTAGAACAATTCGACGGAGTTGAGATAGATTTCACATTTTATTTTACCAATTGATTCGCGATCATTTTCTAAATTGATTTAAGTATGTCTGTCCATTTGTCTGATTTGTCCATTTTCGCATATTATTATCAATAAATGTGGAAAATTTGAATGAAATGAGATCATTTTTTGAAACCATCTTAATAGACATGTTCTCACTAACAATAGGCGTTTGTATCGCAACAAGAGCTAACTTTTAGTATTTTATGTTGAAAATTGCAACGAAATAATTGGTTGACATAAAAATTTATTGCAACAAGTTTGGGTTACTTGAGACTAATTGTCGTACTACTCCGTAGTACATGGCAACAAAGCATAATTTTTGACGTTTTATCACGAAAATACGTGTAGAACTCTATTGGGTTAGAAAAGGTGCTGGGTATTTATAACGTTTTATTCTTTTTTCTTTTTGTTTATAAAAATTTTCTAAAAAGTATTTATTTTAAAAGAAAAAAACACTAGCGTTTTCTAACGTCTTCTTCGTGATGACTTTAATATATTTGAATTTTTCTTTAATGAAGGAATGAGAGAAAGCACGAGGAACTCTGCCAGCATTTGCTTCTTGTTCACCTATTATTTATTAAGCTTTCTTAATTATTCGTGCAATGAACCAAACACCCTTAATATGCAAACGATGCAAACAATGGTTTGCAAGCATTCGCAATTCTGTGCTTAAATAGTAGCGTTCGGCAAATTTGACTAGTAACCAGAATGAGAACCAGTAAAGATGTTACAAAAAACATTAAATTGAACCCTTACTCCTCTAAGCTCTAATCTCAAATCAAGCTTGTACTATCAGATACTTGCATGTATTTTTATCATTTTTTCACTTGAAAAAGGCATTTATTGAGAAAAATTACTACAACAATAATTAATCAAAAACAAAAGAAAATATTTTTATCATTCTCTACAACTTGTTCCCATATTTCTGGAAACAGAACGATATCGTGCCGAAAGAACTATAGTGGTTTGGCAGCGACCCAATCATCGATCCTCTTTTGCATTTCTTGAACAAATGGTATTCAGAAGTCACTATGTCTGAGGAACTTTTCATTTGAACAGCAATAGTGTATCCTTGGCAACTCTTGCAAAGTGCGCCCCAGCCTTGTCATGCAATAGGATGGCTTTACGTCTGCTAACCGCTATTTCATGTCTTCTTTGCAACAATACATCGTTAAATATATTCAATTGACGTCTGTAGACATCTACAGAAGAACTTTCATTCTGTTTCTGTTTCGTTCTGTAACACGCTACACCTTGCTGATCCAACCATCCAGCAAAACTTTTTGGCCATGACTTGGGTGTTAATGCCTATGACTCTCCCATGACTTTTTGCATTTCGGATTGCCGTAGTGAATCTGCTTTTCAGTGCTACTCATAATACGCCACAGAAAACTCTTCTTTATTCAATTTCAGTCAATTCGTCTGAGAACCATTTTCCCTCCTTTTGGATCTTTCCCATCGCATGTAAACGTCTAGAAGTAGTGGATTCGTCAATTTTTAAGTTGTGCGAAAGTTCCTTGAGAGCTTGAGCTAGATTTTCGTCCAATAAGTCTTGCAATTCATTGTCTTCGAAGTTTTTTGACCCCCCAGGCCGTTCTTTGCTATTGACATCAAAGTGATCACTTTCAAATCGTTGAAACCAAAATTGACAATTGGGGTATGATGGAGCAGCATCACCATACGCTTCTGAACGTGTCTGGTGGACTTGGGCAGCAGATTTCTTCAAAGTAAAGAAAACAAGCACTGAATGTCGAAAATTCAATTTTGCGGGGTTCATGATTAGCGTCTGTAGGCACTGAAAAAACCCATTAATACTAACCGGAGAACTATTATTTTATGTAGAGAAAGGTCAAAATCATCGATTCTAACCGTTGTGTACATTAATACTTCCCATTACCTTATAATTTCCACCAATAGATATCACTGATTACAATACGTGCATGCACGTATTATTTCATAACTTTCTGCTAGAATTGTTTTCTGTTTTTTTTTGAAAATCTTTTAGCGTTTTCTACGTCAATTTTTTTTTTTTTTCAACTGAATTAGTTTGCGTTGAATTAATTAAAATTTCATGTTAACATGATTTGCTTGGCTTTTGAAAAAGTTATAACATCCTGTGATAATTAACATTTGCTCCCTTTTATATTTGCGCAGAGTACAATTTTTCTTTATATGACAAGAGAAAAAACAGAAATCGTAAAAACACATACTATTATGTTTATATATGTGTGTATTTTTATATGCATACATATGAACATCGCACACAACATCTTAAGCATTTGCATGGCTTTTATGATCAGAAAGGTATTGGTATGTAAGTGCGCCCGATAAGAGATTTGAATGAATGCCATAAAACGAATGAAAGAGGAAAACAACAACAATAAATGAAATAAATGCAAGTTGGGTTGATCCTAGATACCCATCTTCGAATTACAACCAAAGATTTAACAAAAAATCCTAAAGCATCTAGCAAAGTATTTTTGGAGATTTTAAATTCATATTTATTATAAATGGTTAGTTCATGAAGACAAGATTTCACTTCGCTAGATCTAGGTCTCGTTAGATTAAGACCGATTTAAGATGTGATCGTTATCAGGTCTTTATTCAAAAAACTACGCTTTTTAACAATGAAACTACATGAACAAATTGTGATCGTTTATTGTTTGGTAATATTTTACTTAAACTTGACACATTTTTCCCAGTGGTTTTTCGATCATATCTAAAGCAATTTTCGACACCCGATTACTGCTGTTGTAATTGATTAACCTTGCTAAGCAGCAATAGTTTAGTGTTTTTCTTTTCAATGTTCAATATACAACAACAATTAGGTACAGGCATACAGATGCATCATGAGCGCGGTGCATGCTTCCACGCTTCCTTATATAATTTTTTTCAATAAAGTTACTATCAAATCCCTCTCAGTTGTCCATATGAATCCTAGAACTCAATAATACTCGACCAGTAATTTTGCTTCTCACTTTATTGGATTCGATGATTTGGAAAAAGCGAAATTTCATTTTGAATAAATCATCACTTAAACTCGGATATATTCAGCCAAATTGAGATGTTTCTGTCCCCAACTAAACTAAAAATCAACTTGCTGTTATTCCAAAATCAAGCTATCAAGCTAGTAGTCGATCATTATTTCAATTGTTCTCGATTTTGCTCATTCTAAACATTGATCCCAAATAATTCAATAAAATACCACCCCCTTCTTTCCCATAAAATAAAAAATTTTTGTTCATCTAAAGAATACACAATTAAATTATGATTTTTCAAGTTTTTCAATTTTTTTTTTTCAAGTAAAGAGGCTTCTTTATAAATTGTTTGAAATCAACAATCTGGTAAAGCCAGGGTGTAGCGATGACCTATTTTTTTATTGGCGATGTTGAGAGCTTTTTGACTGCGCCAGCGCTTCTTGGATTAAAATCACACCGTATTATAAGTGTGAAATTTCAATTTTCTATCCCGATCTCTCAAGTATAATTCCGAACGTTACAAATGATATAAAATGTTCCATTATTTTGTTTTTACTTTTCCATACTTGGCAATGGTTATTAAAAAGTATAGCAAAACAAAAAAACGAATCTTAGTTAAAAAAGTCAGTTGCTTAACACCCTCAATTCTTGTTCAGATACTTGTGTATGTGAGAATTTGAATGTGTTTGTGTTCATGTGCCTTTGTGTTGCATACATATGTATAATGTCGTTCATAAACGTTAATTTTAATGGCAGAAAATTGCTAATTACTTCTATTACCCTTTACGTAAACGAGTAAATTCCTCCTCGTCTACATGTATATGGATGAGACATATATGATTTTATGAAGTACGCATATGTGCATATTTTGTACATTTTAGAAATGTCTATCTCTCTAATCTTGTTCATGATTACAAAGATTTACCAAAAATGCAAAGAATTTTTATGGCATATGAAACTGAGCAAAGAACTTATTAAAATATTCTACTTATTACTTTAACGGAAATTTATGCGCGCTACTCGCTTTTACCTCCTTCGTTTAAGAAGAAGCCAGAATTTTTCCACAACCCTCTACGTATTAATGAGCCTACTCTTGTTTTACAAGTAATTAAGAATTTTTCAGCTGATATATTTGTTCATAAATCACCAGCTATATACTTTTCGTAGAATACTAAGGAAACCATTTTTCACTATTGTAAAATTAAGAAGAAAAATAGAGAAATATTTTTACAATGTATGTCCCAAGAGAAAGAAATAAGAATTCAACGTTAAAATAAAATACTGTGCTTTCATTACTGAGTTTACTATTAAAGGTTTCCTTTTTTGTCTACACGAAGAAGTTTCACCTCAAATTTTTTCGTATCAAACTCTCTTTAAAATTAGATTCGTATATGAGTGAAACCTATCCACAAAGTTGTCCGTAATCTTTTCCTAAATCATGGCCTTAAATATTTTAAAGCCTTTAGTTTGGATCCTAATTTTTTTTTTTTATATATATACACATATATACATATATATATAAATATTATAATAGGGCATATCGAAAAGTCTTAGCGGTTTTTTCCGCGGTTTCGAGCTTCCTTTTGTAGCCTGCTCTTTTCAAATGATTTCAAATTGCGGTGTGGTTAATGTTTAGTGCCTCCGCAATTTCTTGACAGCTTGCGTGCCGGTCTTGGTCAACCAGTTAAAAATTTTCTTCGACCTTTCACTACCTACAAGGTACATCTTTGACATCGAAATTTCCGGAACAGAATCGTGCAAAACCCTTCCTGGGTCCTTCGTTCAATCATTGTCAGTTTGTCAGTGTTCTCCCATTGTTGGGATGGAAGACAGTATTTTTCGGTTTTTTTCGTCTCTTTTACATGATTAATCACCAGGGAGTATCACGTGTACGTGAAACACGGTGATGTTCACAAGGAAATGGAGAAAAAATTTGGCAGTGTGGCCGTAGCCTAGTGGACATGCGCCCGATCGGTAAGTGCTATGCCTTCACCGACTAGGAACTCACTTTAGCTACGACCAAGTATGGTATAACCGCACTGAAATTCGAAATCGCCAATGTCAGCATGGTGGTCGTGAAGTTTATCTAATCAGCTAAGCGGGGTTCATCAAATCTAGCCGCTTTTTCTCAATTGAGTGCTATAATCGGCGTAGTTGGCAGCAGTAAGAAATGGAAATCGCTCGTCTTATAGCTCAGTGGAGCATCCATTAAATTTTCCAGCATCAATTCGTGCCACATGAATATCGAGTTTCGTTTTCTATCCGAGCTCAAAATTGTCTCTTTTTCGTTCGGACAAGGTTTCGTTCCCTTGCAATGGGATGAAAATTAAATATTCGGATCTTTTCTCTCAATCTCAATTTTTTAAAAAACTTTAATAACTTTATCAACGATTGATCGACCATTTTTATTCACTAAGCATGGATACAGAAATAGCACACATTTAAAGTAAAATTTTGAGATAAATATTGGAATCTTTTAATTAATTAAGGTTTTCAACGGATGGTTGAATACATTGTTTAGCATTGTTGGCAAGAAAGCATTTTGCCTGAATATTTACCTTGTCTTTGTTGTTTTTTTTCATTTTATTAATTTGTGTTTATAGACTATGTTCTGAAATTAACCATACAAACGCAAAAAAAAAAAAACGAAAGATAAAAATATATATATAGAGGTACTGCAGGCATTCTGGAACATTGATTCAGTTGTGTACTCAATCAACTAGTCGCAATGCTCTTAGATTCCTCGTGGATTCCTTCATAACAAAAGGAACATTACAGGCGCGAAAAAAAGGCGGCTGCAGAATAGCTATTGTTATTAAGTTAATCAGAAAGAATGCTATTTACTTAAATAAATAAAAAAATAACGCTAGACGAAGTCAAGAGGAGAGAAATTGTTTTCACTGCCACAGCCAACGTAAAAACAAATAGAATAAATCAGTCGCGCCCACTGCATATTGTAGAGGACGAAAATTTAGTGATTTTTTGTCCTTTTTAGGATAACAAGGATGGGTATAAAAGATTCGGCCTCGACCGAATTTAATTTTCTTACTTGCTAAAGTTTGCATCGATTTTTTACAAATAAATAATTTTTTCCTATTAACAGAAATTTAATCTCCGGCATTTTCTTTTAGAGTTTACATCGCTTCTAGAAGAAAGTATGTTATGTTCATAAGGATGTATATGTAACACTCAGAAGGAAGATTTACCTTTTAATTTACAGAACAATTAAGAAACATTTTTTAAATGCTTGTCCTTCCGTCTAGAAAAAAAACATAAATTTCAATTTTTAATATGTATGTATATCTCTACACAAATCGGTAAAAAATTGTATTTTGACGTAAAAAGCAAGTATGGAAAATTTGTATCGAATGGGTTCAAATCGAATGGCTCTCATATAAATCATCCTGCTAAACATAAAACTTTATATAACAACAAGATCGAACTTGACATATATTTAAAATTTTTGAGCCATGTTTAGAAGACACAAATTGTTGCCACACTCTAATGTCTTTGTTTAATTTATCTAATATATGTATTAGATCATATTGAAAATACTCCGTGGCTTTTTCTCCGGGAAGACGTTGATGCCTTTATATCGGTTAACATTCGATTGATTGTCTCAAACAAACATGTACTTAAGAACGAATATGTCAGCTTACTTTTTTTGTAAAGATAGTTTGCTAATTCTCTGTTTGTGTAAAAAGTTATATTGATTTGAAAATAAGCAAAATACCTGAAGAAATACGCTACTACAAAAAAGGTAAAACCGCTGCAAAAAAATTGGTGAAGTATATCGTGAGAATGCTGACTCGGATTTTGTTTATGAAAACCACTAGATTTTCAATCTTTTGCCCAGAAATCCTAAAAATTCTCTAGTGGTGGTATGACAGATTCCCTGCAATCAAAATGGTCCTCATTTGGCATTTGCAAAATGTTTGAAAATATGGTTGCATTTTAGTAAAAAAGTCCAAGGATTTTTTTTTTAGTCTCCTGTATACCGCGTATCATATGGTGTCAATACATGCCACTGAATGAACACGTCTTCGCTTTATCTTGTAAAAAAATAAATTTCACATACTGAGGACGAGTGTGAATGGATTGCATTCAAATCGAATATGACTTTTATAAATACGGCTTGAAACCGAGGAAGTATGGCATGACAAAGAGGATTTTCGGAATCTCCGAAAGGCGGCAAATCCATTTCGCGGAGTCATAACAAAAATTTCATATTTTATCAAATATTAGAAAAACGCACTGTTTTTATTTTAAAGTTGAACACTTTTTCCGTAATATTCTTATCGTTCGTCTGCGGTATTATTGAAACTTGTTAAGTATTCTTATGGATCATATCAACGTATTGTTACGAAATTATCTTTTCTCGGATACGGTTCGTATCACTAGATCATGGATATTCTTTTTAAGAGAAATACACTTTCACGTTTTCGCTTCAAGACTCTTTTATTTAGAATCAATTTCTTCAAGGGTAGCATTATTTACATTTCACTTCGGAAATACTCTCGACTTCTCAACTCTAATATTCTTTTTCTACTCAAATGTTTTTGTCCGACTGACCCTGCCTTCCGCAACTAGTCTATTTATATACAGTTTTACAAGCGTATTACTATTACCTAAGTTCACGACTTCATTTTTAATCCGTTAATCTGCTTTTCCCCTAATCGTTTTCCTCGGGCGACAGCTGCATGAGGCGCCGTGAGTGTGCACTTGGGCTTTCCCTCTCTAGGCAATTTAATTTTTTTGGGCAAATCAATTAGTTGTAACGAACTGGATTTAGGATTTGCGAAACAATATGATAAAATCCGATAGTCTCTTCGCTAGCGTATGAAAATCGACTGCTACTGGTAGCCCTTGCCTCACTTGATAAGCGAAGCTATATCCATGGCGGTGTTGACTCGCCAGCGTTATTAAGAAAGATAAACTTTAATGTCCCCGATCGTTCTTCAAAAAAGTTCATATTCACAAAGCTTGACCAATGTAAGCATAATTCCAAGCTTTTTAACACGTTTAGGGTTCTTTGTAAAAAATTAAATGGTATCTATAATTCAATTTCAATAGTGGAATCGTTAAAAAACATCACATTAGTGGTCCTTAATAGGCGCAATCTGCCGATGTCGTATTTGGATGTAATTAATTAATAAATTTAGAGTACTTTTCGTTTCGCAAGCTGAACCAGCTTTGTGTAGTATCGGTTGCCAAGTGGCTACTTGAGTGCTCTGCCCTAACAGTTAAGCACAAGATTTTTATAAGATTGTTGTGATTTGAATTATAATCTTATGTTTATATGAGTTGGCTGAACACGTTACATCAGCTATATTTATTACCGTAAATGAATTAGTATTTTTCACAACTCCTTATGCACTACGAAAGTGTGACACGTTTTAAAATAAAAAGGCTAACTCGTTTTTTATTGAATTAGTCTTTTACAATTAACTACTGAAATATTTTTTTAAAAGAAGAAACTTTGACGAAATTAAAAATTTCAATTAAAATAAACCTAAGCCTACTTAAAAATAATCTTTACATAAAGCATTAAAATTTAATACCCTACAGAAGCTATTATAAGCTTTGCTCTGAAAATTCTATATTTGCTCTTATAGTTGAAATGTTTGTAATCAAATAGAAATAATTGTAAAAACAATAAATAAATAAATAAATAAATAATGAAAAGTGAACTTTACAGAGAATCTTTGATGAGTTGCAACGAAAATGTGAGAATTAATTTGCTCCTATTCTCGTGCATGGATATGGATATGAACAGATATGGTTTAGTACCTGCTTGGTACTAATTTGAAAACAATAAGTAAAAGGCAATAATACCGAGAGATTTTTCTTTCTGCTCCTATCAGCAGCATGTGTACGTTAAATGCAAATGCGCTCTTTATGTGCCTATGCATGGGGAACATCTCCTTAGTTCTTGAACATATTAAAATGTTTACAGTCCTTGTTTAATAGAATACATGAGAAAAGAAATTAGTAAAAGTATTTTATATATATTTAAAACTAGGTCCCTTTAAAGTATTTTACAATATATGAACAACTCTGAAACTTAAATCGATATAAAGTTTTTTTGAAATAAATAAAATTAAAACTTATTTATGTGTTATTTTTTTTTTTTTGGCGATATAATGCACATATGTAATCGCTGTCACATGCAATAAATGAGTTGTTAATTACACAAATTAATGAAATTTTTATAAATGGACATGTACGTATGTCTATACGCCTACAAACACATGTATAATGTATATAGTTACCACACGTTCATATATGTATATATATAATATATACATGCATATTTAAATATTTTTATGCACATGTGCTGCATATATATGGAGAAATTGTTCGTGTATTTTGTTTTTTTTTGTTTGGTGCGTTCTTCTTGCTGTTATTGAAATAGCAATTGTTCATGCAGAGGCTTGTGTATGTCTTCAGTCATATAGTGTTCGACATTAATTTCAAATAGAATGCAATTTTTTATGATACAAGTAAATACATATTAGGCACTTGTGAAAATTTTGGCTATTTTTCCATTTGAAAAAGGTATATACTGGGGAAAATTGGTACAACGTTTATCAATGAAAATATTTTCCATCATTTTCTACAACATTTTACCGTATTGCTGGTCTGGCAGCGATCCAATCATCGACCCATTTTCACACTTCTTCATCAATTTCGAAACCACATGCCAACTAAGCCATGCCGCATCGATCGGATTGAAAGGCTATCCGGAAGGCTTCTGGTTTGGGAAGCACACTGAATGTGGGAGTACTTTCTATTCGAGCTGCAACAGTGTATCCTTGTCCAACTCTTGCATCAAGCGGCGAAAATGGCATTTTCAATCAATTCACGAGGTAGCCATTTTTCCTCCTTATGAATCTTTCTCTTATAAACGTCTAGAAATAGTGGATTCGTCAATTTTTAAGCTGTTCGAAAGTTCCTTGAGAGCTTGAGCTAGATTTTCGTCCAATAAGTCTTGCAATTCATTGTCTTCGAAG